>CAJQZP010001514.1:4455000-4880000 GCA_907164705.1 Parnassius apollo
ACATGTGGCAGTCCACGTTTCTGCCATTCGACAGAGTACATAAAGCAGCGCACTTCTCTGAACACTCGGCCTTTATTAATCACATCCATTAGTTTTTTAACTTTTAGTCTAAAAACTCTTGCGACTACATCATATCTATCTATTGCGCTTTGCCCCGGCATCAACTGATTGACTATTTCGGGCCAGGCTGGGTTGCAAGTAAAGGTGACGAATAAGTCAGGGCGACCATGTGTACGCACATAAACAAACGCGTCCTGAGTATATTCGTGTAAGTACCGCGGGCTATTTACAAATGAAGATGGTAAAATGACCATACGACCTAAGTTATTTGGATTTAAATTAGCGTCATTTGCCACAGCGTCTTGAAGATGGATGTAATTCTCTGCTCTTAGTTTAGTTTGATTTAATGATATGTACCGTAACCTCTCGCTTTCAACTTTAACGTACATGTCAACGTAAAACTGATTGGCCAGTTGCTTGCATCTTTGTACAATGTTAAAGTTGTTTTCTCGTATCATCATGTTGTAGGCATAAAAATCCATGCATGAAACCTTTTTGTTATGCAAGGGAAGACCTGTTACAGGATTAATTTGAGGAACTTGAAAGTGGTACCCCTCTTGTCCCTTACTAAATATGATCGGATATTGCAACGCATCATAAAATTTATGAGTATCAGGCACCCTGGTTAATGTGTCATCTCGGGCCTGTAAAACTATATCACGGAAAGCAAACTGTTCGCCTGTAACCAAGGCTGCGACTTCATTTATTAACGGTGCATTATACCGCCTTTCATGTTCCCCACTTGGTGTGCGATCGGGGTGCATCACCAACCTATAATCCTCTCCCGGCATTCTTTCTAGTGCTGTTTTGAAAGTATTGATAAGGCGATTATGTTCATGCAACATTCTCTGGATTTTTAAAACAGTATCCCTTTCGATTCCTTGTATATTTTGACACCTGCGATCAGCTTCGTTTTTTTCATCGCCCATGAAATAAAGTTGCAAAAACTTTGGTTGTTCATTATTTGCGGGAAGTAAGGAACCAATCCTGTGATACACCTGTCCTTGGATGGTAAAAGTAGGTGAAAATCCAGGCATTACGACCTCCTTATCTACACCAAATGACGTCATCTGAAAGCAAGAATTATACTTTCTAATCCTGCTTAAAAACCGGCGCGATTCGTTACTGTCGTATAAAAGTAAAGATTTAAGAGGTTCCTCTGGTTCGCCAAGTAATGGAATTTTAACCTTTCCACCAGAACAGCACATACCTGGAGTTTCTTCTTTCCATTTCAGTGCTTCACAATATCTGCATTTTTTATCCATTCTCCCAATGATAACCAATCGGTGATTAACATAGTCGATCAAAGGGTCATACTCAAAAGCGGCACCATTAAATGCCTCCCACGTACTCATTGAAAACGTACGTCTTCTTTCTGCCTGCCGTTCAGCATTTAAAAGACGTCGTCTTTGTGAATCTTCGTCAGTCTCTGCCGCAATCAATTGCGCGTGACGTTCGGCATCTAAAACTCGACGTGTCTGAGTCTGTTCCACTGTATCAGCAGCTCTTTGAGATGCGTGGCGTTCAGCATCCAGGGTCTGACGGGCCTGAGTCTGCGTAAACGTCTCAGAGGCCCTTTGATATGCGTGGCGCTCAGCATCTAAGGTTTGTCGGGCTTGAGTCTGCGTATAGGTCTCAGAGGCCCTTTGAGATGCGTGGCGTTCAGCATCCAGGGCCTGACGGGTCTCAGTCTGCGTAAACGTCTCAGAGGCTCTTTGAGATGCGTGGCGTTCAGCATCTAGGGCCTGACGGGCTTGAGTCTGCGTAAACGTCTCAGAGGCCCTTTGAGATGCGTGGCGCTCAGCATCTAAGGTCCTACGGGCTTGAGTCTGCGTATAGGTCTCAGAAGCTCTTTGAGTCGCATGACGCTGAGAATCTAACATCTGACGCGTCTGAGTCTGCTCTTCAGATTCTTGGCTTCTAGCAACTTTTGCAGTTCGAGCTCTGCTAGAACTACGGCTTAGATTGGATTTACGTTTGCGTGGCATATCGAAAACAATAAAACAATAATTAAAGATTTGTAAAATCGGTAGTTTTAAAAACTACAACGTAAGACAATTTTTTATAAAAACTTCGATAAAGCAAACTTTTTTACTTATAACCTAAATATCTAAATCAATCAATAACGTATTGAACCGAAACAACTATGCACCTGACAAACCTTTTATACCTAAAACCTAAATTAACTAAATAAATTCAAAAATATTGAATTTATGTACCACACCACAATACACAATTTTCTTCACTACTGGTACTACCTACTTATCTATCAAAACTAACATAAAAGTACTATAATATAATGACAAAATCTATTACTAAACTAATTTACTACGAACTATAAACATCCTGATGTGAGCTAAAAAACACTTAACCTACACATGAATAAAATTGAGAATTAACAAATGAAAGCGACTGCAAAAATAAAGAATAATACGTATCTGAGTAAACCTAGAGATATGAATGATTGGTTAAGAAAATACCTACATCTAACAGCTACCTTAACTACCTAATAATAAAAATGTAACTAAGTACTTAATAAAAATACGAAAATGACGTCAACTTGGACTCAAAAATAATAACCTACCAAATATTTATTTAGATATCTAAAACAAAGGACTAAATTAAAGCTTACAGACCCTACGCGTAGACCGTAGTACCTATTTCAACTCTGAATTTAAAAAGAACGTTTTTAGCTAACCAAAAATACGCAACGAATAGAGTTTCGTAACGCAATATTTCAATATTCGCATACGTGCGACGACGACGTCTGCCCTCGTGCGTCTGCCCGCTTGGGTAGGCACAGTTGGGCACGGCCCTCCCCTCGCGCCGCACCGCCTCTTCGCTCGGCGCAGCGTCTTGTATTCACTACGACGACGTATGATTTGAAGGTTTGCGTTATATTGAATTATTTTCCCTCGTTGAATAGTAAACAAACTAAGTGTAGGTGTTATAATTTCGGTGATGAACTGATTACCTATCCGTTTGTTTGTCTAAAATGAGTATTAACTTATCACTATGATTGATTACTGAGCATAAAGTTCGTATAAATGTCTATCTAATTACCTCCTCAAGTTTAAAGCGTAGCTAGTTATGTAGTACTATATTAATTCTGTGGTGTAGGTAATTAGATTTTATCTGTATGTAATTTAACAGTCAGTTGAATAAAAAATCGTATACAAATCAGATCAATAGCTATGGCGTAATGTGATTCTAGACAGAGTTTTAATGTTGTAGATAGGTAGCTGTGTATAGGTTCCTGTGGGAATGAGATATTTTCCCGAAGTAAAAAGTAGTCTGAATTTTGGTACCTTCCTACCCTATAAGTTAAGTAGTGTGATGGTATGTCGCTAAGTTTCGATCCAAGTAAAACTATTAAATAAAGACAGATGCATCAAAATTTTATAATAAATTCCCTAAATTATGGCGCCTACCGACCCTCTAAGTTAGAAAAGTGATCAAATACTAACTTTAAGTCTTAGTAACACTCATTTAAAAAAAAACATCAAAATCATTTCAGTAGCTATGGCGTCATTCGCTTCTTGACACGATCACGCTAGATTTCCGCGGGAATGAGGTATTTTCCCGCCGTAAGAAGTAGCCTGTGTCCGTGTCTAGGATCCTATCTTTATATTAACCAAGTCTTATAAAAATCCGTTCAGACGTTAAGGCGTGAATGAGGTAAACTTTTAAACCAAACTATTAAAAATCACTAACTTAATTAGTTTTCTGCCTACTGCCTACGCCTTAAGTACGATAGCATGAATATTAATAGCCCATATCCTTTTCTAGGTTACTATCTATCACCTAACTAAATTTCATCAAAATCCGTTCAGCCGTTTAGGCATGATAGAGCAAAATTCCCACCAAAAACCATAAAAAAATCACTAACTCAATTCAGTTTTCTGCCTACTTCCTACCCCCTAAGTACTATGACGTGATCATTTTGATCTTATATCCGTTTTTAGGTAACCATCTATTACCTTACAGATCTGTTCAGCCTTTTATACGTGAAAGAGCAAAAGTCCCAACAAAAACGACTAAAAATCACTAACTCAATTTAGTTATCTGCCTACTGCCTACCCCCCTAAGAACGATGGCGTGATTATTTATAGCCTATGACCATTTCTAGGTTATCATCTATCACCATACCAAATTTCATCAAAATCCGTTCAGCCGTTTAGGCGTGAAAGAGGAGCAGACAGACAGACAGACAGACAGACAGAGTTACTTTCGCATTTATAATATTAGTATGGATAAGAAATTTGACGACTATGAGTAAAAAGGTTCACGTATATTGTACAGTCTGCTGATCGAAAGATGGCACTGTTTCATTTATGTTCGAGCGTTTTATTAAATGTATCCTACCATTGTACTTATTTGGCTGTAGTTTTACATCGGGTGAATAAACTATTTTTTAATTAAAAAGAATAAGTCAGTCCCCTGTGACCATGGGTGCTGGAAAGCGCTGGAAACGTCGGGAATTAAAAATAAAAGTAAATAGAAAGTAAAAATAAACGCGATAAAATCCGTTCAAGTGGTTTTAATCATGTATAGTGTTCGCGTAAATATAAGAAATCATTATAAAAAGAATAAGTTTTTAAAGTGAAATAGTTTTTATTTACTAAATTCTGCTGTTAGTAGCAATAAGTAAATGCTTTAGTACTGATCAAATTTAAGATTAGTTAATAAAATATTTTTTAAGTTTTTATTTTTTTACAATATTATACATATTATATTATATGGAATTTTTTCTTTATTACATTCTAAATGATAATAAAAAATGCAAACCGTTTACCGATAATTTCGACCAAGTTTCGATTATCAGTTTCATATGCGAGCGTACGAAATTGTTGGATGTGTTACGTGCGCAGAATTCGAATTAGCATTTTGAAAGGCATTTATCTGTAACATTCAGTTGATCTGTCCACTACAGGAAAGGGAAACGTGTCGAGACTCTTTGATATAGATGTACGGCATAGATATATTACAGTACTGGAATCTATGTGTGATGATTATTATAAAAAACTTAGTAGCTAAACTTTTGCAACCAAGCTAACGAGTCTGCAAGGCCGCAGATTCAGAATCCGCATGAAACAATTTCTTGTATTACGTTAATAATATTTCATATCTAGGTTCGATTTATGTATTTTGAACGCCTCCGAGATGTAGGAAAAATATTTATTTACGAGACTACAAAAATAAGCAGGTAATTTAAAATACTTACTCTTATCGAAATCCGTGTGTCTTGATCTGCACCTATTACTACATTTCTACCGTGTTGTGATGGCAGAATTGTATCTATCACCCTATTTTCATTTAAAGGTCTCGTAACAACAACTTGGCAACTATGAGAAATATATTTTAAACACATATTTTATTTAACTCTGCTACCATGTTAAAGGGTGGGGGGAAATGGGCCTCCAGCCACCTGAACTCGTCAGACGAAATGCTGAAGCAGAGCTTCTACTTCACGCTGGTTTTCTGTGAGATCGTGGTCATAATCTTGTAATACTAGTAACTAGATTCCACAGTAATTCATTTATAGGGCCTTAATTTAATAATGGGGCCGGGTTTAATGACAAATTAACAAAATTTGTCATTAAACGAATTTAAATGTTTCATTAAAGAAAAATTCTACAAAAAGAGATATAATACAAAATTATACATAAATGAAAATAAACTCTAGGAATGAGGTAATCGCCACCATGATGGTTCTATAACAATTCGTTCAAAAATTGTACAAATTAAATTTATTGAAAATTGAAATATTTATAAAAAAAGTCCCGCAGGGTTCCTTGTTGGCTCTTCCCAGGAGAGATATTTTTTCCTGAGCCAGTGGTAAATAAAAAAATAACTTTGAATATTTTTTATACCTACAGTAATCTTTATTGAATAAAAATCATTCTAAATCATTCATTCAACCACCCCGGTTCGATCCGGACGGTGTAGCTCTATCGCTGTTAATATGGATATTATTTCAAAAATAACATTTCTCTGGTACTAGGTACTATTTATCTGAATTGTTTTCTAAATTACCGTTAGTTCTTTTCAAAGCTATCCTTTAATTACCAGACAACCCATATATACAATATGATGTAACGAAAACCCTGTGGTTCCCTTTAAGTTTATCAGAATTAGTATTCAAGAAAAAACAAAAAAAAGGCGCGCGCGTCATACATACACTAACTGCACTAATGTCGTGACCTTGTCACATCAGCTGTTATCACTTTATTAGTCGATTATTACAAGTAATTATGCAAGTAATCATTTCTTTCACTGTCTTCTTGACAACCACGAAGATTTTGTTCGGCATCGGCTTATAATTTCTGAACTTTTCCATATTTGCAGTCACATTTCCCGAGAAATATCAACATATTAAAATATTCCTCGTTTAAGTAAGACATCGCACACAAGACACTCATGGTGGATACTTAATTCCACAATATAAAAAACAGTTCCAACCGGAAGTAGTTTAAACGATACAACATAGCTATCAATATCAGCTCTAGCGCACTACTGGTGGTTTTCGTGTGTTGTTGTTGGACCTGGCAAAGCGAATGTACTCTGCAACATAATTTTTATATTTTCTGATTTGAGGGAATTTGTTGTGATTTTTGGTGCATTTTTTTAAATAATAGTCATTATATATTTATTTCATTTAGACTTTAGATTTAGTTATTAACAAATTAAATTATAGCCAGAATTATTAAAAATATATTAAAACACTACAATAAAAGAAAAATTAAAAAAAATGTGGGATAAATCCACACAATAACATATACTTAAACTGTTATGCCGCTGTGTTTTTCAAAATTTTCCAATTAGCATTTTTTAACGACCGTCGATAAACAATATTTATTATTATTTCTATTCCTAACTACTGCATTGTGACAAAATATAATGTTTACAAAACTTCCCATGTTCTTAACTATTACTACAAAATATTATCAGAGGATAAATAAAAGAAATTTTATGATTAAAATTAGTGGATCAAAATAAGTTAGTCGGCATATTGTGGACGCTACCTTTGATCATTCGAAGAGTTTTTTGGGTTTTTCCTATATGTAGATACATACGTCATTTATCGACTTACTATTTTGAGTTTACAGAACGCACAAAATGTCGCGTGTTGTAATAAACAATAATATGAATTGATTTAAAAAATAATTCCTGTTACATATTCTATATCTTATCGAATAATATTTCATATGAAAAATACATTCCTACTAAATTTCTCTTACAAATAGTTGCAAAATTGCAATTAGTCACGATTTTTTATGGTCGAAATAACCTTCTTAACTATTTTACCCAGATCTAATCAGTACACTTGAGGTGCAGCCATAAAATACAACCACCGCGTATAACTACTTATCAAAATGTATCAAGGGAAAAGATCATCTCTCTAAGCCCCATTATAACACACCATTTATATAACTTTCCCAATTTTAATGCGTGCAGCTGTACTTTGATTTGATTATTCCCCAGAAAGAACAATATAAAAGTCGGCTGTAAATAGCCAAGCTCTTGATTAAAGCTCCAATTACATTCGCCAGAACTACATTCGATTGAGAAAAATTTGCAAAGGGGATGGAACAGTGCCAAATTGATTAAATGAATCCATAACTATATTTTATTTTTGTTTTGTTATAACTTTGTTTTTCTTCAATCCAATAATTCAGTTATTATTGCAAATTAGGTAATCTAGAATTCTATAAACGTATGTAGAATAATACATGCATTGGATACTTGTCTTTGTCTTTCATAAACTTAATCGATCAAAATCATTATCAATAAAGCCTATCAATCTCAAATGTTGAACATAGTTCTCACACATATATTGCCTTAGATGAAGATATTTGCCACGCTTGGAAGCAGGTTGGCAGCCGTAGTTCTTTATAATGTTGTTTATATTAAAGGTTGATATTACGTTTACATTATATACATATTCATTATATACATATTCATTAATATAATATGTTTAACGTATATATTCACTTAAAATACTCAAACTCAAATTATAGGACACAACCAAGTTCAAATATCTATCTAATACTTTGTGGCGTTCAAGTATCCCTAGTTTTATTATAAGGGTATTATTTTATAATAAGGGTATTATTATAAATCATCAAATTTGATCAAAACCAGAAGCAGAGACTCAGGAAAACTTCCTTCGTCATCGTTTTTCGGTTCTCCAAGATAAGTGGCCGGCCAAAAATAAAATTCAGTGATATTATGCCACTGTTTTACTTTAGTATATGTAAGCGCATCTTCATCGGTGACAACCTTTAGCTTTCGAATTGAGATGACATCTTCTCAATGATTTTTAGAGGCCAGTATAAGGGCCACCACAAACAAGGTTTTTAAGTGGGATTGTATTTACGTGGTATAGCCATGCTGCAGCTATATTATAGATGTAGCACGAATGGATCGGCAGGAATGGGGTAGGACAACGCTTTTACATAACACCAGCGTAAAATAGCAGCTCAATGCTGCTGTGCTTAGTATGGTGAGTATAGAGAACTGAAGACCCTATTAACTGGAAACAATAGATTCCATGTTAGTCCTCAGGGGTGACAACGCATCTGCATTTTGATTTTAACCTTTGATAAATGTAGATGTCTATGCGCCACAGCATCTACTTACCATTAGGTGGGCTATGTGCTCGTTTTTCACCCTTACATAGTTAAAAAAATGAAAGCAATGATATAATCACAGAGATACATGTAATTCCATGCTATGTTCTGTAGGTATAATAATGGTAAGTACGAGTCTAACGATACCCCACTACTAGGCACATGATTCCTTTTAGTTCTGAGATAATCACGCAGCTATAGGTGATCCACTACGCTGCATGCAGTCATGTAATAACATAAGTAAACTTTTACAATAGTAATCCTCATCAATGCAAAAGTATCAATACCAACGAGGAATTGATTATTTTATTATTTCTCCAGTCTTTACCCATTATTTTATTCTCGTAGAACAAAACCATTATTTTATATTCTCTTTGTTGGATTTTGACAATGTGAAGGTATTTTCTTGTATTTTCTCGTATTTATTTGTGATTTTATGAAATGCACCTGCAAGAACATCACATTCTGTATGTATTATAAAAAATTACACTCTGAATATTATGCAATATTATTATAACGCAATGTACGCTTTCCAAGTAACTACGGCATGCACCATCTTGTATGTGGATTTTTCAAGAGGTCCATTTTGTCTTAAGAAATGCGAAGAATTTCAAACCTTTTTACTTTTCTATTATTCTTTACCTTTTAACTTTCTTTCTGATAAATCCACTTCCAATAAATCTACTAGTGAATCTGTATAATGATATTGCAAGAAAGTACTTATTTATACAACTCATCACATAAAAGTATATGTGTACGTCAATACTTGCATTATATGTGATTTTTCAATTAAAAGCACACTAAGCAAGCTGTGTTGTTATCTCTGCGGAAAGGGTTATTATTTTGCCAACTACTACCGGATACTAAATGTATTTTTATCCTAAATAAAACCGTTTAAAAATAGTTTTCTTGCATTTAGTTAAATGGTATTGTTTGCTAAGCAATCATAACTATTTTTTATTAGATTAACTGAGGGTGATTTATGGTGATTTTTTTATTGAACACACTGGCAAAGATAAAAAATGATAACATATATGAAAAAACGATTTATTAACATTATAGACAGTAGTATTAATTGAAAATGTTCTTCTGATTTCTAACAATTGCATAAATGGACATATTTTTTGGGCTTTAATGGCGTTTGAAAATATAAATTACTAATTAATCAATACATACATTAACATAGTCCCCACACGCTATCAAGTTTGTAATAAATATATAATAAATAATATATTGATAAGAATTATTAATTAGTATAAGACACTTCAATAATAATTAACTTTTTTTTGTGTTGATCGCTTAGAATAAATAGCTATAATAGAAAGCTTGTGTAGCTATCCGAGGCAGAAACAAAATGATACTCGTAAGAGAAATATGAAAATACAGTCTATGGATCTTGAAGACAACATTCTTATCTCATATTCCTTATTGCTGAAAATGTCCTTGTGATTCATAACAAAATCATAAATAGATATGTCGGTTTCAAATTATTTTGGTGTTAATGATTTTTAGGACTTATATAGCTCCTACATTTTTCTTGTCGCTCTATGCTGCTTATAAGAAAAATATTTTAATATGATGTTAAAAAAATAATAAAAAATAACGTTATACATAATATTATGTTTTCTATATTGACATAGATAAACATGTTACTAGTCATTTTTACTTGTATGGTGTTTTGGGGTATGATTATTAATCTGTCTGATTAATCATCATATTTTGTCTGACTAATAATCTTTTTTAGGGTATGATTTTAAACAAAGTTGACACAATGCATCTGCCTGTTGCTGATTTTTAAAAATAAAATGATGTAATATAATGACCTTAAACATAGCGTTTTTTTATCCTTGCATAATCAGTTTAAAATATCTCAAATCAATCAATACATATATTAACAAAGTTCCCGCAACACTCTTGTCGTTTTGTGTTAAATATGATAAATATATCTGTTATAAATACAGTGATATTGTTCAGTGTTTTTTTAGCATGCATTTCATTAAGTGTCGCTAAAATTTGTGGCCCATTCTCTATACAAAAAAAAAAGTTTCCTTTACAAGAAAATTTCAACCATGTAATATAATGCAGCTGCTAGTAAAAATAAGAAGTTCTGCAAACAGCGATGTTAACCCAGCGTGAGTACCGTGAAAAAGGAGTACAACTACTGTAAGGTGGGTCAAAATGACCCTAATTTATATATTTTAAATATGCATAAAAATTTGTTAAACAAAATTAAAAATTGTGTTATGTTTAGAAATTTTTATATATTTTCCAAGGCTATAAAAATCTTTAATAAAAAACTTAAACTTTTTTTCTTATGAGTAAATAAACAAAAATCTATCTTCTTTATATTTATTTGTTACTTTTTGTAAAATACAATGTTTGATCTTTGAAAATCTAAACTAAAATTTACATTTCAGTCTTAAAATGATTCACTGTCAGCGTGTTAATCAGCATATGTGCTACATTAAGGAATTATATACTCCGGGCAAATAAATTTGTTGCAGATGCGGCAGGTGTGGATAATTTTCCTATCTTTTTTGGCAGGACATATTTGACACGGATTCCTTACACCTAAAATTTTAGCAGACAGCTCTTATGACGGTTCTGCTGTAAATCCCCTGATTATTTTGCGCATCTCTCTGACCAAACGTAATACGTCTTTGTGAGTTCTCAAGTGATCCTCCAGAAGTTCAAGTCGCAAAATTTTCAAAAATTTGCACTGCTTTGTATCTTGTAATTTGTTATTTTTGTATACTAAAAAATCGGTCAATAAGTAAGTAAATTAATACGTGGTAAAGCCATGCTGCAGTTATAATAGTAGTATAGTTGTAGCACGAATGGATCTACTCGACCGGGCAAGGGCCACGCTCTCACAGAATACCAGCGTGAAATAGTAGCTTAATGCTGCTGTGTTTCGTATGGTAGAAAACCTGAGACCCTTTTTACTGGAAATGACATATTCTATCTTAGTCCTCACTGGTGACAACACATCTGCATTTTGATTTGTAATCGAGGATAGATGTAGATGTCTATGGGCCGCAGCAACCAGTTACCATCTGGTGGACTGTGCGCTCGTTCATCCTTTCACCCCATACTATAAAAAAATTCGAGTCTAAGTTAGAAAAACATAATTCTTCAATAGATTCAAAATTCAATTTTACTCATCAATATAATCACTTTCAGGAGTGTCACAGAGAGTCTAGCGCCGCTTTAATATTTTTATGTCTTTTTTATGATACAATTTGTCCAACCTTTCAAAATACGCTTCAGTTTCGGCTTTCACCTCTCGATATGATGGAGTAATCGATTCATCCTAGTCACTTTCTTTTAATATGCTAAAATTCACTGATTTTACGTCCTTCCCGATCTATTTAAAAAAATACAACTCGAAAATAATAAAAAAAAACATATAAACATATAAATAACTAAAAAAATAATACATTTACATAACCTTAATAACCAAATATTAAATAAAAGTATTTGCCACAAAATAGTTACACCAACTGTATAGATGGGTCATATTTACGTTTTTGTGTTTGACGACGTCTAATTCCCAGTGAAAGCGCAATTCTACTGAATAGACATAAGAAACAAAAGGAGTAGGAAGTTAGCTCCAGCTTCTAAGAAGCACGGTAACATCGCACAATAACTCTAAAAGTACCCACGTTTAAAAACATCACGGGTTATTTTGACCCAACTTGACAGTCCCCGGGTTAAATAAACGTTACTCTCAAAAATTCATAAAGTCACGAAACTACATGGGATTAAAAATAAAAAAAATATACAACCACCGCACGTGGATTCCGACAGCAAGCCCGTTACATTTTTATTCAACGAAATGAAATTGTTAAGTCCCGTGTGATTTACTCTACTAGGTTAAACTTTAAAAAGGACCTCTATTCGTATCTTAGACAATTTGTTTGAATAAAACTAATTTAAATTGTAATTAACTTTTTAAATGAAATATTTGTATGTGTAGTTAAAGTAGTCAATAATTAGTAAAATTGTACACAATCATATATATATATAAAACAAACACGGGTTTGTTACAACACTTATAACTCGAGATCGGCTGGATCAATTTTCATGGTTTTTATTTCGTTGGATTTGTCTCCGCCCTGAACAGCAGAATATATTTTAAAAACAATGAAAACTTGACGAATACATAATTATGAAAATGAATCATTTTCCATTTAATTATGATCATTTGTTTCGTACCTGTCAAACATTTGTTTTCCTCCTGTCATCCAGTCAAATACTGTGATTGACATTTATGCATGCGTTCAGAAATGTATTTTGTGTAAACTATTTAAAAAGGGTGAATAAACTTTTGTCCGTATTATTTAATCAATTAAAAAGATTGAAAAGTGTATTAAGCAGATTTAAATAGAAGTTCCTCAAATATTTATGCCTGCGTTCAGAAATAATGACAAATGCTTAACATTTACCCGTGCGTTCATAACTTTATTTTGCCTAAATTAAAGTTTCTATTTTCGAAAACAATTTATAAGATTTATTATTTAAGATCGAAGCGTAAATGTCTTTTTATGTTGTCTATGATTTTCTAAGATATATAATTACAAAGGTTAAAAAGTGCAGTATCCAAAGTAGTAGTCTATGATCTAAACTAAAACAATTGTCAATCAATGTCTATGTCACGAAAGTTCAGCTACTGTTATATTTGTTTGTTTTGTGTGGTTTTGTGCGAGTATACATTCAATATTAGTATTAGTAACAATGCCACGTCCTAGAAGATCTAATCTTTCCAAGCGAAGCCGTACTGCAATTAGGCAACGGAACATCGCGAGTCAATTATCTGATGAAGAATGAGACATTGCACGAGAAGAGTGCCGCGTTAGTATGGAGCGAAGAAGGGCTTTAATTCGTGCCACTCAAACACAAGAGAAAAGAGAGGCAGCCCGTGAAACGGCTAGGATAGAAACGAGAAATCGTCGAGCTTATCGTACAGATCAACAGAGGGATAATCTTCGACGTGCAAGAAGAAATGGTTCAAGCGTTGATTTGAATCGAGCAGCGTTTCTATATGATTTCACCATCGACTACAGCTTGCATCGTTTAGTTTACATTGGTCCAATGGACGTTGTTTTCCAGCATTGTGGCGCATTGAAGTTTGCTGGTGAAACGCCTGGTTTGCGCTGCTTTAGTGGTAAAGTGAAATTGCCATTATTGGTTCCGCCACCAGAGCCATTGTGTTCCTTGCTTAATGGCGAAACTCCAGAATCACGACATTTTCTAGCGAACACTCAAAACTGTAATGTCTGTTTTCAAATGACTTCATTTGGAGCAGAAATTATCGAAGAACACGGATATAATCCGACATTTAAGGTAATAATTATTTGTTAGATTTCTATATCACTCTCTAAAATAAAAATGGCATGTTATTAATTGAAAAAAAAAATTATTGTAAATCTAACTATGCCTTCGACTTTACAGATTCAAGACCAGATTTACCGCAGATCCACGCATTGGATCATTGCAACCTCATGAAGATGCACAGCATAAATTCTTGCAAATATACTTCATGGGCAATATGGAAGAACAACTTGACCGGCGTCAAGGGGTCAACGCAGCTACAAAAAGAGCAATTCTCCAAGATCTGCAGCAACTGCTTCATGAACATCATGCATTGGTCAGGCTGTTCAAGACTGCGTTAGAGCGCATGCCAAGTGATGATTATAAAGTTGTGATCAGAGCTGATAAACGACCAGCTGGAACACACGAACGCACATTTAATGCTCCAAAAATTAATGAAGTGGCAATCCTGATTGTTGGTGAAAACTTAGAAACACGTGATATTGTTACTTTCAGGACGCAATACTGGGCAACTACAAAAAATATATGAAACACATCGTTCATATGACGCATTACAACACCCGCTGATGTTTTGGCAAGGAAACGATGGATATAACTTCAATATAAAAATGATTAATCCATTGAATGTTAAGTGTCATAGTTTTCATTTTAACTTGATATACATTTTATTCTGTTTGCTTTTGATAACCAAAAAAAAGTTGTCACTCCTAATTTAGCAGAGAGTCGTTAACCTTATTAGGGGTTGTTGGTTTAGAAAATATTGAACAAAACTTAGTGATGACATTCTGTTTACCCGTTCAAGGAATACAGACATGGATTTTTCTTCTAAAATACAAATTTTACTATATTTGTTTCAGGTGAGGAAACTACCAAGAAGGTTAGTTCGATGAATTATTACGCACATCGTTTGATGATTCCTAAAAATTCTGACAATTATTTGTTGCGATTTCGTCGACTGCTTCAACAATATTGGGTTGACATGTACGTTAAAATCGAAACGTAGCGCTTGACTTTCATTCGGTTGAACCAAGCTAAATTACGTTCGGAAGAGTATATCCATTTACGCGATGCAATTAGCACAGAAGGAGATGCAGAAAATGTTGGTCGATTGACTATTTTACCGGCTACATACACAGGTAGCCCGCGTCATATGCATGAATATGCGCAAGATGCAATGAAATATGTTCGTCATTATGGTCGGCCAGATCTATTCATTACATTTACATGTAATCCGAAATGAATGGATATTATTCAACTGCTGCTTCCCGGACAAACATCAAGTGATCGGCCCGACATCACCGCACGTGTTTTCAAGCAAAAAATCCGGTCACTGATGAATTACATTGTTAAGCAACACGTCTTTGGGACTACTCGATGCTGGATGTATTCAATTAAATGGCAAAAACGAGGGCAACATTCTAATTTGGTTAGTCGAAAGAATTCGGCCAGATCAAATAGATGACATCATATGTGCGGAGATTCCTGATCCTGAAACCGATCCAGACCTACATGAGGTTGTAATCACGAATATGATTCATGGACCGTGTGGCACCATTAACCGCCAATCACCGTGCATGGTCGACGGCAAGCGTTCCAAACGGTATCCATGAAAATTGACGGCAGAGACCATCACCGGCAACGATTGTTATCCACTGTATCAGCGTCGATCGCCAGATGATAATGGTAGAACTATCGCAACTAAAGTGAAAGGAAACGATTTCGTGGTCGACAACAGTTGGATTGTCCATATTCACCACTTCTTTCCAAAACATTCAAGGCACATTTTAATGTTGAGTATTATAATTCGGTCAAGTCAATTAAATACATTTGCAAATATGTCACGAAAGGCAGCGACATGGCGGTTTTTGGTATCCCAGCATCCAATACCAATGATGTAATTACATGCTATCAAGTTGGTAGATATTCAATTCAATTCAATTCAAATCATTTATTGCGAATATAGGTTGATACAGATGGTATTGTCATAGTTTATCACTTAGAGAACAAACACTTAGTACAGCTATATTCCGCCATTTGCCATGCAATATTCATTACATTTTATTAATTTTATATTAAATTATTTAAACATGCTTTATTTATAATTGGAGTTCAAAATCAAAATTAATAGCGATATGTCAGTTTAGATAATATTATATAAGTCGAGTCAATTTAGTTATACTGTCACGTATTAGTCAATTATTGAATTTCATATTTATCTTCGAGATATTATTTCACACTGTAGTATGCCCTATTAACGAGAAATTGCTTCAATATTATTTTAAAAATATCAATGTTGGAACATCTCAAAATGTGTAATGGTAAATGGTTATAAATTCGAGGGGCCATACAAAATATGCTGTCGTTAAATTGGGCTGTTTTGTTTGATGGAAAACATATTTTATGATTATTACGTTTACTGTGTAGGCACTCAAATAAAGAAATATGCGGAATAACAAAGACGGCTACCTCATATATATAAAGACATGGAAGTGTTAACAGTTTCAGACTAATAAAAAATGGTTTACAACTATCCGTCTGTTTTAACTTCACAATAGCCCTTACACATCTCTTTTGGTATGTAGTTTGGTATGGTGTTGTATGGTATGGTGTTTTGATATGTGAACAGCAATGAAGCAATTTGGCGTATATTCTCATTCCCTATTCACGAACGTCATCCCACTGTTGTGCATTTGGGGGTGCATCTAGAGAACGGTCAGAGAGTATATTTCACAGCGTCGAATGCTGTTTGCCGAAAGACCTCCAGCGACAACATCTTCCAGTTTCTTTGCGATTTGTCAAAGCGATCCGTTCGCACGAACGTTGCTTTACTCGGAGATGCCACGTTATTACACTTGGAACGCTAAATCGAAGAAATTTCAACGTCGAAAGCAAGGTGATGCAGTTCCTGGTGATCTAGATATGCGTTCTACTGATGCTCTAGGTCGTATTTACACAGTTCATCCGAAGAATGATAAATGTTTCTATTTGCGGTTGATGCTGGTACATGTTCGAGGGCCAACATCCTTTGAATCACTACGAACTGTTAATGGTATAATGTGCCCCACATTTCGTGCGGCATGTCAAGAGCTCAATTTGCTTGAAAACGATACTCATTGTGACACGTAAATCGCTGAAGCAATTATTTCTGCATCTCCAAGTCAGATACGCACATTATTTGCTACAAAGATACAAATACAAAGATAACATGTCAGAAGACATTTTACATCGAATTCGTGTCAGCACAAGAAATCCCAATCTTGAGGCGAATGAGGAGATGCATAACCAGGCTTTGCTCTTGATCGAAGATATGTGTTATCTCATGTGCGGCAGTTTGTTAGTCAGGCTAGGAATGCCAGCGCCAGATCGTGGAATGAATGACGCATTTAATAGAGAACTAGAACGTGAACGTGAATATGATCCACATGAATTAGTCCAATCAGTTCAAACGAATGTACCACAGTTGGATCCTAAACAGAGGGAAGTCTATGATACA
Organism: Parnassius apollo; assembly: GCA_907164705.1. Taxonomy (NCBI): domain Eukaryota; kingdom Metazoa; phylum Arthropoda; class Insecta; order Lepidoptera; family Papilionidae; genus Parnassius; species Parnassius apollo. The sequence goes on from CAJQZP010001514.1 coordinate 4,472,521, forward strand.
TTGATTAATGCAATTGATGATGGAAATGGTGGCTTATTTTTTCTGGATGCCCCCCGGTGGAACTGGAAAGACATTCCTTATATCATTGATTTTGGCCACTGTACGTGCGAGATCCGAAATTGCGGTAGCAGTTGCTTCTTCTGGAATAGCGGCCACATTGTTAGACGGATGCCGTACGGCTCACTCAGCGTTAAAATTGCCATTAAACCTTCAAACTACTGAACAACCTACGTGTAACATTTCGAAACACCCGCAATGGCCAAAGTTTTGGTAGCATCAAAAATCATAATATGAAAGGCGCATTGGAAGCACTTGACAGAACATTAAAAGATCTCCGCAATGACTCGAGATGTTTTGGTGGTGCGATGATTTTACTATCTGCCGACGAAATAAACGCTTGCCTCAAAGCATCAAATCTGTGGCGATATGTGAATAAACTTCAACTGTCAGTAAATATGAGAGTTGCATTGTTGAACGATCTATCTGCTGATAATTTATCTAAGCAATTGCTGACTATCGGTAATGGCCGTGTTCCTGTTGACGAATCGAACAGATTGATGTCATTTCCTCCAAATTTTTGCAATTTCGTTTCATCGAAAGACGAGCTTATCAACAAAGTATTCCCGGATATCATTGCTAACCACAAACATACTAAATGTTTAAGTGAGCGTGCAATTTTGGCGGCTAAAAATAAAGATGTAGATGTCCTAAATTTTATAATTCAGAATCAAATCGCAGGTACTCTGCATTCATTCAAATCTATCGTCTGTGTAACAAACGAAGATGAAGCCACTAATTATCCAACTGAATTTTTAAACTCCTTGGATGTGCCTGGTTTACCACCGCACAATTTACAACTGAAGGTTGGCTCGGTAGTAATTATGCTTAGAAATTTAAACCAACCAAAACTGTGCAATGGAACGCGTTTGTTGATAAGAAAACTGACGAGCAATGTGATTCACGCGTCGATACTCAAAGGAAAATTTAAGGATGAGGAAGTTCTCATTTCAAGGATTCCGATGATCCCAACGGATATGCCCTTTGAGTTTAAAAAAATTCAATTCCCGATTCGTCTTGCCTTCGCCATGACGATTAACAAATCACACGGCCAATCCTTGACTATTTGTGGCCTCAATTTAGAAAATTCATGTTTTTTTCATGGTCAATTGTACGTGGCATGTTCACGTGTCGGCAAACCATCCGCTTTATTTGTTCTTGCGCCTGACAAAAAACAAAGAATGTCGTTTACCACAAGGTGCTTGAATGAAAAGAGTTAATGGTTTAATTCAGTAATTTTTTGCTACACTGTTTGATGTACTTAATTTTTTTTAATTCTATTTCTGTATGTATTATTTATCATAATAAAATACTTTTTTATATCTATCTGTATTTTTATTTAGTATAATTGTATTACGTTCATCAAAGCCTAAATTAGTTCAGCTAAAAGGTAACACGACATTCTTTGACTGTTAGGCTGTACGAAGTTCGCCGGGTCAACTAGTAGAATATAAATAATGTTAAAGCTTTCGGCCGCTTAGCTACTGGCGATAAGCAGTCTGGGTTCATTGTACACTTTCGCACCACATACTTGTTAATTTAAATTTGTAAAGAGTCGTGGCGGCTCAGGGGCTAAGCGCTCGCTGTAAATTTCACGATACGCGAACAACCTGGGTTTGATTCCCGCCGGCAACAATATACTTGTTAATTACAATTTAAGGACTGATTTACCACATCCCTGGCGGTGGAGGAAAACATCGCGAAGAAACCTACATGTCTGAGAAATAAGAAAAAAATATATTTCGAATTCATGTGATGTTCGCCAACGTGAATTGAAGCAGCAAGGTGGACATATTCCTGCCCTTAAAACCCTTCTAATTTTACGGTTGTAGTATGATGAAATTAATTATTTTTTATTAATTTATTATGTTTATTATACTACTTACCTTATTAATGGATATAATGGACGGAAAAACAACAATAAATGATTATAGAAACTTTCGCAGGTGCAAAGAGCTTACTAAAGTAATGAAGATTAATAAGCAAACTTCCGCTAACTAAATACAATGATGTGTCTTCCCTGGATTGAAGAGCAGCTCCCGTCCTCCCTCAATTGCGTGCACCAATCCTGTCACCACTAATCCCAGCAACACTACTCCCAACACCACTACTCCTGGCAACACTACTCCCAACACCAATCCCAAATTAATTTGCAAATTAATTGATATCTTTATAATAATGGATTTCCGCAAAGTAACGCCCGATTCTATCAATTAGCTTACTAAAGTCAGTGCCTTATAACAATATTATGTAGATAAATTGAATTTATTTAAACATATACATTAATTCATAATATAAAACCATAATTACTATGACGGGTACATATATGAACAAATTTAAATAAACAAATCAAACACTATGCCAACCCAACAAAAATATGACAAGTGATACATAATATATAAAATATTACATAAAAAGCGACAGAATAGATAGAAATTTGTACAAATTAAATGAAAATAGGAGCTAGAGCCACGCTGCAGTTATAAACAGGAGAAGGACCACGCTCTCACAGAATGTCAGTGTCAAATAGCAGCTTAATACTGCTGTGTTTCGTATGGTGGGTGTAAAAATCCTGAGACCCTTTTTACTGGAAACGAAGCATTCCAACTTAGTCTATATGGACTAATCTGCTGCAGCTTAAATGATTGTAATGAAACTACATGAACAAACATAGGGTAATGCCAGGAGTGTTCTAGGGTTTATTTATACTTACGTTTTTTCGTCAAATTACAGTTCCCATTGAGAAAATGATCTAACTAAAAAACGTTCAGTACGTTCATCAGTCATATAATCTACAGATAAAGCTTTGATATTGCGAATTGTCTATGCTATACTAGATGCGCTTCGGACCTTTCGGATGTTTAATTCAAATACTGAATTAAAACAAAAATCAATTGTAAGTCAATTGTTTTGAATTAAGAATGTTATTGTTTATGTTTATTAAATGATTTTACTCACGACTGTGGGACTGGCCCATTCAAGTTAAATTTTATTTAAAATTGGTCACTTCATTAAAAAGGCAACTTCATAAATTAAAACATATCAATTATGTGAGTAGGTACTTACATTAAATAAAACATATGTATAATTAATAATAGTAGTCACACTTAATATTTATTTACACACAACATAAAAAACTATGATATAGAAAAACTAAAACTAAAAATTTAAATCATAGTAAAATCCTGGTCCCCCTGGTATAGTGCCAAGAATGCTGGCTGCGTTTCTTCGCTGAATAGCTATACTAAGCTTTTGAGTGAGAAAAGAACCAGCTCTCTTATCAACAGCAGCGACGACTAGTACAGTACAGTTCCTTTAAGAGCTTCACTGCACGTGGACCCCACGGACCGATAGTTTCTACAGAAAATGGCACAAATATGTAGTCATTTCTCAAAACTCCTTGAAATAATTAAAAAATAATTCAAAAATCATCCTGACGCTTCGCTGGCTTTGGTCTCGGTTTCAAAAAAAAATTAAATTATAATACACGTCTGCGCTTAAGAATAAGTTTAAAATAAATGACGAAATGTAATAAAAAATTATTTGAGTATGAAATATAATAGGTGATCATTCGTAGAATTATATACATCAAACGGATAACCCGATATTCCGAGCCATATGCTCCTTATCGGTTTTATATGTGAACATATAACTAAGAAGCGGTTGGAAATGTATCGTGCCACGAATTTAAATCAGCGTTTTGTGAGAGATTTGTTTGCCAACTTTTTTTTTAAGTCTTTATTAATATAAAATACACAGATTTAAAATAATAATAAACATCGCCAAACTGGCAACAGTTTGTTGGCGATAATGGCGCTCTTTTGTTATACATTAATATGTATTTTTTGTTACATACATACTTATCTTAGGTATATTTATTACAATAAATATCTCTACCTTTAATGAATACTTATTATAGGTAGTACATTATACTTTTCATAGGAGTGTATTTTTCAATCTTTTCTTTAATGTTACTGTGCTTATATCTTTGGACGTATCTCTTATAAAATCTATTCTATTATATATTAGCGGAGTTAAATATTGCCTAGTTCTCTTACCATAATAGTTTCTTATATGTGGTATCACATATTTACCCTTCTCAACTTGCCTGGTACGATATTTATGCGTTATAGGTTGTTTAAATTTATTTATTTTATATTGTTCTAAAGCAATTAGGTAATCTATCTTTTGATGCACTGGAGGTATTTTACATATATTAAATAATTTGTCATAATTTTTTTACACTGTAATTTTACTTTTTTACTTACTAAATACTTAAGTAGTCTAATCTGTAAATGTTTTATACGATCTAACTGTGTTTTGAATGTTAGCCCATAACTTCTCAATCCATAATTGATTACCTAGTCATCCAGTGCATAATACAGTACGTACAAGACTTTTCGATTCATGAAATTGCTTAAGTGAAAAAATCTACCCAGTATTGATTGCAATTTATTACACACACCATTGACGTGCAGTTTCCAGTTCATATTACTATCTACTGTAAGGCCTAAATATCGGTATTTATCTACTACATCTATGTTTGTGCACTGGCAGCCAGCTTTATTGAGGTGTAGACACTCGTATGTATGACCATTTATATTTATGTTTAATTTACCTTGCTTAAAGACGTTACTGTGGGGTGAACTTATATACATAGCCTTTGTTTTGGATAAATTTATAATTATACCGTTATCATGTGCCCATTTAATTATGTTTTCGAAGTCCTCCTGTATGTATTTTTGTGCATCACCCATGTTATTGGTTGAGTACATTAGGCACATGTCGTCTGCATACTTAACCGTTTTACAATGCTTTATTACATTAATGACACTATTAACATGCATAATGTATAATATATATATCCGGTAATATATCCATAATGATCCGGTTGGTACTCCAAGACTCACGCTTATATCGTCCCCTGTTGCTCCGTCTACCAATGTGCATAAGGATCTATTTTGCAAATAGCATTTAAACCATTGGTTGATGGGACCTCTGATACCACATTCATCCATCGCACGCAGTAGTACCTCGTGTTCCAGGGTGTCGAATGCCTTTTTATAATCAATAAAAAGAGCAGCGACAAACTTACCCTCATTGAGATTGTTGTTGATATAGTCGGTGAATTGCGCAAGCGCAGTGTCCGTGCTGCGTCCGCGACGGAACCCGTGCTGCGCATTTGATATAATGATATAATAATTGATGCAAATGCTCTGAATATTGATATATGGCTCATATATTATATCACGTGCAAATGAGAAATTTAAAAAAAATATAATCATTCGAAATCACTGCCTTTGAAATTACATTAAACCATGAATCTAAGTTAAATGCTGAGTAGAGTCATTGTAAGGGGCGACAAAGGGACACTTAATAAGGAAATTGGAAGCAGCTTCTTCCTGATAACATAGTGTAATAATTAACTAATATTTAAATTTAAAAAATTGTAATAATAAACTAAGTAACTGATATACCGAGTTTGTTTTTCCGAATGCGAATATATTATAAAATTAAATTTAACAATCGAAAACTTAAAAAAACCTTTAAAAAGAAAGTGTCACGAAAATATTTGGCAGTGCAACACCGGAAAATTTGACGAACGGCGATGCTATCGCCCGCGTTTAAGGCATTTAGGCAGCCAGCATGTATGCTAGAGGTTGTCAAAAATGGAATAGTATTAACACTCCATTAGTCGCGCCCCTGTTTGGAACGCGAGTGCTCGCGCGCTCTACATATGTAGAACTATTTCGTGTAAAGATTTTACAGGAACAATAAACAAATATAAAAATACTTCAATATCATATGAAAACAAACTTTAATAAGAAACTAAAATAGACGAAACATAACTGTTACCATTTTTTAGACACTTAATATCAGACTTCTTGTGAATTTTGAGAAAAATCAATGATTTTTTGGCATCAAACCTTCTCAGTCTCCTTTTTTTACTCGCTCATATCTTCCACACAGTCTTTATCATTTTTACAACAGTCAAGGCATTGAAGAACTTGATGTTTAGGACGAATCCACTTTTTACAGGTGTTACATTGTTTTCTAGTGGACTTATTGCGCGCTCTGCCACAAAAGGAACATTTCCCGACTTGACCGGTATTGGGGAGTTGTGCTGGGCATGGTTGTAATTCCGATGGCTCTTTCATGACCAAAAGCATTTTCCCTTTCATTTTCAATGATTTTGGAATACTTTCAATATTTATTCTGCGTTGTATGCATGGCGCGACTAGGTGAAAACCAAGTTCATATAAAAATTCTTCCTGGCCTCATTTCTGTAGGCCTTGTTTATTGTATGTACAATATAACCGTTTATAGCACTTATATTCATTAAATTAAAAAAAATGGTAAGTGGCCATCGCCTAGAGTTTTTAGAGATGTCATAAATACTACAAATTTTGTCTACAATGTCCACGCCATATTTGGTATTGTTGTAAAAAGTTATTATTTCCGGCTTACGTTTCTCTGCTGTTTGTAAATCGATATAATCATCATAGTGCATAGTTGAGTGTATAAGCACCACTTTCTTTGATTTTGGCATGTAAAATACTAAAGTACCTTGTTTTTGAAAGCCAAAAATTGACCTCGTTTCGCTTCCCTTTCTTGTGATTTTAAAATCTTTGGGAATTTGTGGCTTATTTTTCTCCACAGTGCCTACGACAGTAATTTTGCTTTCTAAGATTTCTAAGCATTGAGGTATATTCGTGAATCAATTGTGCATTGTGACGTTACAACCTAAACCATCCAATGGGGTAAGCATTCGTTGCACAATGTCCACAACTTTATTTGGTTGTGCATAAGGACCATCTGGCTGAGCACCTGCGTATATTTCCATATGGTAGGCATAAGGTACCTTTGTATCCGTTGGTAAAAATATGTTTATCCCATACTTTGCTGGTTGCTTCATCAGTAATAACTTCTTCCAACCATTTCAAAATATATGCCATTATTGTGCGAAATATAGTTACTTCGGTTAAAAATAATATTATCAAACAAACAAATTCATAATAACAATATTTATACATAATATAAACACTTACATAAAATAAAAACGTTAGGTAAACTTCCGACAAAAATAACACGCGAGTGGTCGCGCGCTCTACTATTGTAGAATTTTAGTTTTGGTGCGAAATTTCTAAAAAGTGCGATCGCGCAGTTTGCCGAAAGGGTACTAATTGTGATCACCAGCTAGTAATAGAGGAATACTGTGAGTGTGTGCGTTAGACATCCACAATTAATGTTAAAATCCCACGAAATGCATGCCTGTTCTACAATAGTAGTACGCGCGACTAATGGAGTGTTAATTAACATTATGTACATACTCATGAGTATATATATATATATATATATATATATATATATATATATATATGTATATGTCAAAGGCGTTTCAAAACTGTAAGTTCTTAAATCTTTGATATAGTCATATACTTTCATTTCTATATTCTACGAATATTGCGGTCCCATTACCGTTGCGAGCGCGGGTAAATGTTGATCCGTGAATTCCCTAGCACTTAATATGTTTTGTGGTGGAGGTGTTGTAATGCCACCCTGCATTTCATGTCGTGGGTTTTGTTAAAAGTAAATATATGAAACGCCAGAAAAATGTCTTAGTCTTAGATATATGACCATTTCATCTCATTCAGTGAGTCAGGTGCGAATTGTCCAAACCAGCGACGGAAAGTAGCGCGAAAAAAACGAGAAATATAATACTATGATTGACAATTTTTCTGCCAAATTATCCTATATTTAAAAGAAACTTTTTGTTTTGAAAATGAACCAAAATGCGATTTTATTTTGTATTTATGTAAAGTTTTACAGGTTTTCACGTTTATATAAATAGATGTCATAGCTAAGAAAATATTTTTCCATTACAGCCTATCAAAATCCACTGATAAACAAAGGCTTTCCCGTAGATTGACTCATAAGGGAGATATTTACCATAGTTCCCATGCATGCTAACAAGGCGGGTTGGACATTGTAGGTTCCTTTATTTTCTAATTAAAAAAGACAGCGCTGCTGCCTATCTTTTGGTTTGTTTACTTCTGTCACTTCTTACGACATCTACGATACGATTTGAGTTGGTGGATATTCTCACACCGCTTATAGGGTTCTAATTAATAAATTTCCTTCAAGATAAGCATGATTAATGCACGGCAGTAGTCTGCTGCATGCTAATAATTAAAAATCAGAATACTATCGCCCGCCAGTTAACATTGTCATTTATAAATAAAGTGCGAAACTACGGCGTATCAATAGGGAAAAAAATGCCGGGTTGATTACTTAAGAACTGGTTGAAGATGTCAGCCACCAGGGTAACGCTTATTGTACAAAAAAACAGTATAACGCTTAGTGTACGCTGTAAAGGTGGTTGCTGACCATGAGGTCCCGGGCTCAAATCCCTGGGGTCCTGAGGTCGGGGCAAAGTCAGAACTCGGTTTTTGTAGCCGAGTAATGGCGTTGTTTTACTCATGTTCCATATATAAAATTGAGTAATTAACTCATCAATGATTGATGTAATTCATTCTTACTCAGTATTTCATCCACCAAGTAGTCTTAAGCGTTACTTCTAAATTAAGTTCATCTAAATGCTTTAGAAAAAAACTCGCAACAAATTATCGATTTATATACGACAACATTAATTATTTTAAGTAACTATCGTCAAGGTATAGTAAGGACAAAGTGGCGGTCTAAATACGTTCCACACCTGGACATAGGCCTCCTTTCATAACTACTGTACTAACTTTCATAAAGTTACACGTAAACCCATATTATATTGCCCGTTAATTTAAAAGTTTACATTTATATATTATAGTAAAATTACTTTACATTATGTTGGGATACGACAAATAAATAATGTAAAATTAATTTACATTATTTATTTGACATATCCCAAGGAATAAGTATGCCGTAGTGATAAAAATCTGCCATTTAGTTGGAAGAACCAACAACTTAGCTTTATACTTAAGCTGAAAATAAAAAAATAACAAATATGGATTCAAAATGAAAATGACCTATTTAAATACACGAGTGTAGATTTATTCACATATCCTTCAATTACGACACATACAAAGTTGTGCAAGTTGGAAGTACTCTCCACGCTAATGCATAAGTGGATTAATTACACAAATTAAGACTTCCGCCCGACCGCTTCTAATTTATTCAGATTGGACCGAGCCACTACATCACTAATTATGTATAGTTTAGGTGGATATAAGTTGAAGTATATTAATTTTAGTTTTCTCGTTTTTTTACACTCGCAAATAAATTTAAGTTGTGACAATCTTAAATTAGCTCTTACTCTATTAAACTTAAGTGGTAATGGACCAGCCAAAAATCTCGAAGACTTTAAAAGCGATTACTAAGAAAGGTCCCGAGTAACAACCTTGTATTAGCAAGATCAGTGTTGGGCTATTACCTCTGATAAAGAAGGGACTACCTGTTGAAACACGCAAACAGACGATGCATTCTCTGGACAGTACTTTGTAGTATTCAATGGACGTGATAATGATATTGATAGTGATTTATGTACAAAGAAAACAATAAGCTTATTTGTACTGTACTAGTACTAAACTAAAATGACAAAATAACTTACAGTACACCCAATATAAAGTGTCTACTGCTGTCCGTAGACACACGCATCCAACTTCAGACAAAAAAGAAAAAGGCTATAAATTAGTTCTCACGTCTGAGAGCTGAGATGTAATTCCTCGAGTTTGGTTTATTTTTACCCGATTTTAAAAAGGAGACAGAGAGAGAGAGAGAGAGAGAGAGAGAGAGAGAGGTTGACAATTCCACTTTAAGTTTTTTTTGTATGTTAAGCGATATCTTCGCTAATTGAGACCCTAAAGATTATTTTTTTACTAAAAAGGTACACTTGAGAGATGATCCAATATAAATTTAAAAAATGTTCCACCCCAAAGAGTGAAAAAAATAGTGGATGAAACTTTTAATAATATGATTATTCAAGTGACGTTGATATTGAGATTCGATGTGAAAACACACTTATTATAGAAAACGCTGCAGCGTTGTCCTTCTATTTTGCGCTGGTATTCTGCGAGAGCGTGTTCCTCCTCCGATTGAGCAGACCCACTGTGCTACAATTATAATATATAAGTTGACTAGAAATGGTACGATTACGTACCTACAAGTTCAGTACCATAGGCGTACTGGCAGAAATAAAATTCTAAATAAAAAGCATAATACAGACATGTGTATAAAATCCCGTAGAGATAACAGCGTTCTAGACAGAAGGCACCTACACGTCGCCTACGTCGTTATATTACATAATAGCAGGCATTCATTTAGCTGAGAAAAAGAGACCTTCAAAGAAGCAATTGAATACGCCTTGTCAGCCGTATAGAACACTTTTGAAATATAGAATAAAAATCAAACCTAAATATAGTCAGTAAAGTAGCAGCCTAAATATTGCAACTATTATATTTAATTGTGTATTTTATAAGGATAAATTGTAACTGCTGGGAGAAAAAAGTCTAGTTTCTTTCCGTTTCTTTTCATAAGGCCTCCCGTAGTATGAATTTAGTGAAACGAAAGCGTTGTCGTTTTGTCTTTTAAATAAATCCTAAGGTTAAAGCAGTAATTAAAAACAACCCTACTGCTATATAACTTCGAACTAGGGTATATATTATGATACCCCATATTTTAAAATCCCTCCTACCACGTAAGTTACAGAGTGTTCCCAAAAAATAAATATCATCTTTACAGCCCTTCACAAGTCCACTGCTGAACATAAGCCTCCCCAAATAATGTCACAAAAAAAAGGTCCTGAGCCACCTGCACCCATCGACTTCCTGCATATTTTACCAGGTCGTAACTCCATCTAGTGGGGGGTCGCCACACACTTCGCTTATCGATAAGGGGCTGCCACTCAGGATGCTTGCTTCCCCAACTGTTTTTGATTCTTCGAGCTGTATGGTCAGCCCATAGTGACTTCAGCTTATTAATCCATTGGGCTATGCCAGTTACTATGTTTCGACTGCAGATACCATAATTTCTAAGTTTATAATGAAGAGAAACCCCGAGCATAGCCCTCTCCATAACTCTTTAGTCGACCTTGATCTTCCTCATACACCCAGCAGTGAAGGACCACGTATTAGGTCTATAAGTGATCACTTGCAACACGCATTGATTGTATAACCTTATTTTCAAGTTTTGAGATACACCTGACGAGAAGATATGCCTTGAGTCGAGAAAATGTGATCTTCCGAAAGCTACCTAGCCAAGTTGAATTCGTCGATTAACCTCTCCGTAAAAGTTGGACTTACCTGGTCGAACTATTTGTCCTAGGTAAACATACTCGTCAACATCTTCTCATCAACTAGGTGCTTAGCGCACTCAACCACTACCGGCATAGTTGTGACATGGACGTTACACATGACTTTTTAATTAATTTATTTATTTATTTCGAGGATCATAGGTATTACATAGATGTTAGATACATAATTATATAATCAAGTTCATCTATTTCCTACCCAGTCGGCATACGAAATACAAATTACAAAATACAAATAACAAAGTACAAAAAAAATTAAAAAAAAGTACAAACAATTAATGTAAGTTCTTAAAAATAACTGCATGTAATTCAAATGCAACATTAAGAATCATTTGTCGATACAGAATTTAAGAAAAAAAATTAAGCATGTCGGAAAACTTATTATGCAATAAATATATTGAATAATGACTGTGCAAAGAAGTATGCCCACTTTCCATACATTGATTGACCTGTCACTTGATTCGTTTTACAGGTCGCGTCTACATACAACTATTGTTGCATAAAATCAATTATTGTTTAATAACGTAATAACTTATCACCTTTTTATTATGATTCCAGGGAAAAATTCTGTGAAGAAAAAAATTTTTCAGGTTATAACTTGTCAACTATACACTATGGTATACTATGATGTGGAAAGAAAAATAACCCACCACACCATAGTATAAAAACACAACAAAACAATTGGTTATTTTGAACATTCATAAACCACACGACGAATTAATAAGATTTTCGTTGTCTATGAAACGAAACGTGTAAAACACGTTTTTCTAAAATATTATTTGGCATGGTTTTTGGGCCTTTGTGCCATTTTAAAATGCGTTATATCTACAAAATTCTATAGAGAATGATAAACATAGTAATATTACTTTTTTCCTGGCTTTATTGGAAAATTCAATTATGCGATACAAAATAAGGTAAGTGAAGGCAAATTTATAAGATATTTTACATCACTAGACGCGTTAGAATATTTTCAGGTCAAGATTCGACATAATTATTTATAATGTACATTTTTTAATTAAACTCTTTTTTAATAGGATAATGTGATAAACAAGCACACAGTCCATCTGATGGTAAGTGGTTGCTGTGGTCCATAAACATCAACATCTATTCTCGATTACGAATCAAAATGCAGATGCGTCGTCACCCGTGAAGACTAAGATGGAATGCCTCGTTTCCAGTAAAAAAGGTCTCCGGTTCTCCACACTAACCATATGAAACACAGCAGCATTAAGCTACTATTTTACGCTGGTATTTTGTGAGAGCATGGTCCCTCCCCGGACGAGCCGACCTTTTCGTACTACAACTATACTACTAATATACTTGTAATTACAGCATGGCTCTACCGCGTGCAAAACTATTGGGTATCTAAAACTCATCATTAAAGAAATTATTCAATGTAGGATAGATATGTCCGTATGAGGACGCTCAAGGTCGCTCAGCTAGCTATAGAGAGGGCTATGCTCGGAGTTTCTCTGCGTGATATACTCAGAAATGAGGATATCCGCAGTAAAACTTTTGTATTGTCCATGTTCATCTTAAGACCTATTCATAGTGAGGTACTATCGAGGTCATTGAGCGTAGTGCTTAGGTTCTCCAGCGATTCTACTAAAAGAAGTTTATCGTCAGCAAATCAAAGGCCATTGACAATAATACCGTATACTTTTCAGTCAGTAGCTAAAAAAATGCCTTCAATTGCAGGGGTGAAGAGTTTCGGGAATATAACGTCACCCTGTCTTACACCTCTCTGCAATTAATACTTTGGTTTTGTACTCGGATAGCCATCGTAGCCCTACTGTACAAACACTTCAGCATTTCGATTTACTGACAGTCAACTTGGCACTGCTGACGGAACTGTAGCACTGCCAAAATTTCGACGGAATTAAAGGCTTTCTCACGAAGCCATGCGCACTTTTGATCGTACAATACCATCCTTCCGTTTGCCAAGTAGTGCGCTAATTAGACCAGAATTATGTAAACGTGTGTACCTATGAAAAAACTATTTTTTTCGTTTTAAACAAAACCAAAGACACTATGCATTAGATAATAGTATCAAAGACAAAGATATGCTCTTTTATTTTAAACCATAACTTGGCAATGTTTCTTAGAAAAAAAAAAAGAAATCACTCTGAACTTTCGGCGTTCCACGTGTAGTTTTGATGAAGGTGCTCCGTCTTTTTTATAGAATTTTATATTTGTGTCTGGACTAAAAACGAAAGTATTATATTTTTTTAATTTCTTTTAATATAGTAAACACGTAGATATATAATTTGTGGTATAAAAAGTGAAAAGTAAATTGCCAAAAGTACTTCAAAATCCGGAAGCTCCATTTTGGCGGTTGGGTCATAAATGTGTTATTTTCCAAATTCTCATTTATTTTTAGTGTAAAATGTAAGTAAAATAGTTTTCTTACATATTTCAAATAACTTGACGTTGTATTTATTTCAAATTCACACAAAAAATATGTTTGAAATATTGTTCGAAATATCATACAGATAAAATATTATTATTTAATTTTTTTTAATCTTTTAATATTTTGGTATGAGTAACGAATGGAAACACATAAAACATAAAAATATACATATTTCCAAACATTTTCATATAAATTTCTCTAAAAACAAAAGTGTAGAATTCAAATTAGTAGTAATTTTGTCACTAAAATTGAAGTATATACTACTACTATGCTATACAGGGTAATTTACGTATTTTATTACAATTTCTAGCAACCAAAAATAATTTTATTCGATAGTTTATACATTTAACAAGAATTTCTGTAAGTTTTATCCATAAATATTGTCTCAAAGTGAAAATATAGCAAAATTTGCAATATGGCAAAAAATTTGCTTATTTGCAAATTTTCCCGCCATTACGGTCCCGAGCGAACGGGAGTATAACATGTCGCGCGCTCGCTTGGCGAACAGGAGCAAGAAGTAGGGTAATATTTTTAAAATATATGTATGTATGTCTTTATACATACATTTAAAAACATTACCCTACCTATCAGATAGTCAGGTTGAAAAGCTACGCTGTTTGCTTATTATACGGCTCAGTTGCATAGTGGCTAATAGCAACGCGTTGCGTCATTGAGGGCCGCGGGTTTGAATCTCGAAATACCTTTCCGGTTCTGGATGTTTGTCCTTGTGCAGGTTGCGTATGCAAACTGCCTCCGTGATGTAGGAAATCCGGGGGTAGCTTCATTTAATAAAATAGAGAGAAAAAAGTTCCTCACAAATAGTTTTGTATAGTCATTGACCTTTCTTCGTTATCCGATAGTATCTCTTTCTTTTTTTTTCACCTTTTTAGTCCACAACTGAACAAACAACTCTTAACACTACGCAAACGATATACATTTCTAAAAATATTTTCTTAAAAGATTAATGATCCAGACGACTTGAATGTGGTGACTGTAATACTCTATTCTTTTATGTTATAATGAATTACATACTATATTATTCATATACTATAACTTTAAAAGAATGTCAAGGGGGTCATTGTAGAAGCGTGTTCGTCCGATCCCTGCCAGCTCTTTTCAGGGCTGCAATTTTACACAGCTGCGCAACCATGCAAACGAGGGATAGGGCGTCCCCCCAAGATGACGCACACCAGCTCGTCCCCGTTTTGTGTGGAATGCAGCGCGCAAAGCGGCGATGGGAACCGCCACCTGTTACGCACAGCCCGACACGGTGGAAGGTGGAGGACGGAGTGCAGAATTGGCACGTGGAATGTTAGAGGGGACATAAGAGATAAGACGAATGAGTTAATCGAAATAATGAAATAAAGAGAATTAGATGTCTTGTGTATGTCGGAGACCAAACGGAAAGGCAGTGGTACTGAAGAGCTCCCTGGCGAGACGTTAGCTATATGGTCCGGAGTCCCGGAAAGCGAAAACGCCTGCCAGGGAGTAGGGGTGCTGTTGTCGTCCCGGTTGGTCGATCTTATGACTGAATATAAGGTTGTGAACTCAAGACTTCTCTGGGTTCGCTTTAAACTGGGAATGACGAAGTTATTCCATTTGGCTGTTTATGCGCCGGTACCTTCGTCGTCCAGGGCTGAGCTGGAGGAGTTTTGGGAGAATGTAAGAGAAGTTCTAGATTTGGTTAAGGGAAACGAAAGAACTGTTGTATGTGGTGATTTGAATGGATGGGTAGGTATCGCTCGACCAGAATACGAGTCGGTGCTTGGAAAGTTTGGCGATAAAAGGGTTAATGATGTTGGCAAGCTTATACTGGCTGTATGCAAGGAAAAGGGTCTTCTTGTGACAAACACTATGTTTAATCACAGGAAAATCCATATGTACACTAGAGAAAGAAAGAATGAGAGAAGTATGATTGATTTGTTCCTGGTGGATGACCGACTGCGAAAACAGGTGATGGATACACGAGTGTTTAGGGGTGCTGACCTGGGAACGGATCATTATCTAGTAATTACTAGATTTATGGGTTTGTTGGCAGGTTGGCGCTACCGGACAGCAGTAACAGATTTACAGTCGGTCTGTCGCATCCGAAACTATAAGCTTCAGGAAGCGGATACTAAGGACAAATATCACACAAGGGTAGCCGAAAAGCTTGACACCATCGATGGCAGAAAAAAGAGTATGGAAAGAACATGGCAGAACCTTAGGAATGGAATGGTAAGTGCAGCGGAAGAAGTATGTCGAACGACAAATGTAGTAGTAAAAGAAGAGATGCATGGTGGAATGGAGAAATGTGAGAAGCTGTAAAGAAGAAGGAAAAAGCATGGTTAGACTCCTTGGCCTCTAGTAACGATAAGCATATGAGAGAGGAGATAAAAGAAAGATATAAGCTGCTGAAATTTCACGCGAAAACATTGATTGAGGAAGTACGTGAAAGGTGTAGAATAGAAGCGGACGAAAGGTTGTCGCACAACTTTAAGGAAAACTCTAAACTCTTCTGGAAAGATGTTGGAAAGACCCGGAGTGGTGTGAGAGCCTTAAGGATGAACAAAGTGCTTTCAAAAACCAATGACGTCCTCTCAGAAAAATCGGACGTCATGCAGCGATGGAGCGAATTTTATAGAGAAATGTATGCGTGTCATGATCTTAGTGAAGGATCCGGGGGTGACGCCGTAACTGGCACGCCAAACACGGGCCTCGATGGCACTGACATCATCAGCATGAAAGAGATTGAACGTGCGATTCGAAGTGTCTATGACAGCTTCCATCTGCTGTGCAATTTGTGCTGGCGGACGGGAGGTGTCCCGGATGACTGGCGATCCGCGATCCGCGGTCATTGTGCCTTTATATAAAGGTAAAGGTTCACATTTTGATTGCGGGTGCTATCGGGCGATCAGCTTGACCAGTTTAGCAAGTAAAGTTTACTCGAAGGTCTTGACACGTAGGATGCAAGAGAATCAGATTATTATGGGAGGCACAATGCGGATTTAGACCTGGAAGAGTATGCACGGATCAAATTTTTCTCTTCGCGTGATCACGGAAAAGATTCTGGCTGTTAACCAGAGGATTTTCTGTGCTTTTGTGGATCTGGATTGATAAGGTTATAAGGAAGAAAATGTGGGAACGTTGCCGGAATATGGTTATGTCGATTGTTAAGGGCTGTGCAGTCACTTTACTATGACTGTAAAGCCTATGTGCGGATAGGGCATGACCTATCACCCATGTTTAGCATAGAAGCGGGCGTAAAACAGGGTTTTGTCATGTCTTCCTGGCTGTTCGTACTGTATCTCCACAGCTGTTTACAGAAGCTGAAAAATAGCTGTTTGGGTGTGAAATTGGGTGAAATTAAAGTAAATTGTCTGCTGTATGCTGATGATGCAATGCTTATTGCACCATCAGAAGCAGAACTGCAGGCATTAGTTACGTGTATGAAAGAGGAATGTGAAATTAATGTTCTCCGTTTGAATGCTAATAAAACTAAGGTTCTGGTATTTGAAAAGGACGAAGACAGAACGAAATGTGAAATATGGGTAACTCAGGAATTTCTGGAACAGGTAAATGAAATTGTATACTTGGGGAGTGCTTACAGCCGGGATGGAAGATGTGATTTAGATGTTGACAGGCGTGTCGCTGCCGGGAACAAAGTCAATGGTGTCCTGAATGCGTTAGTCAAAAGGCAAGGCGTAAAGAGTGCACGCCTTACAATACATAACGCAGTGTTGGTACCGACTTTTTATATGGCAGTGAAACCTGGGTACGCCAGAAGAAGCATAAAAGCAAGTTGAATGCAGTGGAGATGTGATCTATTCGTAAAATGTGCGGCGTAACCATAGCCAACCGAAAGAGAAACAAAGAGAATAGCAATATGACAGGATTTAAAGATGACCTTATCACAAAAATTGATAGGGGCGTACTCCGATGGTTTCTACACATTGAGCGAATGAGTGAAGACCGAATGGTGAAGAAAATATATAGCGCGAAAGTAAATATTAAAAGGTGTCGAGGTAGACCTAGACTAACTTTCGAAGACCATGTGAGCAAATTACTCGAAGAGAGGAAAGTCAAGAGTACTCGGATACCTAGACGTGAGTATTCTGCTCTCGCCAAATTGTAATGTATCTGCTCTCTTTATGTTCTTTGTAAATTGTTTGTGGTGTGCAATAAAGTATATTCATTCATTCATTCATGTATGAAGAAGATAATAAACCTGAAAGAAGCGAAATAGGTATGTAAGGATCGTGACACTTGGCGATCTGTTCTCTCTGGCTACCCCGTTAGGGATTGTGCGTGAAGATAAATATTTAAGTAAGTAAGTTAAAAGAATGTGTTATTAAACCACAGTAAAACAAATACAATCTCGGTCATCGCTAAGCCCAGCAAATAAATGACATCTAAATTTTACACATTGCGTAATAATAATAACAATAATGTTATCAAGTCTGAATTTCGGTAGCAGCGGCCAGTCTCAACGGAGTCTAGCCATCTACCCTGGACAGGAATAAAGCGCAAGAATGTGTGCGCAGGCACAATTGTACTCTCTATTTAATTTTATGAATTCCTTTAAGCAGAATTCTGATATACTTACTTATATCGCTTCTTTCATATCCACTTATCCACTCATACTTAAATCCCCATCGCTTAAAATGATTATGGACTATCCTCAACACATGCTAATTTTATCTATAAACTTCAGCCTTTGAGAATACTGTTTTCGTCTCTGGGTCAGGGCTTTCCAGTGCCAGCTTCTTCCACTCGATCGCATCTAGCGTAGTAGCGTCAACGACCGTGATTTCTCTGATCAGGTAGATTAACTGACGTTGCGAAGATATGTTGCATCCTATTGTATTTTCTGTCGTATCTAACACGAGAAGTGTTCTGAGAAATCGTTTGGACTAATTCCAGTCGCTAAATTTTACCATCAAAAATATTAAGAAAGGACGCAAACTGAACATAACCGTCAACGACGTCTGCCCTCTGCGACTGCCCGCGTTCGGGTTGCGCACTCGGCGATTGCGCGTCATTGCTTAGACCGCCCAGACTCCGCTTTGCGCTGTTGCTCAATTCATGTCAATCTTATCGTGAAAACTTTTAAACTATGCGCCGAAATTACTTTGTGTAAAAGACAAAGTTCATCTACATTAAATATTGAAAGCGAAAAATGTAACAATTTTTATAATAATTTGATAAATTTAAGTACGGAGTGTCCAGAAAAATTTATTTCAAAATTTCTACGGTCAACAAGATCAGGCTCGCCTTCTAGCTGTTTCGACTAAGGAATCTAGCCACTGGTTACATGCTCTACCATCAAGTAATCTCGGCACATTGCTTGATGGGGAAAGCTTGCGCATCGCCGTGGGAATCCGGCTAGGAGTGGCAATTTGTCAACCTCACTAGTGCCCCTGTGGTAGCAGCGTCGATGAGTTTGCGCTCCACGGACTTTCATGCAAGAAAAGTGCAGGTAGGTTTTGCCGTCACGGTTCTTTGAACGAAATCATCCGAAGGGCTCTTGTCTCCATAAATGTCCCCTCGGTTTTAGAGCCTTACGGGATATTTAGAGACGATGGCAGGGGACCCGACGGTTTGACTTTGGTCCTTTGGGAGAGAGGTAAAGCCCTCGTGTGGGATGCTACTTGCGTTGACACTTTGGCGGCCTCTCATCTCAAGGGTACCTGTTTTAGAGACAGGACGGCATCAGAGGCAGCCGAATTTAGTAAATGGCGCAAATATGAGTTTTTGAGAAATGACTACACATTTGTGCCATTTGCTGTAGAGACTATCGGTCCGTAGGGTCCGCGTGCAGTAAAATTTCTAAAGGAACTGTATCCACGACTGGTCGTCGCTGCTGGTGATGAGAGGGCTGGCTCTTTCCTCGCTCAAAGGCTAAGTATAGCTATTCAGCGAGGAAACGCAGCCAGCGTTCTTGGCACTATACCACGGGGAGCAGGTCTTTTTGACTATTAAAATTTTTAGTTTTAGATTTTCTATATTATAGTTTCTTCTTTTATATTGTACATAATTAGTTTTAATCGTAAATATTAAAAATTTAAAATGTCATTTTATTTGATAAATAATCTAAAATGTGCATTGTAAAAGGTATCAAATTTAGTTGTGTTTATGGCTAACTATTTTGGATATAATGACTTCTACATAAAAGACAAACAATCCCACGGTATATCATCATCCCATCATTATGAAATTTACAAGAAGTTTTCTTCCTCGCACAACTTCGTTGTGGAATCGACTACCACTAGCGATTTTTCTAAACTAATACAATTTAGAAACCTTCAAGAAAAGAACCTACTCTTTTTTAAAAGGCCGGCAACGCACCTGCTATTCTCCTTGTATTGCAGGATTTATGTGCGCGGGTTGACACATGCAATCAGGTGAGACTCCTCTAATATTAAACAAATATCTAAATTAACTAAATTTATTAAAAAAAATTCAGGGGATTTATTATTAAAATATAATTTATGACCTCATTTATAGTACCTGTATGCTTATGGTCGGAGAAACAGGCAGCTGCTGCGATTCACGTTTGGTGAATAGATTTTCAAATAAAAATTTTACCCACATTAAAAGTTTTTAGCTCATCAAATTTGTATGTGATCAAATAGCGATTTTATTTAGACAGATCCTTCAAAGAAACTGCTAGATACATTAAAAGTTTGAAATAAAGTTGTAAAAAATTTATGAAACATGGCTCGTATGTACAAATTATGTAAGTATGTAAAATAGTTTAGTTTTAAATTATTTCACAAACTTTTTGGACAAGATATTGACTATATTTAAAATAGTCCACCGCCACGAGACATATAGGTAACTGCATTGACATTCTTTAAATGTGAGGTCACACAAATGAGCGTGAATCACATTCTGAAGTAATTAGAGTGTCCCATGCCTTAATGTTTTCCAGATTTTATACATTTAGCGCCACGCCTGTAACTCCCGGGGAAGTACGCAGATACTACTCGAGTCTAAAGAGCAGCATACTATTCGGACCACTTTGGCCAAAAATTGTGTTAAGATGGCAAATTAAAAAGAAATGATAGTTTACTAGCCCATTAATCACAAATTCAGCATCCCCTTAGTCGCCTTTTACTACATGCTAGGCAAGCATATTGAAACATTCGCTTGTGTTATGTTATGAATCTCATACAGACATGAAAGAAAGACATGCAAGATTATATTAAAATCCTCAGAGGTAACAACGCATCTGAAGCCTTTTTGTTTAAAGGTGGCTGCAGATGTCCATGGAATGTAGTAGCCATTTTTTATAAGAGAGGGGGCAAACAAGCATACGGCTCAAATTATTATTAAATCATTACCACCAATGAACTACTGCAACAACATGAGAATTTCAGATACGTTGCCAGCCTTTTAAAAATGAGAAGGCACTGTTCTTGAAGGTCCCTAAGTCTTATCAGTTCAGAAATATTGCAGGTGGTAAACAACTCCACGGAGAAGTTGTACAAAGAATAAAACTCCTAGTGAAACGCAAAGTGGTGGACCACCAGCCATCCAGCTGGTACGAACAGTATTGAAAGTTTTGTTGCGATGTGAGATGGTGAAATGCAAAATTGCACCATCTCACATCGCAAAATTAAATATATTTTATGGGTGACGAAGAAATTGAGGTAGACCGTCGCTGCCAATTTATCCAGGGAGTTGAGAGAAACACAGTGTTCAAAATTCAAAGATTCTTGCATGAACGTAACATTTTAGTCAAAACATTTAAAACTGCTTTAGAAAACCTACCTGAAGAGGATTATAAGGTCGTCATTCACGCAGATCGGACCCCTCGAGGAGAGCATGAAAGGCGCTACAATGGACCTTTGATAAACGAAATATCAGCCGTAATTAGTGGTAATCAATTTTATTCACGAGACATTGTTTTACGAGCACGTGATGATACGTTGCAACGGGTAGCCGATACACACAAGTTTTATGACGCTCTGCAATACCCATTGATTTATTGAATATGGACAAGAGGGTTATCATTTTCAAATACCATTCATTAACCCGCTCACAAAGTAGCCTACTCCGAACAAAAAAGTATCATGTATGGATTTTTATGCGTATCATATGATGTTGCGAGAAAATGATTTTAATCTCTTAGCCCGGTGTAGACAATTATTTCATCAATTGGTAGACATATATGTGAAGGTAGTAAGTGAACGTCTCCATTATATATCTTTAAATCAAAAAAAGCTGCGCGTTGAGAATTATATACATTTACGAGATGCAGTTTCTAGCGACGCCAATGTAAACCCAAGATATTAAGGTAAAATGGTAATTCTGCCCTCATCATTCGTTAACAGTCCCCGCTATCTACATGATTAAACACAAGATGCATTTGCCTATGTAGGAACTTACGGAAGACCTGATCTTTTTGTTACTTTTACTTGCAATTCCACATGGAAAGAAATAATCGAGGAGCTAATGCCGGGCCAAAAAAGTACTGACAGACATGATTTAGTTGCTAAAGTATTTAGATTAAAAGTACAAAAATTAATGTATGTTATTAACAAAAGGAAAATTTTCGGAGAGGTGCAGTGCGGCATGCAATTGAATGGCAAAAAAGCGGATTACCGCATGCCCACATTCAAATATGGCTTTAAGAGAAGGAAAATGTTCAAAGAAATTTCCTAAACAGCTATTAAAAAAACAGTGCACAACGAAAATGTCTACCTAAATGACTATTTATACAGACGCAGAGCTCCCGAAGATGGTGGTAGGAAAGTTACAATAAAATCTCGCTCTGAAGCTTTCGAAACCTCTGATAACAGCTGGATTGTCCCGTATTCGCCCATTCTATGTAAAATGTTTAATGCCCACATTAATGTAGAATCATGTAGCTCCGTCCGCGCAATCGAGTATATCTGTAAGTAAATAAATAAAGAAAGCGACCAAGCAATATTTAATCTCAGGAGTAAAGGTTAGGCAAATCCCGTTAATGAAGTACAGACCTTTCAAGCAGGGCTGTTTATCAGCAGTAACGAGGCAGCGTGGCGTCTCCTTGGCTTCCCGTTACACGAAAATCACCTAACAGTTACTCACCTTGCTGTGCACTTAGAAAATGGAGAGCTTGTATATTTAACCGAAAGAAATTTCCAAGAAAGAATTGCATCACCGCCAAAAACTACACTAACAGCCTTCTTTCAACTTTGTCAAACCGACCACTTTGCAAAAACGTTGTTATATTCTGAAGTAGGAAGGAGTGGAAACGCCGTATTCAAGGCGCGCGTGTATACCGTCCATGTAACTAATTTTGAATGTTTCTGTTTACGATTGCTGCTGCATCATGTTCGGGGTCCTACAGGATATAAAGACCTTAAAACTGTCAACGGTCAGGAATGCGCAACTTATAGAGAAGCATGTGAAGCTCTGCACCTTTTAGAAAACGATAATCCCTGGGATGAAACCATGGAGGAAGCTGTTCAGTGCCAGTCACCAGCTAAAATTAGGGATCTTTATGCAACTCTCATATTATGTTGCGGGCTATCTAATGCACATGAATTATGGGACTAATATAAAGAGTAAATGGCGGAAGATATTTTGCGAAGGTTACAGCAGACACACGCGAATATGACATACAATGAACACATTTATAATGAAGCACTTGGAAAAATTGAAGATAAAGTAATGGCAATGAGGGGTAGGCAAAATAATTAAGCGACTTTGGAATGATAAGCCCTCAGCGAACAACCGAAAATGAACTAAGTGATGAAATTATACGTGAAACAAACTACGATATACCAGCTTTGCAGCAGCAAGTAGCCGAATTTGTACCTCGCTTGCTTCCCGAAAAAAAACGAGTTTTTACAAAGTATACAAATTGAATATGGAAATGGTGCACTTTTCTTTTTAGATGCCCCTGGAAGAACTGGGAAGACATTTTTGTTAAATTTATTATTAGCGCAAGTACGGAAAGATAAAAAAATTTCTGTGGCCGTAGCTTCCTCCGGTATAGCCGCCACGCTGCTCAGCGGGGGCCGCACTGCACATTCTGTTTTAAAACTCCCTCTAAGTCTAGCCCAGGAAGAAACGCCGATCTGCAACTTTAGCAAAAATAGTGCTCGAGGTATAATGCTACGACAATGCAAACTTTTAGTGTAAATTACAAATCGCATAAAAAAACTGAAACACTATCGAATGCTCCAGGATTTGCGCAGCAATACCGATGTAATGGGAGGAATGGTGGTTTTACTGGATGGTGACTTTTGCCAAAATTTACCTGTCATTCAAAAGAGCACCCCTGCAGATGAAAATAAAGCATGCCTCGAGTCGTTTATTTTATGGAACAAGGTGACAAAATTCAGTTTAACTACAAATATGAGAGTGCATTTGTATAATGATATCAATGCTGGAAACTATTCTGACACACTATTAAAAATTGGCCATGGGCGGTTGGAAACGGATGCTGAGGGCTGCGTAAAATTGACGAGAGATTTTTGTAATTTATTACAGAGTCATTCCGAATTAATTGCGAGCGTTTATTCAGATTTAACGAACAACATGCATGAAGACAAATGGTTATGTGAAAGTGCGATTCTTGCACCAAAAAAATGAGAGCATTAACAAAATAAATTCAGATATATTGAGCGAAGTAGCAGGAGAAATAACAGAGTACTTGTCATAACACAGTTATGAACACAGAACAGAGCACTTCATATCCCGTAGAGTTTCTAAATTCTCTATAGTTGTCAGGTGTGCCCTCACATAAGCTTCAATTAAAATTAGGCATCCCAGTCATGCAAATGCGAAATTTAGATGCTCCTCGGTTATGTAACGGGACAAGGCTGCCTGTGACACATCTTGGACGGAACGTAATCGGTGCTACAATTTTGATAGGCGTAGGAAAAGGTGAAAATGTTATTATAACACGGATCCCTATAATTCCCACAGATCTTCCTTTTCAATTAAAAAGATTGCAGTTCCCTATTAAGCTCAGTTTTGCGATGACAATTAATAAAGCGCAAGGGCAAACGTTACAGGTAGCGGGGGTCAACTTAGAAAAACCGTGCTTCTCTCATGGTCAGCTGTATGTAGCATGTTCCCGTGTGTCAAATGCTCAGAATCTCCACATTCTTTCCCCGAAAGGAAAAACGTATAACATTGTGTATCGTCTTAAATCTCTCTTTTTTTCTAAAATTCCCACAATCAATTAATCAGAATTCCCAAAGATCTTCCCTTTCAATTCAAAATTTCCTATTTAGCTCAGTTTCTTTTCAATTCCAAATGCTGCACCTCTGACGGACCTATTAAGCTCAGTTTCCTTTCAACTCAAAAGGTTGCATCTCTGACGGATCTTTTATTTTGCTCAGTTTTCTTTCAATTCAGAAAACTGCATCTCTGACGAATCAATTTAGCTCAGTTTCTTTTCAAAAGTCTGCATCCCTGACGGATGCTCAGTTTCCTTTAATTAAAAAAATATCCCATTTCCATTAGGAATAAACAGGCTATTTTCATGCTTTCCTATACGCTGCGTTTCAAAACATTTAAATGGGCTGACGAATCAATTTTGCTCAGTTTCCTTTTAATGGCTGCATCTATGACAAATCTATAAAACTCAGTTTTCTTTCAATTCAAAAAGCAATGGATATTTCATTTCCCAGTGACCATGCAGGCGATGCCGCGGGTAACAGCTAGTAATAGAATAAACATAGGTAGAATGATCAGTAGGTAATAGTAGATTGTATTGTTAAATTGGTAAATAATATCGAAATTTTTTTTAAAATTTTGAAATTTATTTTGTATATTATATTTGCTTATATAATATAAGTAATATTATAACACAATTACATTTTAATGATATTTTTATCTGAATATTTTAAAAGGCATCTATGTCAAATATAAAAAAAACATACTAAATGCATGTTTAACAAAACTTATTAACATAACATTTAAATTACAAATATATTTATTTAAATTTGAATAAGAGTCTTTCATAAATGCTGGGCACGCGAGAGTTAAAAATGGATGAATTTATTCCACTTTGACTTGAACTGGAAACCTAAAAATTAAATAAAAGAATAATAAGCAGATTTAAACATGAAAAATTTAGCCAAATTATAATAACATATCTGTTTCTACAAAAAAATGTGTATAATTATATATTCGTCCTATACTTAAGTACCCACATAAATGTCGCATCTGAACATATTATTTCATAATCTATATTCCATGACACGAGATGGGCGTGTTAGGATTAATTTGTTTTACTATTAATGTATAAAAAAAATATTGATTAAGTATCTTATTAACCGATGAAAAGTAATTCCTTGGTTATTACTGACATTTCTTGAATTATTTGTGCAATATCTAAGTATACACGACGGCATATTTTTACCAAGAGATTTTTTTTTAAATCAACACAACACGTGACAACTCTACAAGCGCCTAGCGAGTGACAGATTAAAGTGCGGTGTACGCACCGCAGTTGAGTGGAAGAGAGTAGCTGAATGCAGTGTTGCCTCTAGTACGTAGTACATAATAACTCAATGACTAAAACAGAGAAAAAAAATTATTTTGGTTTATTTAAAGTACAAATAAATTCGATATAGTTAGACTGAAAATCGACGCTATATAACGATACTTATTTTGAAAAGTTTTTGCATTTATTGAAGAAGTATTGAAAACAAACGAACACTGCCGTTATCAGACCATTTTCCTCAAAAATCACGTAATATTCTACATCACTCCCTTCTAAAAGTCGTCTTATGTCAGTATTACTTAAATATTCACTTTGAAAAATTAAATATTCACTTACAAAAAAATAGTCATGCCGAATGCCTGGTGGGATCTTTCAGACCCGCGCGCATTTGCATGTACGTTATTCAGACGGCAAATAGTGGGAGGCATACTTAACTGGCCTCTAGTCTAAATTTGGGAGCTATAGACATGCACATTGCATAAAACTAAAAACTATAAAAACATCTTTTTCTGAAGTAGTGGATCTGTCAGACCCAGAGGCATTCGAAAGGTTAAGATAAGAACATAAAGGATGAAGTAGAATAAAACTAATTTCGCAGATTTTATTGAGTTAAATTTACTTTTTTCCTCCCAACGGTTTGGGCTCTTTACAGTACCCATCGTCACGGGGAAACAATGAATCAGATATAATTAGGGGATGAAGATTTTAATGTAACTTTGTAAACGACATTATAGTTGTAACCTTGAGCGTGTAACATTCCTAAACTACTAACTAAAAATCAAAAATTAGACTTTTTAAAACTAGAAGCTTATTTCAAAGAAATAAATTGAACAAAATAATGTCATCATTATGGCTTCTGTTGTCGAGATTCTCCTTTATGTTCATACACTATATCTCACCACCGACTGCCGCTGCTTTTTCCTTGGCTTATGACGGATGTTTTTTTAATTAGTGGCAAATGTATAAAAATAATATCAGTGGCAATTATTTATAATGTCTGTTAAATTAAAAATAGTTTACATAACTAACAGGTTATAGGAATAGGATAATGTATACAATACACAGGAAAATAAAATAACAATTCAGCAACATTATTTTTTTACTGGATACGTACCATTCCAGCTTAGTGCTCAGGAGTGAAGACGCATCTGCATTCTTAATCACGGGTTAATATAAATGTATATACGCCATAGTATCCAGGTAGACTATGTGCTCGTTTGTCACATTTATTCTATAAAAAAATCTCCTGTGCTCAAACATAAGCTCCCCACGCTTATGTATAATAAGTGGATTAATTACATAATTTTAAACCTGTTAGTGGACTCAACTAAATTATTCAGACGGCCTCGGACCTCATCCCGCGTTATATATTTATGAATTTATGAAAATGCAAGCAGGTTGTTGCGTTTACAGTAAAATTTGCAAAAAATTAATAATATGTGGTAGAAACTCAGTTTTTATTAAATTTGTAAACGAAGAATTAGATTTTAAAGTAGATTTTTAATGAAAAGAAAATTCTCTTATGGTGTCTCTCTATGTGGTATTTTGTGAAGAAACTCTTGTGATTTTAACAAACTATTGAAATTCGGAAAGAATTTTTTTATGAATATTAACAAATAAAGGCCAAATAAAATCATGTAAACCTCACGTTAAACATGAAATACTGACCTCGAGTCTTGTCATCGGGACAAACACAAATCTATACTCACCTATTACAAAAACTAAAAGAAATAATAGGAATTTATTTAAACTTAAAATATCATTTTTTAATTAAAATTCAAATAACATCCAATTTATGTCAATAAAAATGTTTAATTCCATTTACCGAATAATACAAAAATCTTAAAAAAATCCGAGTGGTAGCTCAGGAGCATAGCGCTCGCTGTAAGTTTCAAATATTGCGAGCAATCCGGGTTCGTTCGCGGCCGGCATCTTTTAATGTATGAGAAATAAAAAAATATTTCGAAGACATGTTAAGTCCATATTCATGCATTTGAGTAGCGCGACTGATACTTCATTGCCCTAAAACCCTCTAAGAAGTGAGATTAGCCCTCTCAGTAATGGGACGTTTATATGCTGTAATCTTACTTTACTTAAAAAGCATTGCGCAATTTTATTAACAATTAAAAGCATTCCCTATTAATGAAATATATCATATTTTAAACGAATTTTTAGGCGATATAAAATAGTAAATAAAATTTACTTTGACTAAATTGTATTTCTAAATTTAGCTAACTTATGTAAAATATGTTTCTTTCCATCTATCAAATGGATATTTGGTAGTGGATTCTGGTTTGCCGCCAATACACGGCATTTTACATCAATCATCAATGACTACTAAAGCTTAACCGAAGCCGAGCCAATATCATAATCAACTGATTTTAAGAACCCGCACTTATGAGCCGCACACGTATTTTGTACCTAAAATCATTTGAAACCAACAACATGGTTTTACAACCGATCAAGTTAACTCGGAACATGACGGCTGTGAGTTCATATCGAAATTCTGCTACGGTATATGGTATACAGTTATTTATAAGTTCTGACGCGAAGGGGCTAAAGTGGGGGACATGAGCGGGTAAATGGAAGGGGCAGCACATTTCAGCGAGGTGCAAAGTTATCGATCTAACGCTTGTCAGCACACAAAAATGTAAGAAGCTTTCGTCAAACTTTATTTGTTTTTCTGAGATAAGTGTTTTCTGACGTTTTATAGTTTTATTGAGTATTAGTAATAAGTTATTTTAGAAACAATTTGGGTGAGATTTATTTATAGACAGAAACCTTTCAAAATACTAGAACCAAGTTGCAGATGTATATATTGGATGTAGTTGACTGGATAATGACCATGCTCTCATATACAAAGGGTAAAATAGTGCCATAATTCAGTGTTTAGTGGTCAGTGGTCCAAAACGAAAACCATTTTCCTCATACTGAGGCACCTCAGAACACATCCTTATTCTGACTTTTAGTTGAAAGTCAAATGGAAGTTGTATGAGTTACAACATACATTTAAAATAATGTAAACAATTTAAAAAGTATTTTAGAATGTTTTAGTCGAATCTGTTTAAATACAACAAATTTACTTCGAAGCTTTTCCTCTGGGAACTAGTCACGCAGCTTGGACATGACTCATTGCACTTTTATTTATTTAGTGCGATGGGGAACAAACTACTATGATAAGTTCTGTATATATCTGTTTAGGACTACAGTATATTGATATCAACATACGGTATATCTTAGGTTATATTTAAATTTGGCTGCTCAAGAGAAAATGTTTGGAGAAATTTTGAGTTCTGCCAAGTTGCATCTGGCCGGCGTGCCAGGTGCTTTTGTTGAATAATTCGTTCAATAATGCTAGAAAGCTTGAGATCTATGAAATTAGTTCATAACAAATTCAAAACAATTAAAAAATATCACATTAAATTATATTTTTATCTTCCGGCTAAGAAAATTGAAAATTTTCAAAAATAGGAAAGTTATTAGTTTCACACCGATTTTCGAAAATCATTTTCATCAGATCTCGACGTTTTGAGATCCCAGAAAGCTATTCTGACTAATTTCACGTGAACGTCGATGCGGATGTATTTGTGTAAGTACGTAAACCTTTCATAACTTTTGAATGATCGATTGAGATGCGGTTTGCGACTTTCTAAAGATCTCAATGTACAATAGGTTTGGTGATAATATAAACTGATTCGGATTCGGATTTTGAGAAATATAAAAAATAAAAACGTTGAAAAACTGTTTTTTAGAATAACGTTTAAACGGATTTACCGATCGATTTCAAAAATAACCAGCTCTTAAATTCAAAAAAGGACGTCCAAAGCCGTTTGGAAAACTCGGTTCATTCGTTCGTGAGGTATCGAAGGAGAAATAATTTGAAAGAAACATTTTTTTACATAACTTTGAGATTTTGCAACATCATTTGGTGAACTTTGAAGTGCTTTGAAATAGAAATTAGTGAAAATTTCCCTAAATGGCCTGGAGGGTCAACCAATTTTTTTCTCACTATATACTATCAATACTTGCTTCATTAATGAATAATATTATTTTTAATAGGCCGTATTGGATCAGGGTATAAACGCTCGCCGAAAATTTACTGTCATATATCACACTAAAACCACAAACTAAACCGTTAATAGCAATTTTAAGTGTAGTGGCGGTGTTAGAATATCCACTATGCAATACCGTATCGTGGATAACTATAGTCTACCAAATCTAATAAATACATTTTGACAACTGTCAGACTAATTTCACCAGGCATGCCAATCAAACCCGGGTTCGATCCCCGCCGACACCAATGAAATTGTTAATTGCAACTTTAAGTGCTGATTTCAAAACCCTCTCAGTAGAAAAAATATTTCGAAGACATGTGAAGTTCGTCAACACGCATTTGGGCAGCGCGGCGGACACTTCCTTGCCCTAAACCCTCTCAGAAATGAGGGGAGGCCTAAGCCCAGCAGTGGGGCGTATATAGGCTGTAACTTTACTTTACTTTTACTTTATGCCAATCAAAAAATGGCCATGTCATTATTCGATTCTTAAAAAAATCTATATCGAATATTTAGAGTTGGTAATCATAAACAGTTTGATTTGAATAATACCATAATAAATTTAAAACACAAGATTTATCAGTTTCTACGTATTTGTTGTGACTGCTTATTTCTAGAGGCACAGTTATAAAAATTTAAGATTAAAACAAAATTAAAATGAATTTATTCAATCACTTTCAGTACAACTGCTTGAGTTATCGTCGTTTAAATTAATTATTATTTGTTTTTCCAATAATGCAGTCAAAATTAATGTCTCTTTCAAAGTCATCTATAATAAAAAAAAGTTTTTTTCTACCACTTTTGCAAAATGATCCTTTGTGACATGGGCACATACTTCAACGAATATAGAAGAAACAGTCCAAACATTTAAAACCGAGTCACAAAGTAAGAAAACAAACACAAAATCACAAATTTACGCACAGTAAGCTCCCGAAATGGCGGATATTGAAATTACGTAGTGGTTTTTTCAGCGCGGCCTTGTATATGAGTTTTTTTGCCTACACAAATTTACGTTGACAAATTAAAAAAATAAACTTGTTTTATTCATGATTCATGTATGTAATTTAAGGAATTTTAATAATTAAAATTAAATTAAACAAATAATACATTAAAAAATTAATGACTCGATTATTTGCATGTTTTTGCCGATTATTAGCATTACAATGAATTTTAATCATCCAAACACTACGGTAATGTACATAGCGACATATCATTGAAACGACGTCAAGTAAAAAAGAAACTGGACTTTTTTAATATTTTGCTTTGTTTGAAAGATTCAAATCTCATCAAATTCATCAAATTTAAATTAGTGATAAAAGACTATACACGTTGTAAAGAAATTTAGATAACTTTATAATTCTTTGAATTTATGTAAAAGATTATTTTAAATCGTGTGATTACGCTTGTGCAAAGTTATTGCTGAATGATTGTGAAACGTCAAAAGATATTTCTTAGATTTGGTTGACTATAAAACAGAAGTTGGGAAGAAGCATCATCCTGGTAATAACTTGAGATAAAAAACAGCAGTTGCCAAGCGTGACAACAGTGGCTTAAATCTAGTAACTTCATAATCTTCACAAAAAATTAAGAAGGCTTATGGCCAGTCGTGGAACGCATATATGCTGAATAACCTTCTTTATCATATTAATATTGAGAAAAATCTGACAGGTTTTCTAAGAATGCAATAACTTACATGTATAATGATTTTTTATATTTACACGAACACTTCATATTGCCCTCAGTCGCTTACTGTGAAGGATAGTGGTGAGATTCACCGTTTAAATATCGGTTTGTATGTGTCTTTTTTCTATTCAAAGAGAGACCTATGGTGAGGCTAAGGTATTATTTGCCTCTGAATTTATGAAATTAAGATGTTCTAAAAATGCAATTATTTAGTCTGATGGTAAGATTGTGAAAGTATCGTCTATGTACCGCTTGTAGAACCTTGGGGTAACAGATTTTGATCTTTTTTTCAGTTACAGCCACCACAGGTGGCATATTAAAAGCAGAAATAGGATATTTGACTTCAATTAGAAAGTCATCTCCGATAAGTCCATCGGGACTTACCCCTAAATAATAATCATCTTAATCAATAAACAGTCCACACACCGAAACTTTTAGATTGGTAGTTGTGGAAAATTCTCTTGTGGCCTCCGATTCGTGTTGATTTCCATATTCTGTTGCCGTATTTCCTTTGAAATGAGTATACAGTAAGAGCGCAGTTGCGATTTTTTTTTAATTTATATGCAGTTAGCCTTTTTCTCCGTTCAGTGTGCAACAAATCACTCTTTGACTTCTAATAGCCAATTCTAATTTTTTTTATTTTGTCCTCTTTTTTTTTGCAAGGAAGCCAAAACTCTTCTTTCTTTTCTTAAAAACATGATTGGCGCTGATTTTTATGTCAGTGATGTCTTCGTTCTTCCAATGTTTCACGGCGCTAACTACTGTTTTTATTTTTATTTTTTATATAGAATAGGATGACAAACGAGCACACAGCCTACCTGACGGTAAGTGGTTGCTGTGGCCCATATATATCTTCATCTAACCTCGATTACGAACCAAAATGCAGATGCTTTGTCATCCTTGAGGACTGAGGTGGAATGCCTCATTTTCAGTAAAAAGGGTATCCGGTTCTCTACACTCACCATACGAAACACAGCAGAATTAAGCTACTATTTGACGCTCGTATTCCGTGAGAGCGTGGTCCTTCCCCAGTCGAGCCGACCCATTCGTGCTACAACTATACTACTAATATAACTCCAGCATGGCTCTACCACGTAAAAGCGACCCAAAACATTGCTCACAACTCTTATTCTTGTAGGTACTGGTAAGTAACCTTATTGGTTGTTAGTTTTCTTCCCCAACTGCTTCAATTTGGAACAAACATTTCTGAAAAGGTAATTTTTGCATTCTACTTTTTTAACCATGAGGTTAGAACCGTATGGCATAGTAATCAATAGTCCATTTATGATACCAGAGTCACCATCGCCAATCAGAATGTAATATTTAACGCCATGGTTTTCAACGCTTTTTTTGGAAACTCTCCCCTATTATGTCTTCTTCTATCGATGTGGCGCTGTTAGACCTCTAATATACATTTGACGAATATTAGGAGTACATCGACCCTACATATTACTGTCCGGTAATTCCTTGTCAAGCTCAGAGTCACTGAAAAATAAATAGAATGATAATAGTTAAAAAAATATTTTAGGGCTAACTAACGCGGGCAAAAGCTAGTTTACCTTTAATTCGGTTCATTGTTAAAATTTAGAATAGTAACTTAGTAATTAGAATTAGTAATACGAACAACATTTTCTAACGGACTAATATTATTACTAGACAAGTGGTAAAATTGAAAATTTTGTACAGCCGACTTCAATAGAACTCAATTACAACATATGTCATGGGTAAAATGATTTCTATGACATTTATATGGGGTCAAATGTGAGACATACATTACCGAAGAAAAAATGAATAGGTATTTAAAATCGCTCCACAATTGATAGAGAAATCAGTGAACATACATAAAAAAATAAAATACAAGAAAAAAAACATACAGCAGATCATAGAACCTCCTCCATAATTTTATATTTTGGCGAAATAAATTTCGGTCTATCACCTACCAATCAAAGTATGATCACAGGATAAATAATATTACGTATGATACCTATGTGCAATAGTATTTTATGTGGTATACCTGTTGATTTTAGAAGTTACCCATCCTTTCGATTTACGGAGAAAATTGATTTTTTTTCGTTTTGTTGATAAACACGGTCAACTTTTTTTTCCTCGTCTATAATCTTTATATTCCATTCCAAAAGGTATAAATTAATTTTATTTTAATGAATATAATACTCATCGTAAAAGCTAGCATTTGCCTTTGGCAGATATAGATAGGTAGATACTTACATATAAAAATAACAGCTCACTTCTATTTAAGGTATAAATGTAGTTAGTACCTACTGTCTAAAATGTCTACACACACTAGAAGTATAATAAAATTGCAAAGAAACACAAACAAATTGAATAATTATGTCACTTGTCGTCAAAGACATTTAAGTATGTAGTACCTGGATGACTGACACATATTTTTTTTTGGAAATCGTGTGTTTTGGAAATTATATTTAGATACAAAATACATACTGATGTAATATGAATAATATTTTTCGATCTTACCAACGTAATAAAAAAAACTGAACCGGTTATTTAAATAAAAATCATGAGTTCAATTAGTTTTAATTTAATTTTTCGTGTTTTTAAAAAAATACTAAAATAATAGATTTTCTTACAAAAGAAGGGAACTTGAAAAAAAGTCAGGCCGAAGTCATTTGGATTCGAACCACGGATTCGGGACCGCCGATTTCTCATTTGGGCTATAGTATATAGCTATAGCCGACGTTCGGAGCGATTCACAGAATACGCCCGAGCATCGCTTACTGCTGCTATTGTAGTTTGAGTGAGAATTTGTTTATAATATGTTATATATGTGTTTGTCACGCCCGGGGGAGGCAAAGCGAGCGATGTGAAACAGATAGCATTTTTGAAAATACCTACTCGCGTTGCGTATCGGCACTTTACAATCCTCTTAATGCACAGTTTAAATGCAGAAAACTCACAAAAAAAGTGAAATTTTGCACCTTTTATATGTACATCTTTTTGCCCGTATTTACTGCCTACTACCTATACTTACCGTATTTTTTATCCTTCTTTTACGCTTAAATCTATCTAGTGTTATTTATTACCTTACATAAAATTCAAATATCGAAGATTGTAGCTTTCTTATATAACCTAACTAAGTCACTCTACGCAAAAATAAAATGTATAATTAATTAATACACTAGTTACATTGCAGGCTTAACGTACCTAATTCTTTCCTCTTGCGCATTATTATTGCAGAGTTTTTGTAATAAAATAAGCATTCTGTTTTCTTAAAAAAACATCGTCATTATTTTGCTATAATTAAAACTTCCTTATTTCAATTATTATTATTAAAATTATCCTAAGCTTCTTCACTTGTGAGTCCCTATTAACGTTCCACATGTTATTCTACATAAAACTTAAACCTTTTTTGGCTGATTATTCCAGAAAACTATCGGAGCGGCGTTATTCGTTGCATCACTGCATCTATGCGGCGAGTTAGCAACAGCTGATTGGAATACCTACCTACGCGGGCAGCGCGGCTGCGCCGGCGACGATTGCTTACACTTGCATTCCTTCGTCTGGTTTGTTGCACAATTTATTTTTCTTAATTCATATGCTTGTCCTTACGGGTTGACAAACTTCAATCTTGAGTAGCTGTTGGTGAGAGGTTCACTATTCTGACATAACTAGGATCATCAATTTAAAGAAAACCATTAAAAACATTAATTAAGTGTTTTTTTGCGATAAAATTATTCAAAACTGTTGTTAGTAAATAAATCAGTACTTTTAGGTACTTAAGTCGATACAATGTCAGATAGTAGTGACAGTGTGGATGAAGAAGTTAAATTAACACATCTGATAAAACAAAGGGGTTCGATCCGGGGTCGATTAACTTTGTTCGAAAATTATCTTGACGTTTTAATAAAAACAAACGTTAAAGAGTTAACTATAAACCAAGTTAACCAACTCAAGTTGCGATTCAAGAAGGTGGAAGCGTTATTTACTGAGTTTGAAAGATGTCAAACCCAAGGAGAAATATTGTGCTCCGATTTAGACGATCAGCTTGTAGAAAGGGAGACTACTGAAACTAAGTTTTATCATAATATTTTGACAGCTCAATCTTTCGAAGCGTCGAAGAAAGAAAAGACAGTGCAACTTGTTCTCATAAGTACAATTTAAATATTAAGTTACCAATCATAAAGCTGCCTTCCTTCGACGCTAATTATTTTGCGTGGTTGGAATTTCGAGATACGTTCAAATCTTTAATACATAACAACGACACAGTCCCTGACATAAACAAGTTCCACTCTTTACGTTCATCATAAGAAGGAAGCGCGGCTCTTGTCATTAAGTCCATTAAGTTCACGTCGCAGAACTATGAGGTAGCTTGGGACTTGTTATGCCAGAGGTATAATAATAAAAAAAAAATCTTATAAAGGCGTTGTTCAAGCTCGAACCTGTGACTAGGGAATCCTATAGGTCGATTCGTTATTTGAAAGATATTGTCACAAAAATCTAAGAGTATTGGAAAGGCTTGGTCAACCAATTGACCAATGGGATCCTTTAATTATTTATTTGGTATCTACTAGATTAGACTCAATCACGAGCGGCAAGTGGGAAGAGTACCGAAATACGCTGCACGACTTGCCGCAATTAAGTGAATTCATTAAATTCCTTAGGGGCATGGCTGATATTATAACTGTCAGAATACTTTGCGCTAAGACAACCTAATAAAAAACAATAAAAAACTTACCTCAACTACTCTGCTTCAGTTATCTCCTTATCTTGCTGACGGTGTGCTGAGTGAGGCTCGGTGGTCGGCTCAACAACACAGAGTTTGACTTCAAAAAAAGGCGCCCTGCATTGCACGGAAAGCATCATCTAACGAAGCTGTTAATGCGAGCCGAGCATCTTCGCCTTCTGGATGCTGGCCCTCAACTGCTCCTATCAAGTTTTAGGGACCATTTTTGGCCCATCGGGGGGAGGACTTTAGCACGTAAGATAGTCCGCGGATGTATCACCTGCACTCAATTTAAAGCCAAAGCCATGGAACCATTGATGGGTTATTTGCCGACTAGTCGAGTCACTCAAAATTATCCCTTCCAAATATGTTGTGCTGACTTCACCGGCCCTCTCTAAATTTAAAGTAAAATTGGACGCAGAAATCGAATATCGAAATGTTATTTGTGCCTTTTCGTTTGTTTTTGTACCAAGGCCGTACATTTGGACCCGGAGAATCGAACGGCGAGCTCTAAATAAAGTGTGCCCTCTCATGGACGAGGATGATGGTTTGGAAGCAGCTTCATCCCAGCAGTTCCTGGGATTCCTGCGAGTTCTTCAGCTGCCTCCAACGGGCCCCCAGGATGTCGACGCCAATAACGAAAGAGGTGCAGGGAACGGACGTGGGGGAAGGAGCGGTGACCGCTGCCAACGACGGCGCTCGGGTACTTGCCATCACGCATTACTAGAACGCACATCCATTGTTGTTATACTTTTTAATCTGCAAGTAAATCATTTTCGACACATAAACTTTTATTTCTTGTAACATAATCGCCTACAAGAATAGAAGAATGTTCGTGTCTGTGGTCAACGAT
The DNA here is from genome assembly GCA_907164705.1 of Parnassius apollo. Classification (NCBI taxonomy): domain Eukaryota; kingdom Metazoa; phylum Arthropoda; class Insecta; order Lepidoptera; family Papilionidae; genus Parnassius; species Parnassius apollo. The sequence goes on from CAJQZP010001514.1 coordinate 4,510,010, forward strand.
ATCGTATGTTGAACATTGGATTTTATTGTTAATTTTTGTTTTTATTAATATGTTAATTTTTGCATTCATTGTATTTAGTTGCTTATCTTTTATCTATAAACGGGAATAAGAACTTAAAATTAAACGCGATAAAATCCGCAAATGTAGTATTAATCAACTTACATGTAATTAAGAGCTTGTATAGCACATAAATACAGCGCGATTGATTTTTATATAGGTGTTGTTAGGCGGATAATTATAAGGTTATTATGATCATAAATAACACACCACAATAAACTTCTCTCTTTTATCGCTGGGGGCATTTAATAGATATAATCTGTACATGGATATAGATCATGAACTACTTTTGTAGGACGTACAAATACTTGGACCTAGCGGTACTCTAACCCGTACCGCCACTACGCCAACGCTAAAACAAAACGCTTAGTTAATGCGGCTGCTCCATTTTCAAACCAAGTAAGGATTATCTATAAGAATAAATTAGTATTGCAGGAGAGCATTGAAACTTAAATTAAAGTAGTTCTCGAAGAGTTTTAAATGTTCATTTTTTTAAGGAAATATGATAATAAAATTGCTGGTTATTTTTAAAGATTTAGTGCCAGTTTTTTTTCATCTTTTTAATGGATGATTGCAACTTTAGTAAATTATCGTGTAGTGGAGAAGACAATTTACTACACAATTCTGTACGTCTCACAAGAGTCGAAAGAAACTGAAACACTAACACGTGCCACCGCCTTTAGCTATTGTCACTCATTACGCCATAATGCTAATAATTCCCAATACTAAATCATAAAATATATGTTTTACTGATTTCCTGCTAAAATTTCACCGACATTCCCTTGTTTGTCAAACGTCAGGTAGAACGCAATAAGCAAAATTGGCGTTTGGAAAAAAAATCACACATTTCCCTTACATACTTCACAAATATAAACATTTTTCTTTATGTGACAAAGAATCCCACGTTACATTAATGTAAAAGCTATTCCGTGTTTCTCTTATGTAAAACTTATATAAATAAACAAGTTTTCAGAAAAGAGACAATATCGAATTGCAATAAGTCAGTTAAAAAAATTTTGACCTTCTTCGTAAACTGAGGCTAGCATACCATAGGTAAATCAAAATACGGTTTTAACGGAGGTTTTCATGAGTTCTAAAATTACAGAAACATATCTCTAATATTTTATAACGTCCAAATATTAATCTATCAAGATTACAGGAACGTAAAATGATTTTTTAAAACAATTCAAAATTTATTTTGAATTATATTATTATAATTCAAAATATTTTTTTATTATATTTATTTTTTATTATATTTTTTATAACAATAATAATTATATTTACTAAATTAATAAGTCTTGACAGAAGTCGATGTCAAAACGATCTGGCCGCTCCCATGAGCTCTGCCTATGCAACCAAAAGCGCTGACTCTACGGTTACTGGACACTGTCTTATGCTTATGCAGTCCCTCTAGTACTATATACCCTAACAACCATATGATCTTGTGGTTGCATAACTATCTACATCAAAGAGGAATCTTTACATATAAACTATACTATATATCTTTACATATAACTATAAACTATACTTTCTTTTCTTAACAACATTTACTTTTTCTACGTCAAATTTTCCTTCTCAGCTGACAGAAATATCTTAAGTAACGTCTATTTATTTTGTTTGTTTGTTTTCTGTGTTGTTATTTTTTATTTTAAAGAGAATACGGAAGTGCTTGTTTCGAGTGAACAATTTGCTTGATTTAATTTTTCTCTTTATATCCATTTTTCTCAGGGCTGTATTCCCTAAGATATACGATTATCACCCAAAATTAGCATTTTGGTTTAAACAAAACAGATATATGTGTTGAGTTATGTTCCTTTTTGGACTTTAACGTAGAGAGTCAAATTTATGAAATCTACGTGCAATTAAGTTCATAAATTTGAATATTATAGTGTGCGTAAATCGTAGATGTTAAAATAAGAACAAAATCTTTAATTCGATGTATAATATGTAGTATGTTTTTTTTATTTTTAACATTATTAGTAATATGAAGTTACTTAGTACGTAGAATTTATCTTCTTTTTTACTACTAAAACAGAAGCACATCACAAAACGTTTTTATAATATGCTGGCAAACATAATTCATGCCTCGAATATTTAACCGGTCCTGGAATCTCCCGCGGAATTTATACAGGCTTTACAAATTTAAAGACATGTACTGAATATTTAAACTGAATCCAATTTTGTAAAACGTTCAGTTACGTCAAAGGTATTTAAAATTCAGTGTGCTTTATTCATAAAAGTCGAGATTTTACAAACGGTATCCGTGTATCTAAAAAAGCTTTCTACTAAATGTGACCGGGTCAACTAATACAATGAGATTAACGGTATTATATTATATTATTTTATATTATTAAAAAAATGTATGAAATTAAAAGATAACGAAGCAGCTACGCTTTTCTTGTTTGCAATCTTTATTTCCTCAAACAAGCAGGTTTTTTGATAGAATAAAAATTCTTTAAATAAACATGTCGAGCTGACTTTTGTTTTTTTTTTATTTGTGGTACTGTCTAAATACATTTTCATTATTGATAAGAATACCATGTTAAATGATCTGGAGGAGGCGAGAGGGGTGTGTCAAGAACGTATCAAATGGAAGTCTATAGTCTCTGCCTACCACTACGGGTGATCCGGGTTTATGTTTGATATATAATAAAAATACTTATTTCAATAGATTATTTTAGGTCACAAATTTCACACTGGCCCGTAACGCAATTGCAAAGAAATTTACATTTAAGTTACGCAGTCAATTTTTTTGTGTTCATTTTATTTATCGTTATAAATAATTCAGATTTTACATATCTGAGCTGTCAAACAAAACACTATCCATGTACTGTTTAAATTTTCTCACGTGGTAAAGCTATGCTGCAGTTATTTTAGTAGTATTTAGTAGAAACAGTAACACATGCACCTGCATTTAGCTATTGTCACTCATTACGCCATAATGCTAATAATTCCCAATACTAAATCATAAAATATATGTTTTACTGATTTCCTGCTAAAATTTCACCGACATTCCCTTGTCTGTCAAACGTCAGGTAGAACGCAATAAGCAAAATTGGCGTTTGGAAAAAAATCACACATTTCCCTTACATACTTCACAAATATAAACATTTTTCTTTATGTGACAAAGAATCCCACGTTACATTAATGTAAAAGCTATTCCGTGTTTCTCTTATGTAAAACTTATATAAATAAAGAAGTTATGTATTCACATAAAGGAGTAAGCTTTAAGAACATTTAAGGTATGTGTTTTATTTCAAGTTTTATTTTCAGGTTTTTTACATAAAGTGAGCCAGTTTTGTGACCGTAAGATGTCTGCTTTTCTTGCTTTCTGTTAAAAAAATATATAATTTTCCCTGTTATTACATATCTAGGGAAAACATATTCTTTGTACGCAATTACGAGTACATCAAAATCAATACAACCGATCACTGCAATTAATACAATCAGAAATATTTAAAAACATATACATATTATATCATATTATATTTATCAGTTTGATTGTATATTGATAAAAGAATGATTTCAGTAAGAGTATTGTAATCAAACATATTTGTCAAAGCTTGTAGTATCTATTCATACAACACAACAACATTTCTTATAAAGAGCCTTAAATTTATTCCATTTCATGTGAAGTTCAGAAAAGAGACAATACCGAATTGCCATAGGTCAGTTAAAGAAATTGTGTAATAAGAGAAGAGTGTGGTTTGCAAGATAATGTTGTGACCAGGATTAAGAAAAGAATGCTTCGGTGGTTTGGTCATGTGGAAAGAATGAATGAGGAAAGAGTGACAAAGAAAATTTATGTTGCAGAAGTGAATGGCAGAGTCGAAAAGGGACGTCCTAGGCGAAAATTTATCGACCAAATTGGCGATTTATTGAAAACGGGCCAAATTAGGAGTACCCTTAACCAATGAGCATGTATGCGTATGTGTATGGATGTGAAGGAGGAGAGAGAGGTGTGTCAGGATCGTGCCAAATGGAAGTCTGTAGTCTCTGCTGGGTGACAGGCGTGAGGGTTTTTGTATAAGTATGTATATATGTATTTTTTGACCTTCTTCGTAAATTAGGGATAAAATACCATAGGCAAATCATAATACTGTTTTAACTGAGGTCCGCATGAGCTCTAAAATTACAAAAACACATCCCTAATATTTATAATTTTCAAATATCAATTTATCAAGATTGCGGGAACGTAAAATGATTTTTTAAAAACTATTTAAAATCTATTTTATTTTTAGTAACAATTATGAGTTTAATAATTTAATTAGTGAATGTTGACAGGAGTCGCTGTCAAAACGATCTGGCTGCTCCCATGAACTCTGTCTGATACCTCATGCAACCAATAGCGCTGACTCTACAGTTACTGGATATTGTTTAGTGCTTATGCAGCCTCTCTAGGTACAAACCCTAACAACCCTATGGTCTTATGGTTGCAAAACTATCTTCATCAATGAGGAATCTTTACATATAATCGCGACACTATACTACTGAGTTGTAATACATCTCTGTTTTCTTAACAATGTTAACATTTTCAACGTCAAATGAACCCTTCTCAGCGGACAGAAATATCTTAAGGAACGTCTATTTATTCTGCTTCTGTGTTTTCTTTGTGGTGATTTTGTTATTTTAAAGAAAATATGGACGTGTGTGTTCCGAATGAAGAATTTGCTTGATTTTATTTTTCTATTTATATCCATTTTTCTTAGGGCTGTAGTGCCTAAGATTTACGGTCATCACTGAAAATGAGGGTTTTGGTTTCTACAAAACAGATGTATATGCTGAGTGATGTCCTTTTTTTGGCTTTTACAAAGTCAAATTTATGAAATCTACGTGCAATTAACTTTATAAATTTGAATATTATTGTGTGCGCAAATCGTCGGTGTTAAAATAAAACTTGTTTCTTTAATTTCAAATATAATATGTGGGGTGTTTTTTATTTAAAATATTATTAGTAAGCTTTTGGTTTTAGATCTACTCTGAAAGGACGCATTCATTGAGCAAGGTGAAGGCGATACTATCTAATTATCTTGGACTAAGCTTGAATATAATTACACACATTTAAGTTGCTTCTAAAGTCGGGACTTTAATTCTTCGTTACACTGTCTTAGTACCGAATGACCTCATTAACAACCTAAATTAATATACCATACAGGAATTCGGAATTTCAATCTCTGCTTAGTAAACATAATACGAGTAGGATCATTAATAAAGCGCTTACTCCTTGGCACTAATGAGTGTAATATTAATTTTGACTGCGTATATAGGTTAGGAAAGCCCTTGTACTATACTTTTGTTAAATGGCCACGAAGTTGCAATTTTATTATTTCGTTAGAAGTAAAATAATTATATCCATAATTAAAATTCAAACGGTGATTTGAATGTGATAAAAATTATGACCAATTCATCACGTTTTTCGTTCCTAGCTATGCCTAATATTTCAAGTCTACTGCTCTCTCAATAACAAATCTCGATCAATCAATCAATGACAAAAAACAATCAATTTCACAACAAATCTTATACTGCATTATCCTCCACTTCTGAGCTATATTTAAGGTTTTAAGTTGATTACAAAATTTGTTCCAATTGGCAAACACGAAGACAGCGGGTTTAAAATCGTGGCTAAATAAAAATATAACTAAAACAGAAGCACATCACAAAACGTTTTCAGAATATGCTGGCAAACATAATTCATGCCTCGAATGCTTAACCGGTTATGGAACCTCCCGCGGAATTTACACGGGCTTTACAAATTCAAAGACATGTACTGAATATTTAAACTGAATCCCATTTTGTAAAAAAAGTTAAGTTACGTCAAAAATATTTAAAATTAAGTGTGCTTTATTTATAACAGTAGAGATTTTACAAACGATATCTGTGCATTTATAAAAGCTTTATGTTTTAAATGCGACCATTTAAACTAATACAACGAGATTCATGGTGTATGAAATAAAAAGAATATGAAGTAGCTGCGCTTTTCTGGTTTTCCGTCTTTAATTCCTCAAACATGCAGGTTTTTTGATAGAAGAAAAAATTATTAAATAAACATGTCGAGCTAACCTACCGGAGCTCTACTCCGTGATTTTGTGGTATTATCAAAATACATTTTTAATAATTGACAAGAATGCTATATATACGATATTCTCGTATTATATAAAATGATGTGAAGGAGGCAAGACAGGTGTGTCAAGATCATGCAAAATGGAACTCTATAATCTCTGCCTACCCCTCTGGGTGACAGGCGTGAATGTTTATGTATGATATATAATCATAATGAACCCGTAACTCAATTGCAGAGAAATTTAACATTTATGTTAAGATGTCACATGCTTTTTCGTTCATTTTATTTATCGTTATAAATAATTCAGATTTTACATATCTGAGCTGTCAAACAAAATACCATCCATGTACTGTTTAAAACTTAAAAAGGAGAAAGGGATGTACGAATATCGTAATTTTCAGATTTTACACTGAAGACTTAACATTAGTAGGTAATATTAAGTAGAATTAAGAACCCAAAAGTTTAAACAGATTTCTTCACATTTATTTCGAATCGCCAACGCATTCAATTCCTAAGCGGTTTGACCCCGGCGCGGAAGGCGTCCTAAATTTGTTTTGTAGGGGAGAAGGCAAACGAGCATCTTTTAACACGCGATAGATTATTACCTCCGGGCTGCCAAAACACTGTTCTAATGTTCGCATAATGTCTGCTGGGTCCCTCGCGGTAAATAACAACGCGGAGACGGTTTCACTCAGTAGCTTCACCACGTAAACAATTCCTTAACCGCGCCAGATTTTCCGTATCCGTGAATTCATGTAACCTAGTAGATTCTTTAATTGTGGCTTTAAATACTAACCATTTCGCGGGTGCGCCATTGAAAAAAGGCAAGTCTTGTGTTTAAATATTGCCTAAACCATGCTCTCTAACGCTTCCTCAAGCCGTTCGATTCCCAAGTCTTTCCCTCGCGGGGTGAGTGACTTATCTCTATACCTATAAATTTGGTCCGGCAATACACGACGGTTCAGGGATGTGTCGCGGTTATACGGTGACCTTGATCTATTTATATCGCTCGCGATCCTTGTTCGCGAGACCTTGATCTATGTTACTCGCGGCGATGTGACGATGGCGACCTATGTACTGGCAATAGAGTACGGTGCTGGGCGCGTGTCGGCGACGTCCACCCTTACATGACGATTCGACTGTTTTGATTCGGCGGCGGCTCCTATATTCCTCTGTGCTCTGTGGTTACCGTGTCGCTGCTGATCATCCTTCGCAACTGTTCTCCTCTGGGCGTCTTTTCTAAATACGTGTAGTGCAGTGTCGTAATGGATCCACTTTTCCGTTAGGGCTAACACTAGGTTGACGCGTGGCGCGAGCTGACACTAGTCAATGATCCGCACGACTCCTATTTTCGGCGATGTCCATAGCATCGAGGCTCTCCTTATCAGTTTCTTCTTGTAACTGCGCAATATACCTTGCGTATTTTTCTTGATTAAATCTTCCAGTATCTCTTATAGTTTTTACGGATCGTATCGAGCTCTTTAGCTGCGTAATACTCGAGTTGTTAACATTAAGAGTTGTGTACAGCAAAAGTAATTTTGAGTTGCACGATGCACAGGTAGGGTCTCGGTCTGAAATGCCTGCGGAGTATGCTATCATAGCCCTAAGCACACTGTTGATTATTACAAAAAGCGCTGTACACCTATATATGAATGATATTTAAATATCTCTAAAGCTTTTGATCTCGTAGATTATGATTTGTTATGGGATGATCTACAACAGAAAAAGGTTCCAGCAGAGCCTGTGAAGATTTTTCATCAGTACAAAATATCAGTATAATAATAGGCCGATAAGTTTTCTGAAAGGTACTTTCAATGTGGGGTCAGACAGGGTGCGATTACGTCACCAAAGATTTCGGAAGAAGGAGTCGGATGTCGCATCGATGCGTAAGTTGTAATAACGTTAGTTACGCAGATGAAATGGTGTTTCAGAGAACAACGGCAACTAGAGAATTCCTCAAGATATGTGAAAAATACAGTTATACCATGGCCTGAGTTACAACACTAATAAGAGCGAGTTCATGGTGTTTAGGGCCGTCGGATGTAGAAGCTTAAAAAAGTGCCTGCCAATAAATTTAATGTATGAAAAATTTGACATTGAAAAGAACATAGGGCGCTTCCAGTCCGATGTATAAAGATGGCACGTAGATTTGCGTGGTGTAGTAAACATGTAAATATAACATTATTTAAACCCTATTGTCAAGTTTTCTACACGTGAAGCCTGTGGTCGATTTACTCACGGCAGTCTGCCGACGCCTTAAGTGTCCAGTACAATTGCGGCTTAGGGATCTTGTTGGAGCTACCCCGTTTTTGCAGTGCATCATTCATGTTTACAAAGGCGCATACGGATGACTACTTTGCCATTATAAGAAAGAAAACAGCTTCGTTTCCTGGCAGGGTGCAGGCTATCTACAACTTCGTCATAAAAATAATTTCTGAAAAATATGACTCATTACTTTTTAATCAATATTACAGCCCCTGTTTAGTTGATAAAACAATTGTACTTAAAAAATTCTTTGGATACTAACATATAATATAAATAGGTTTTGGTACTTACAAAAAGAAACATAAGTTTTTAAACTTCCTAACAATTGTTACATCCTCAAGGTGAAATATTTGATAGATCTATGAGATTTGTCAAATATTTCATCACCTCATTTCGAAGCGGTGCCGTCCTTGTGGCAGGAAAAGTCGAAATGTGGTTGTTGTGTATAGACTGGACTTGTATGTCTCTTGGATATAAACTATAAATAAATATAAAGTTGACATAGCCGAACAATAAGATTCTCTTTGACAAAGCTCGCTGTTTATCTTTTAGGCCCATTAAAGGAAATAAATAGGACATCAGAGAAGTCTGTTCACAAACGGTGCTATTGTTATCTGTTACAAAGTTGAGTTCTAACTTTGTGACACTTGGAGCTGGATTGGGAGTATCTAACTGAAACTGCAAGTTTCAGCTTGTTCGCAATTTCGCTTATCTATCTCACTTTGTTATTCGGCTAACGGAATCGCTTTGAAATAGTATGAAGAACATATTACATGAGTAGTATATCAATGAAACAAATTGGTTTTGCTGTCATACATGCAAATATATTGGTGTTTAATGAATCATTTGACTACGAATTAGCAGTTTTAATCAGTTTTAGTATCAATCTAAAAGAAATCAAGCTAAAATTTTTTATGCAGAAAAATAACAAAATTTTGGATGTGTATTTGTTGTGATTTTGTTCCGCCTTCTATAATTTTTATTTCAGACGACGAAGTAATCCACATAATTTTTAGTAAAAATAAGTTGTATCAAAGTCCCCGATATGTTTTTGAATTGATTATTTAAAAGTGGACAAATGGACTTCAAACAAAGGTAATCAGCCGCTAAACACGGTAACTTAAGAAAATATTTGAGAAACTGAACAACCTACTTGAGAAAACCAATAAATTAAGAGTATTGAATATTGAATCGACAGTAATGCAACACCACCAACTCTCTATCTGTACAAATTTGTTGATGAGTAGTAAGACCGTTTGATGTACTGGTGCTAATTTGGTAATAAAGAAATTCGACGCAGTGAGGAAATTAAAGTTTATTGCATACTGACTAGCAATTAAACATAATATGACGAAATATTATGTAAATATGATCCCCAAAAATGCAACAGTTGATTGTATGGAGCTTTGAATAAGAGGCAACTCCAACCAAAAGATCGTTTTTAAGAAAGAAGTGTCATATTTTTACCGGAGATTAAGATATAAAAAACAGTTATTTTTGAGTGGTATGTGATAGTTTCTGCCCATAAGTATTATCGACTTGGTACAAAAAGCCACGAAGACGGTTAAATCCGATCAAGAAAACGACACAAGCTCATATCTTCCAAAAATCTCGAATTTTTTAATTTAAGAAATATGCATGTGCTAACCCACTCGTCTTATTCTCCTGACACCTAATTTTACTTGTTTCCAAAAAATTCAAAAAATTAAAAGTTTTGAAAGTAAAAGAAACACACTAGATGGCTATATATAGTTACGAGATTATTGAGGAGTGTTGAGAAGTAGTTTCCAAGCGGTTTGGAGGAGTAAGTCATTGTAATTTATTGTTTACTAGTAGAACCCCGCGGTTTCAACCGCGTATATTACTAATCTGAACCGTGCGGCATTACATGACACCTCACTCATATAGGTCAATAATTTTAGCAAAAAAATATTGGTAATATTAATGGGACTAATCTTATTTATCGGCATTTGCAGTTAACAGTTCAAAGTAAAATTTAATCCACTCTCCCTTTCCCTACCAAGTTGGCGTCACCCCCCCCCCCCGTCCCAAAAATATCTCGAAGCGCAATTATTTCAGTTTTAAGGAGAGCGTGGCAGGAAGTAGAGTGGATAAAACTTAAATTTGCGTGATAACATACATATTATGTCCATTGATAAAAGGAGACAATCATTTTTGGGCCCACTAGAAATATTAACGTCGTTTAATGGTATTTACACCAAAAAAAGACACCAAATTATAATAGTAAATGGCCTATAAATTTTTCGAAAATGTAAACGGAAACAAGAAATCTGAAAAAAAATTAGTTGTTTTGACATCGTGTTCTGATCATTGGCTTAGGTAATGTAATATTTAAAAAAATTATTGTCTTAGAGATGTGCCGTGATAACACGGAAAAAATCGAATCGAGTTGAAATTCAGGTAACTCGATTTTGAGCTCGAGTTAAACAATTCAAATTAGATGAACGAAGCTGTGTCAATATGTCACAAATTATTTTTTATAATTGTTCTTCCATACAACACAAATGTTATTACTACACTTAATAGGTAGTTATATATTATTTTTGGTATGCGTATCGATATCTTCATAAAATAATATCACTCTAACGTTATGAGGTAAGTCTTAATGTTATTAATAATTTGACTATCCAAAATATATATAATCAATTATATTATGTATAACATAAATTGATACAACATTATATACATATTACCTAATATCAAATTATTTATTACATAATATATTAATAAATTGCTCGAATTAGTAAGTCGATTTAATCACTAAATTGTAGACAAACACTGCATTGGCCGTAAGATAAAGATGCGATTCGAGTAGAGTTTTGTGACTCGAGCCACTCGGGTTAATTTACGAGTATGTATGTATGTCATTCTAGTTGTACACTAGTTTTTGAGTAAATCAACTATTTACAGAAAAGTTTATCACTAGAGTTGAGAGTAGCGATTACTTTAGTTAAACAATTTTTAAATATGTACCTTTATAAATAAGTAATATGTAAAATTAAAACTATAAATCAATATCATAAATAAAACTAAATTCAGGTTTGTTTACAACATGCCAGATGCAAGTTTGAATTTGGATGCAACTTGTGATGTCACCTGCAGCGACTTATTATATATACAAGTAAATTAGTGAAGTAATATCTATATAGCACCCTCTGAATCCATACGATGCGCCGAGTTAACTCGGAAACTCGGTAAAATTTATTTTCTATCGATTATCGAGTTGGACAAATTCACTCGATTCACTCGGGTGAAATAAAACATAGTTGGAGGCGCATCATTATGGTAAGAACCAAATGGAGTTTTTATTTACAAGCATTATTAAACTAATGTTTAAGAAAATATGGATATTATCAATTATCAGAAAGGTTAGCCAAATATTAATTGACACAAGTACGTATGTTTTTCTCTTTATAGTTTTTGTGGTAAAATTCGCAAATAGAATATAAGAGTTTATTAATTTACACCTATTCTAGGTTGTGAAAATCTATTATTAAGTTTATATATTTTACCTAAAACAAAATAAATACAAATAATAAACAGGTCTTAGAACCTTATTAGTTTGTTAAAAGTGACAACGTATTATGTTTATTTTATTAGTAAAATCTAAATTAAATACATAATAAATAGAATAAATGCACAAAATAATTTATTATAATGTTAAAAGAAAATTAGAATCTTTGGGTCGAGGGACTTAAAGAGGGTTTTGAAGAGCAATTCATATAACTACATTTGTGTACAAATAGGTACCTTATGTATTCAGCAAGTTGCTTAATACTAAATGGCTTTTTCGTTAAGCCAGACACAGATCCTGGATTTATACCAGCCATAGTAGGTAGGCAATATAAATGTTACATAATATATTTATGTGTAAAATGTAATTATTTGTACTAGAAGCAAATATAAATATAAGTTTAATATTAATAGTTTGCATAAAAAAGTGTAATGGTTGTATCTATTATGCTTAACAGCTGTGTTGTTCACTGTGCAGAAAGGAATATTATTTTGTCATCTGGAATCAGATATACTTAATAAATAATATCTTTTTCTCCCATGTAATGAAACCAAAAAAAAAATTGAGTCAACTTTTACATGGTTGGCAATATCATATGATCAGTAATTACTGCTCCTGTATTACAGCTGAAGCTGATTAATGCTGTATAGAATAATTTCTTATTAACATATAAAAGGCAGATATAAGAAAATGCTTACAGAAATATGTAAATACAGTTTATCGACCTTGAAGGCATATCTATCTCATATCTCTTATTATTTCGTTTTAATTCCTATATAATATAGAAAAAAATAATATATTGATAAGAATTATTAATTAGTTATGACACCTTTACAATTGTCATTAACTTCTTTTCAGGTGGATCGCTTAGAACAAATCTGTATGCCGTGCAGGCTGAAAGCTTGCAGAGACAAAAATTGTATGGATATTGAAGACAACAGTCTTATATCATATCTCTTATAATTGAAAATTCCTTCTGATTGCTTACAATATCATAAATGTACATGTTGCCATCAAATTATTTTCAAAAAACCTTCAGAAATATATCTAACACTAAAATGTTTCTACCTATGTCCGTTATAGACAAAACATAAGAAACCATCCAACCAATTTCAATGAAAATGTTTGTGTGTATTTGGATGGATTCCTAGATGGTTTATATTTACATTTGGACCCGGTAGATGGCACTGTTGTCGAGATCCATAAATCACCAGTGCAGTAGCTGAGCCGCATCGCTAGTAATAAATACATTTAAATTAAGCCTGTGTTTTTGTAATCCTTACACAAACAGTTTGAAACATCTTACTTCCTCACTATTTATCATTGTGTAATAACATAGATAAGGCATGTTAATTCCTAGTCATTTTATTATGATGTATACTACTTACTAATCAACCAAAAACAAAACAATGTCTTGACACCGCTCCTGTCTATATATGTTAGTCAATCATCAAAGTTCAAAAAATTTATTAAATTAAGTTTGTATAAAAGGGGTTATTATAGTATAAAGGAATTTATGGCTGACAATAACCCGTGGGTAAAGTGATCGCTACCAAGCTATTTCTAATTTGTTCTGTGTTGTTAATTATGACATACATGATTGTAAGCTGCCTTTTTTTTTTAAAAGACCTACTGGGTATTTTGCTGGTTCTCTTCAAGTCAGAGGTTTTTTTCCGAACCAGTGGTAAATTAAAAAAAGTGACTTTCAATAAGTATTATTTATAATCTAAATTGAATAAAAGGTTTCTGTTTCTGTACCTACTACTGTTAATAGAATACTTAAATAAATTATGATTTACAATAATAAATAGAATTAACTACATTATATTTTGTTTTTTGTAATACAACCAGTTTAAAACATCTTACTGTGTGTTGGTAATATCATAAATATAAATAGACATTTATCCCTTAGCCATCTTGGTATTTAGAATTACACTCACAATCAATCAATACATGTCAAACTTAGAATTCCATACGACATTTGTGCATAGACAGGCACTATGTTTTGCCAGAACTAGTGAAAGGTTTTACATCGATTTTAAAATATTTATAAATGCTGAATATATCTACAGCTTAGTTTTATATGTACTATTATTCAAGTGTGCACTATTTTAACTTATAATACCGATGAATACTACCAGAAAATCGCTTTCAGTTTGTTTTTAGGTTATTGTTAGATTCATATTTTATTTGTTAATTTCTCTTTTGTAATACAACCAATTTAAAACATATCTTACTGTATGTTGGTAATATCATAAATATAAATAGACATTATCCCTTAGCCATCTTGGTATTTAGAATTACACTCACAATCAATCAATACATGTCAAACTTAGAATCCATACATTTGTGGATAGACAGGCACTATGTTTTGCCGGAACTAGTGAAAGATTTTACATCGATTTTAAAATATTTATAAATGCTGAAATATCTACAGCTTAGTTTTATATGTACTATTATTCAAGTGTGCACTATTTTAACTTATAATACCGATGAATACTACCAGAAAATCGCTTTCAGTTTGTTTTTAGGTTATTGTCAGATTCATATTTTATTTGCTAATTTCTCAGGACTCCGTTTAGATGCAGTAAAACTAATAATTTTATTGTAATCTATGGATTATAAGGAATAAATCGACATGCATTTCATTGATAATCTTTAAAATTTGTAGTGGGCCCATTCTCCATAGAAAAATTGATTGTCTCCTTTCTCGATTTAATTTGTCAACTTTTAATATATGGCGGCGCTGTCGTCGCGCCACTAGCGAAACACACCTAAGCCTAAATCGCGCTATCAACATTCCGAATCCTAAACAGTATATACAGAACAGCTCCGAACTATCACACGGAGTGTTGGCCGCTCCCCGGGCAGAATACCTTGCCCGGCGGGAGATCTCCCCTTTTCTTTCACGGCCACAGTGGTGACCATCCGACGTGATCTGAACACGCAACCAACAACCTTCGGAAGCTACAACTTCAAGCCTTCGGTATTATCCTCAAGACTCCTACCATTCACTACTGAGAATCGTCTTCTGCAGTCTTCAGTTCCTGCAAGCCAGTCCAACTTGTCTTCGTCTCGACTCACCGCAGATTTATAAGGCAGACTTTTGGAACTTGCTCCGACACATTGTTCTCACTGGCATCACTTACTAGTGCGTAGTACGGCATGCATTACACATCGGCATATTATTCGCACCGGTGTCACTTGCCCTTACGCACACAGCATGCATTCCCCACCGGCATTAAGGACGCACCGGCAATCGGACTGCACTGTCGACCTCCGGTCTGAGCAGGGGGGTGATATGGCGGCGCTGTCGTCGCGCCACTAGCGAAACACACCAAAGCCTAAATCGCGCTATCAACATTCCGAATCATAAACAGTATATATAGAAAAGCTCCGAACTATCACACGGAGTGTTGGCCGCTCCCCGGGCAGAACACCTTGCCCGGCGGGAGATCTTCCCTTTACTTTTACGGCCACAAATACATTGCTATAATATTTGCGCTAATAGAAGCGTCCACTGCTGGTGTCTCTTAGTACTCATCGTGTGGCTAGCGTTCATACATCGTTCGCAGAATTTTGTCATACAATTTTTAAATGAGATTAATAATGTTCATAAAGGTAGAATTGCACTGGTTCATATTAAGAAGAAATGGAATCGTGTTCACGTAGGTTTTAAGGGGGTGAAGCAGACGCGGGCGGGCGATCGGCGCTTGGGGTCCCGTCGTGTGTCCGGCTAGCTGCTAGCAATATTCCGTTTTGCTACTCATGTGACAATAGCGGTAAGTAGGGATGGGCAAGTGAAAAACAAAATATATATATATATATATATATATATATCGATATAGTTTTTTTTACGTGGTAGAGCCATGCTTATATTAGTAGTATAGTTGATATATAATAGTAGCTTATATTTCATATCATCCCCTATAGCCCCCTATCCTATATATATATATATATATATCGTAATGTTTTTTATAATGTAGCACAATAAGGCTCAAAATAGTATTACTGGATTAGAGGGTTGGATGACAAATAAAACCACAACGAAAAATGAATGTTTTTGTAGCTTCTTTTGTTGCTTAATGTTTTGTCGATTAGTACAAAACTTTAAAATATATCGAAACTAATGTGAACTCGATACTCCAAGATAAATATTGAATATCGATATATATATATATATATATATATATATATATATATATATCTGAGCCGTGGTAGCCCAGATGGTTAGCGCTCGCTGTAAATTTCAAAGTACGCGAGCAAACCGGGTTAAATCCCCGCCGGCGCCAACGAAATTGTTGATTGCAATTTTAAGTTCTGATTTACCACGTGCTCGGCTGTGAAGGAAAACATTGTGAGGAAACCTACATGTCAGAGAATTAAGAAAAAAAATATTTCGAAGACATTTGAAGTTCGCCAACACGAAATGGGGCAGCGCGGCGGATAATTCCTTGCCCTAAAATGCCTGTGCTCAGCAGTTGGACATAATATATAGGCTGTAACTTTACTTTTATATATATAGACCGGATTTGACGGAATATGGCTACGGTCACATGTGACCGCTTGGGGTTTTAGAGGTTAAAAGATTTCTTTCTCGGCCCTATAAGTAAAGTGTACTCTGATAATGGTACAAACTACGAAGGGGCGAAACGTATTTTATCAGAATTATACGAGTTTTTAACCTCTAAATATTATAATTCGGAGTTCGCTCACACCTTAACTCAAAACTGCATCGAGTGGTCTCTGACATTCCCACCGCGAGTCATTTTGGGTAGAATTGGGAGAATAATATTAAGAGTCTAAAGATTAATTTATACTGAGTAATTAAACGTAGAGGATGATAAATTTCATGTTCTTTTACGTCATAACTTATTAAACCAGCTAATGCAGTCATTTTGTAAGTAATGGAAACCAGAATATCGGCATACGTTGCAATCTCGGCAGAAATGGAACACGACAACTAAACCATTACGGTTGGAATGATAGTAGTTCTCACGAAGGAGAATGTGCCGCCTCTTCATTGGCCATTGAAGATCGTCGGAAATGTTTTTCCTGGATCCGACGGGGTAAATAGGATAATAATAATAATAATAAAACGTTTATTTCAGATTAAAAAATCCGTACAAATTTGTTAGTAAATTTCTTAAAAACTATGTTAGTAAATTAAATTAAATCAAATTAAATAACTTACAATTTTAAAAATATTAATTAAGATACTTAAGTGTCCCACCCATATGCATTTGAGTCCAATGCCCTTGAATGGGACAATCAAGCCTATCTTTAACTACCTTCAGGACGCCGTTTGAGCTCCCCCGCAATCTGCGCCAGCTGGACGATATTCGCTTCCGTATAATGCCATGAAAATCGTCAACACCCGCTTCAGCAAACATGCCAGATGCACTGCAGAACACGGGAAGGCCCATCAACATCCTGAAGACATTATTATATTGGACGCGAAGTGCATTATAGGCCCTTTGCGTATAGCTATACCACAGGCTGCAGGTGTAAAAGGTTTGGCAGTAAGCCTTGAAAAGAGTAATTTTGACCTCTCTAGTACACCTAGCAAACCTGCGGGCAACCATATTGCATCGAACCGCCAATGCCCTCCGCTCCCCTCTCTATATCACAGTTGTCTGTAAGATTCTCTGTAACAATGTGTCCTAAATATTTAAACTGACTGACACCCCATTTAATGGCACCCCAAGGAGCTTGACTGGAGGCACAACCTGGGGTATTTTTAGCACCAACTTGAAATACCATGGGGGATAAGTCGCTCGCGTCCGTAGGCTTTGACCACCTAATCCTAGGCCCACCCTACACGTGTCCCCCGGGTGGTGCTAAATGAGCGACAAGCCGATAGCACAGACTCGGCTCCTCGCCGTGGTAGCGGCGTTAAATATACCATCCCATTCGCACCATGAGGAATCAAATTAAAGAAATGGCCCCGAGTTCCCGGCGCCCCTTTAATGGGGCAGGGGGTGCGAAGAATCTCCTGGAGGAAAACCGGCGACGAGGCTCACCACCCGTCACGTTCTGTCTCCCGGAGGGGCGAAAAGTGGATTGCAGAGGCCCGTTTGGCTACATTGAATGTATGTGGAGCGTGGAGTGTGTGATAAAATGGATGGAGTATGCGAGGTGATGTATGATATAGGAATAGATTTGTTATGTGTAAATGAGACGAAACGGAAGGGGAAGGATGTCACTACACATGGCATGTATACCGCATACCGGTCTGGTGTAGACGAGCTCGAGCGGGCATGCCAGGGAGTAGGTATCATCCTATCAGAAAGAATGGTGCAATGTGTGAAAGAGTATGAATGTGTAAGCCCAAGACTGCTATGGATACGATTGAAAGTGGGCTTAAAAAAGTTGTTTGTGCTAGGGGTCTACGCCCCAGACATGTCTAAGCCCACTCATATCCGAGAGCAGTTTTGGGAAATGGTAAGGATGGTATTAATGAAATGTAAGGGAAATGAAAATGTTGTTATGCTAGGAGATTTTAATGGAAGAGTTGGGGTGAGGAGGCTTGGTTATGAAAGGATATTGGGAACGTTTGGTGATGAAAGTATAAATGAGAATGGTGAAAGCCTCCTCACTGTATGTATGGAAAAGAATCTTTTTGTGACGAACACTTTTTTCGCCACAAGAGGATTAACATGTATACTTGGGAAAGAGGTGATGATAGAAGCTTGATAGATTTCATAACTGTGGATGAAAGATTGAGGGGCGCAGTGGTGGATACAAGGGTTTACCGGGGGTCAAACGTAGGAACGGATCATTTTTTGGTTTTATGCCGAATTAATGGTCTATTCAGGCGGTGGCGCCATCGGTCATCTGTGTCTACCACTGCGTTATAGCGTATTAGAACAGAAAGATTACAAGATAAAGGTGAGAAAAACAAGTTTAAATGTAGACTGAAAGAAAACGTAAGTGGTTTGGATGAATTACGTATGAATGAGTTAGACTTGGTGAATGTATGGCAAAATGTTAAGAAAGGTTTAGTAGATGCAGCTACCGAAGTATGTGGTGTTAGCAAAAGAAAGAATGAAAGGAAAAATAATACTTTGTGTTGGGATGATGAGATACGTATGGAAGTTGAAGCAAAGAAGAGAGCATGGCTAGATTTACTAGCAACTAAGGCTGGTAATTCTAGCGGTACGAATGATGATTTTGAAAGAAAAAAGGCAGTCTTTAGACATCTAAATAAAAGAGTAAAAGAAGTAGTTGAAAGGAAAAAGCAAGAAAGAACGGATAAGAATGATAGAAGAATATCGGATAACTTCCAGGCAAATATTAAAATGTTCTGGAAACTCGTAAGAACTGCCAGGGGAGCGTCAAAACAGCCTATAATGAATGCTATAAGAGATGAGAATGGCTATATTCTGAATGATGAAGTTTTGAGTTTAAAGAGATGGAAGGAATATTTTGAAAGCATGTTTATGAGTGAGGAGACAACGTATGAACTGAATGAAATAGGAACTCCGAAAGAAGAGGAAGGAGGTAGAGATAAGTATAGATGAAATAATGAAAGCAAAGAAAAGCATGAAAGCAGGTAAGGCTGCCGGTTATGATAGAGTTTCACTCGAAATGCTAAGGGCTGGAGAGGAAGTGGTGGCAGGCCTGCTGCACACCTTGTTTAATGTATGCTTGGAACTGAAGCGGGTACCGGGATACTGGTGCAAAGCCGTGATAGTCCCAGTATATAAGGGAAAAGGGTCGCAGCAGGACTGTAAAAATTACCGCGGTATCAGCCTTCTTAGCATCGTGGGAAAATTGTATGCCAAGGTACTAATTAAAAGGGTCATGAAAGAAACCGATGGAAAAATTTGGGATGTGGAAGCGGGATTTAGAAAGGGAATGGGATGTACAGATCAAGTCTTCTCCATGCGTATGATCGCGGAGAAGTTTTTGGCCAAAAACCAAAAGGATAGGTGGATAGGAATGTGCTATGGCAAACACTGAACTCATTTGGGTTGAGCGCTGGCTTGATACAGGCATTGGAATCTCTTTATAGGGACTCTAGTGCTTGTGTTAGGATCAACGGGGTCTACTCCGACTGGTTTGGCATCCATAAAGGTGTTAGAGAGGGCTGTGTGGCTTCCCCGTGGTTGTTCAACCTATTTATGGACAGTTGTTTGCAAAATTTGAAAGTTGAAGAATGCGGATTAAGAATGGGTGAGTTAACCATCAAATGCCTTTTGTACGCCGATGATCAAGTTATTCTTGCGTCGTCGGCGGCTGAGTTGCAAATGATGGTTACATTAATGAACAGATCATTAAAAGAAAGGGGTATGAAAGTGAACGCAAGTAAGACGAAAATTATGGTTTTTTGAAAGAGATGAAAGTAAAACGATATGTGAAATAAGAAAAGATGGGGAGTTGATCGAGCAAGTAGATGAGTTTGTGTATTTGGGTTGCGTATTTAGCAGGGATGGGAGATGATAAGGATATAGAACGACGAGTGAATGCAGGAAACAGAGTAAATGGGGCCCTGCACTCTATTGTGAAGAGTCAAAATGTGTCAAAAAAGGCACGTATGGCAATTCACAACGCTGTGTTGGTCCCTACTTTAACGTATGGTAGTGAAAGTTGGATGTGGCAGAAGAAGCACGAGAGTAGAATAAATGCAGTAGAAATGCGGTCGTTAAGGAGTATGTTAGGGCTGAATCTGAATGACAGGGTGAAGAATTGTGTAATAAAAGAAGAGTATGGTTTGCAAGATGATGTTGTGACCAGGATTAAGAAAGGAATGCTTCGGTGGTTTGATCATGTGGAAAGAATGGATGAGGAAAGAGTGACAAAGAAAATTTATGTTGCAGAAGTGAATGGCAGAGTCGGAAAGGGACGTCCTAGGCGAAAATTTATCGACCAAATTGGCGATTTATTGAAAACGGGCGAAATTAGGAGTACCCTTAACCGACGAGCATGCATGCGTAGATGTATGGATGTGAAGGAGGCGAGAGAGGTGTGTCAGGATCGTGCCAAATGGAAGTCTGTAGTCTCTGCCTACCCCTCTGGGTGACAGGCGTGAGTGTTTATGTTTGAAATACCATTAACTCACTCTTTTTGGTGTTATAGAGGAGACCGTGTTTAGCAGCGTATACTTCACAGACGGCCAACAGCTTACGCAATGCGCTCACCGATGGACTCAGCAACACCATGTCATCAGCATAGCTAATACTATTAACCATTTGTCCGTCAATGGAACAGCCTATCCTGGTGCTACTGAGTGCACCAATGAGCCCGTCAACGTAGAGACTGAACAGCGTAGGCGAGGATAACCCCCCCTGCCTCACCCCCGCATTCCAAAATGTATTCGTCAGATAGCGCACCAGACCATTTGACCTGGTTAACTTGATGGCCATACCAATATAATATATATAGGATAGCTCGTGTTAAGACAACAAACGGGTCATATATGCGTCCTGTTGTCTGTCTATGTCCATTGCCCAATCAGTAGTTTGAATTATCTTTATAGGCTAGGCAAATAGTTTAAATAAGATATTAGTTGTAGTTTTAGTTAGTTGAAGAGAACCCTTCAAGCTGGAGGGAATGATTTCGCGTAAAAACGAGTACAGGAACCATTAGCGTCACCATTTTCTGGTTCATTCGTTTGTATCATTTCATTGTAACTTTAACATTTATATGCACTTTAATACTAAATCCTAATTTCAGAATTAAGATAACGGGCCACACACATATGTGCGCCAGGACAGCACGTCAATTGCAGCGCAATGGGGTTTTCACCGCTCCGAGAAAACCCTCTCTAAAAATACAAACATAACTACATCCAAACGTGAGCTATCTATAGACTGCTATTTTTTTTAAATAAACTCTATACTATTTTCGAACTTTTAACATATAAGTGATATCAAACAAACTCTATAGTACAACTCATTTACTGTAAAGTTAATAAATAAAAAAAGTTATATTGGTATATGAACTATTTCACCTATTTGGCCTATAGTCTGTTTTTTACCAAACGAGTACCGAAAATTTTGACCGCGTTGTTATCAAGAAGTTACGTTCACGTAATCAAGAATCCGTTTCACAAAAACGCTGTAGTTACAAGCAAACTCAGTTGCACAGAACACTATTACTCCTACCGGAGCTCAGTTGTCTAAGCGACTATCTGTGCGTCGCACGTGTTTTATTGAGTAAACCAGACCTTTTTGTATGTGTGTGAGTGATGGCGGACATATTTCCTGTAGTTGAGCATTCTAATCGACCTTTGCAATCTACAGAAAAACAAATTATATACAATTTGTTTAAATTGTATAATGATTCTAAACGTACTAGATAACATAATAAAATTGCCCAGATAATATCTAGTTTAAAAGGAATTCATGTCTTCACGGTGTACAAGGTAAACATTTTTACTTATTCGAACAATATTATATTTTCTATTATTTATTATAAAAAGATAAATTAATTAAATACTAAATTATGAATAAAAAATCATCATCATCATCATCATTACAGCCCTTCACAAGTCCACTACTGAACATAGGCCTCCCCCAAGTAATGCAACAAAGCACGGTCCTGAACCACCTGCATCCATAGACTTTCTGCATGTCTTACCGTGTCGTAACTCCATCTAGTGGGGGATCGCAGTACACTACGCCTAACGGTACAGGGCTGCCATTCCAGAAACTTTGTTTCCCATCGGTTACCGGTTCTTCGAGCTATATGGCCATTGCCATTTCAGCCTAATAATCCGTTGGGCTATGACGGTCACTCTGCTTTTACTATGGATATGCACATTTCTGAGTCTATCACGCAGAGAAACTCCGAGCATAGACTTCTCCATAGCTCGCTGAGGGACCTTGAGCATCTTTATACGGCCAGCAGTGAGGGATCACGTCTCAGATCCGTAAGTCATCACTGGCAACACGCACTGGTTGTACCAACTAGTTTCCAGAGTTTAAGGTATACCTGACGAAAAGATGTGTCGTAATTTTCGGGAAATTACGAAAACGGGAAATTGGCTTCCAGCCGAGTTTAATCCGTCAATTGACCTCTCGGTCGAAGTTGAACTTACCTAGTCCGACTATTTGTCCCAGGTAAACGTACTCGTCAACAACTTTGAGCATAGTGCTCCCAACAACTACCGGCATAGGTGTGACATGGACATTTAACATGATCTCTGTTTTGCCCATGTTCATCATAAGACCTATCCGTTGGGAGACACCATTCAGGTCATTGAGCATAGTGCTTAGATCCTTCAGCGATTCTGCTATAAGGACTCTATCGTCGGCAAATCAAAGGTGAGTGATGTAATCACCGTTCATGTTAATACCGTATCCTTTCCAGTCCAGTAGCTTGAAAACGTCTTCCAATGCAGCGATGAAGAGTTTCGAGGATATGTCACCCTGTCTTACACCTCTCTGCAGAATAGGTTTCGAACTCTGGTTCTGTACTCGGATAGCCATTTTAGCCATACTGCTCAAATACTTCAGCACTTCGATTTACCGACAGTCAAATTGGCACCGCTGAAGACACTATAGCACCGCCCGAATTTCGAATCAAAGGCTTTCTAATAAATCCCCATACGCCAGGCAAAGTGGCAGATTGTACTCTTCGAAATTCTGTACAATTTGCCGAAGGGTATGTATGTGGTCTATGGTACTGAAGCCTTTTCGGAACCCGGCTTGTTCGAGAGGCTGGAAGTCGTCGAGTCTGCGTGCGAGACGGTTCGTAATAACTCTCGAAAACAGCACGTGGACGCGGCTCAGAAGGGATATCGGTCTGTAATTCTTCAAGAGGGCGTTGTCACCTTTCTAGATGAACAAGACCACTGCATTTCTGCTCCACGCCTCCGGAGTAGTGCCACAAAGGATAAC
Organism: Parnassius apollo; assembly: GCA_907164705.1. Classification (NCBI taxonomy): domain Eukaryota; kingdom Metazoa; phylum Arthropoda; class Insecta; order Lepidoptera; family Papilionidae; genus Parnassius; species Parnassius apollo. The sequence continues at coordinate 4,533,774 of CAJQZP010001514.1, forward strand.
GGAATTGGAGAGCTTTTGAAGGGCTTTAAGTACCGGCGTTCAACATGCTTTCAGAAGCTGCGCTGTAATTCCATCCTCACCCAGGGACTTGCCGTTTTTAAAGTGCTGGAGGGCCATTCTAATCTCGCTCAGGCTGACGTCCGGGATATCATCGGAATAGTGTTGGATAAGATTTTCTCTTGTATCGTTAGTCACACTATGTGCCTTGGAGTCACACACGCGTGTGGCTCCGAGGATGACATGTACAGCTGCTTATATAACCTCTCCATCTCACTCAAAATCTCAAGTGTTCCAGAAATGATGCTGCCACACTCAGTATTCAGCTTTGACAGTTGGCTCTATCTGGCAGCCAAATCTCTGGCAAAGACTTTTAAGCCCTAGTTCCGCTAGATCGCTTCTTTAATACGAGCATTATTTAAGTTGCGGTAGTCTAGCCGCATGCATTTGAAGATCAGTTGCATTTATGCTGTCAAATCTGTTGACGATTGTAGCTTCATCTACCTTCTAACATCCATGAGATTAAGAGTGTGATCAGATTTTTTGTGTTCTATATATATATATATATATATATATATATATATATATATATATATATATATATATTACTATTAGAAATTCGTTTTAGGTACTATTTTTTATTTACTAGCAACAAAGGCTGGTAATTCTAGCGGTACCAATGATGATATTGAAAGAAAAAGGCAGTCTTTAGACATCTTAATAAGAGAGTAAAAGAAGAAGTTGAAAGAAAAAAGCAAGAAAGAACGGATAAGAATGATAGAAGAATATCGGATAACTTCCAGGCAAATATTAAAATGTTCTGGAAACTTGTAAGAACTGCCAGAGGACATTCAAAACAGCCTATGACGAATACTATAAGAGACGAGAATGGCTATATTCTGAATGATGAAGTTTTGAGTTTAAAGAGATGGAAGGAATATTTTGAAAGCGAGTTTATGAGTGAGGAGACAACGTGTGTACTAAGTGAAGTAGAAATTCCGAAAGAAGAGGAAAGAGGTAGCGAGATATATTGAATAAAACTAAATTTACGGATTTTATCGCGTTTATTTCATTAATTTTACTCATTTTTAATTCCCGACGTTTCAGGTGCTTTACAGCACCCATGGTCGGGGGGGGACTGAGATGTTTGACGTCCCAATGTCATAGTTAGTCCGGCTACCTTCAGTTTTTGAATATTAACTTTTGGTTCGATTTACGCAAAACAAGCTTATAGTATCATGAAGTCTTGCAGCGGTATGCTTAGGTTTGGATTTAATTTTGTTAATTGTAGGATCCCAAGCAGGTGGCAGCACCCATCCATCTTCTCTATTGAAATTGAAGATGGATGGGTGCTGCCACCTGCTGAGTACTGAACCGTTAGACTGGTGCAAAGCCATGATAGTCCCAGTATATAAAGAAAAAGGGTTGCAGCAGGACTGTAAAAACTACCGTGGCATCAACCTTCTTAGCATTGTGGGAAAACTGTATGCTAAGGTACTGATTGAAAGGATCATGAAAGAAACTGATGGAAAAATTTGGGATATGCAAGCGGGATTTAGAAATTGAATGGGAAGTACAGATCAAGTCTTTTCCATGCGCATGATCGCGGAGAAGTTTTTGGCCAAAAACCAAAAGGTTTTTTGTGCGTTAATGGACTTGGAAAAGGCCTTTGACAAAGTGGATAGGGATGTGCTATGGCAAACACTGAACTCATTTGGGTTGAGCGCTGGCTTGATACAGGCATTGGAGTTTCTTTATAGGGACTCTAGTGCTTGTGTTAGGGTCAACAGGGTCTACTAGGACTGGTTTGACATCCATAAAGGTGTCAGACAGGGCTGTGTGGCTTCCCCGTGGCTGTTCAACCTATTTATGGACATCTGTTTGCAAAATTTGAAAGTTGAAGAATGCGGATTAAGAATGGGTGAGTTAACCGTCAAATGCCTTTTGTACGCCGATGATCAAGTTATTCCTGCGTCGTCGGTGGCCGAGTTGCAAATGATGGTTACATTAATGAACGGATCATTAAAAGAAAGGGGTATGAAAGTGAACGCAAGTAAGATGAAGGTGTATGGTTTTTGAAAGAGAAGAAAGTAAAACGATTTGTGAAATAAGAATAGAAGGGGAGGTGATCGAGCAAGTAGATGAGTTTTTATATTTGGGCTGCGTATTTAGCAGGGATGGGAAATAGGATAAGGATATAGAACGACGAGTGAATGCGGGAAATAGAGTAAATGGGGCCTTGCACTCTATTGTGAAGAGTCAAAATGTGTCAAAAAAGGCACGTATGGCAATTACCAATGCCGTGTTGGTCCCTACTTTAACGTATGGTAGTGAAAGTTGAGTGTGGCAGAAGAAGCACGAGAGTAGAATCAACGCAGTAGAAATGCGGTCGTTAAGGAGTATGTCAGGGCTGAATCTGAACGACAGTATAAGAGATTGTGTAATAAGAGAAGAGTGTGGTTTGCAAGACGATTTTGTGACCAGGATTAAGAAAGGAATGCTTTGGTGGTTTGGTCATGTGGAAAGAATGAATGAGGAAAGAATGACAAAGAAAATTTATGTTGCAGAAGTGAATGGCAGAGTCGGAAAGGGACGTCCTAGGCGAAAATTTATCGACCAAATTGGCGATTTATTGAAAACGGGCCTAATTAGGAGTACCCTTAACCGACGAGCATGTATGCGTAGGTGTATGGATGTTAAGGAGGCGAGAGAGGTTTGTTAGGATCGTGCCAAATGGAAGTCTGTAGTCTCTGCCTACCCCTCTGGATGACAGGCGTGAGTGTTTATGTTTTTTTTTAGCTACGTGGAGATACGAAATCAGTCACGAAAAGAAATCGCTTGAGTGTTGCGAGTTTTAAAAATTTGTTGAGTGTTGTTAACAAATATGATGATTTTACCAAAAGCGCTCTTGATAATGTGGCGCACAAATTTTATTTTCAAAGTGAAATGCCTACATTAGATAAAATCTTGAACATCATAAAGAAATTTTCATTCAGCAGTAGAAGAGCCATGTGACAGCTTTTACTGTTGCACTTATGGGCCGGCTCGATCCGGGGTGGTACCACGATCTCACAGAATACCAGCTTGAAATGGAAGCTCTGCTTCTGCGTTTTATCTGATGAGTGCAGGTAGCCATTGGCCCAATCCCCCACCCCTCCCCCTTTGCCGCATTAACATGGTACCGGAATCAAATGTAAGACTACCCTAGGAGGGTACAAGCACTCCTGGAGAATCTTTTGAGCAATCTCCACTAAGCTACTCCACTTCAGAGCGTGCGTGTTCAGGCTGCCTCGCATATTCTGAAGTGGGGGGAGGGAGAAAAATTCCGTACTTACTACTAATACTCAATCTACGTTACTTTTCATGAACTCTTATACGCTTTTCACACTCACACAGACAAACACACAGCGAAAGAGAGAGAGAAAGAAAGAGAGAGTGTATTTAGGCTTATGGAAAAAATTATGTGTGTCATTCAATAAAATTTATGAATTATGTTTATGTGGTGAATTACCCATAAATAAACAATATTTGGCGACAAGGACCTTATTCATGCATTACTCAGTGCAGTAAAGTTAAATTGTTACAAATAAAATGATGAAAAATAAAGAGAATGTGTTATTTGGCAACAATCTCACATTTTATTGCCACATGCAAGAGTGGGATATTTTTAAGAGTTAATTCATCCAGATCTGCATGGCAAATGATTATCAAAACGACACTGACAAAACAGGTGTCATGAGAGGCTAAATAGTGCCAAATTGAGCAGCACGGGGATAGTTTTGTAATTTGACATCGTTATAGAAAAAAATTGTACTTACAATTGAGCGTAATCTAGGTGGTGGTTTTTAAAACACAGTATTACAAAATTCCTTCAATAGAATAAAATAGAATTAAATAAAATAGAACTTCGACCGATAGGTCAATTGACGGATTCACCTCGGTTGAGCAGCGTTCGGGAAATTACGACAAATATTCTCGTCAGGTTTACCTCAAACTCTGAAAACTAGATGTTACAACCAGTGCGCATTGCCAGTGATGACTTACGAATCTGAGACGTGATCCTTCACTGCTGCCCGTATGAAGACGCTCAAGTTTTCTCCGCGAGCTATGGAGAGGGCTATGCTCGGAGTTTCTCTGCTAGATAGAGCCGCAGAAATGAGCATATCCGCAGTAAAATCAGAGTGACCGATATAGCCCAACGGTTTAGTAAGCTGAAATGGCAATGGGTCGGTCATATAGCTCGAAGAACCGATAACCTATGGGGAAAAAGTTTCTGGAGTGGCAGCCTCGTACCGGTAGGCGTAGTATAGGGCGACACCCCACTAGATTGAGTAGACATGTAGGAAGTCGACGGATGCAGGTGGATCAGGACCGTGCTTTGTGGCATTACTTGGGGGAGGCCTATGTTCAGCAGTGGCCTTGTGATGACATGATAATAAAGCTATTGGCCGATTTTGATTTTACTTTCATGCCGAATACTATAATTTACCTTAATAAACACACACACACACACACACACACACACACACACATATATATATATATATATATATATATATGTGTGTTTGTGTGAATATAATTTATCTTATTACGTACATTATTTCGAGTAATGTGATGTTCACGCTGCCCACATTCAGTTGGTTTATTTTTTTTTTGTAAACAAAATACAATAAAATCTTTTTTAATTAAGTAAAACCTGATTTTTTGTTTAGAACACAAGTTATATATATATATATATATATATATATGTATATATATATATATATATATATATATATATATATATATATATATATATAGAGACTACTTTTCAATGAAGAAGTTTAGCACTATAAAATTTATACAAAAGTCTCTATCTTGTGTTCTAAACAAAAATCAGGTTTTACTTAATTAAAAAAGATTTTACTGTATTTTGTTTACAAAAAAAAATAAACCAACTGAATGTGGGCAGCGTGAACATCACATTACTCGAAATAATGTACGTAATAAGATAAATATTTAACAAAAAAAAACACTCAACAAAAAAAATATTTAGGATAAATGGCACACAGAGTATTTCATATTGATTATATAATGCCAAACTTCTTCATAGAAAAGTAGTCTCTGTATATAAGTTTTTATGTGTTAAATTGCTGTGGGTGTGTACGACCTCATGAGACCACTAGGGATTTGAGGGAATATTGCCGCGGTCTCATGAGACCGCTAGAGGGTTTAGAAGTTAAAATAATGTTACGCGCCTAAGTCGACGGCACTAGTGCCCTCTAGTGTCTGAGACGAGAGCGAGGGGAGCTTTCCAGAAAATGACATCACTAATCTGTCAACCGACAGCGTCATCTAGTATCTTGATATATATTGAAAACTAAGCTTTCTGGAAGCCCCAAACTCGAACTTTCTGCGCTTGGTTGGTTAGCGCGTGTATTTACTCGAATATTCTGGAATATTCTGGATGTTTTCGTGGATCAGCCCTATATAAAGGCGCTACAATACGCGATCGGGGAAGTATTGAAGTTGGCGAGACAAGCGAAGCTTCGGAGCGGAATAAAGTGTATCTGTGTGATTAATTTTTAGTGTTTTTAATTTTAGTTAGTGTAAAGTGAATTAAAGTGTTAATTCAGGTAATTCTATCGGCAATTTTTATTGTCACGAATCTCAAGCTCGTAACAATTGGTGTCAGAAGTGGGATAAAATCATGCCGATTTTACATAAGGAGGAAACGGAGGGTGCCCGTACCTGAAGTCAACGCCAGAAGGAGACGGACCAAAGAAGATTTGGTGGTGCAACACTGCAGACGTCGGAGGGCCAGTCGCCGGATACAGGCCCGTCAGTAGCTCCTACATCTGCAGCACCTGACTTAGGTGCTCTGATGGTGATACTGCAGGAGCAGGCTCGCCGATAGGAGGAGCAGGCCCGTTAACTGAAAGAGCAGCAGGAATAACAGGCTCGCCGAGAGGAGGAATAGGTCCGTCAATTGAAAGAGCAACTGCGTGGCGGACAGGATGAACAGACCCGCCGACAAGAGGAACAGGCACGTCGGTTGGAAGAGCAGATGCTCCTTATGAAGGACCTTCACGCTACCTTCGGGAAGGAGATGAAGGAGGTGAAGGACAGGGTTGCTCAACATGACAACCGCCTGTCAGAAGCTGAAACCCGAATGGAGAAATCTGAAACCCGAATCGACCCAGTGAACAATCGGGTTGACAACGTGATGGCTGACGTGAAGAAAACACTGGACGTCTTCAAACTTGGGGATGGAACAACAGCTCCCGTAGTAGCTACTACACCTTCGCTACGTGGGTTCAAAGTGCCACCGTTCGACGGGACTTCTTCCTGATCAGCCTACAAAATCCAGTTCGAGGCTGTTATGAAGGCGAACGGCTGGAATAAAAGTCAGGCCATGACTGCTCTCACACTAGGCCTGCGCGACCAGGCCTTAACAGTTCTGGAAGCTCTCGGTGAGGAAGTGACTTATGAGCAACTCCTTGAGGCATTGGAGGCGAGATATGGCGACGCTCACCTGGAACACGTCTTTCGTGCGCAGCTTAAAGGTCGCGTGCAGCGCATCAACGAAAAGCTGCAGCAGTGGGCTCTAGAGGTGGAGCAGCTGTTGCGAAAAGCATACCGGTCTGTACTTGCGCTCATTGAAGGGAATCTGGTGCAGACATTCATCGACGGCATCCGCGACCTGGAAGTCGGAGCTGCTGTGAGGCTTGGGCACCACGAGACGCTTAAAGACGCCTTGGCCCATGCAATGGAGGTAGAAGCCGTGTGGCAGGATCATCGTTCCCATCGCGTCAGGAAGGCTGCAGCAGTTGCGGTTCGCGACCACAATAAAGGATACAGCCCTAGGTGCTATGGCTGTGTAGAAAGGGGCCATTTTCGATCCAGCTGCCCTATGCGAACCCTAAAAAGGGAAGGTGAACGATCACAGAAGGGAAGAGCGGCTAACATCACCGCCCACCAGCAGCCGGGATATGAATTTACTATCAGACATCGCAGCGGGAAGTCTCATGGCAACGCAGATGCATTGTCAAGAAGACCTTGTCCTGAAATTTGGAAACATTGTACTAGGCAAAAGAGTAAGGAAGTGGTCCGTGAGGATGCTCAGGACAGACCACCTCAGCAACGAGTGGAAGAACAGCCTACGACATGCACAGCAGGAAGATCCGGACATCAAGCCGATTCTGGAATGGATGAAAGCCAGTGCTCCCAAGCCCAAGTGGAGTGACGTCTCAGCGATGAGTTCCACAACTAAAAGCTATTGGGCCCAGAGGGACAGCATGCTGATTCAGGATGGAGTCCTGTGCCGTAAATGGGACAATGGTCGAGGAGACAGCTGTCGTTTGCAAATGTTGTCCCTAAGGCTAAAGTGCCGAATGTTCTACAGCTGTGCCATAATGGTCGTTCAAGGGTCCATCTGGGAGTTAAACGAACTCTACTGAAGGTCCGAGAACAGTTTTACTGGGTCTATTATCGTGACGATGTCGAGGATTGGTGTCGTACATGTACAAGTTGTGCGGAGGTGAAGGGACCTCAGACACGTAGTAGAGTAGCATCGAAATTGTACAATGTTCGTGCACCATGGGATAGGACAGCCCTTGATATTGCGGAGCCGTTACAGAAAGGCGCAAGAGGGACTCCTAAGATCGTCCATGTGGATCGCCTTGAATCGAATCGATCGATGCGGAGATCGAATTGAAGAACTAAGCTTTCTGGAAGCCCCAAACTCGAACTTTTTGCGCTTGGTTGGTTGGCGCGCGTATTTACTCGAATATTCTGGAATATTCTGGATGTTTTCGTGGAAGAGCCCTATATAAAGGCGCTGCAATACGCGATCGGGGAATTATTGAAGTTGGCGAGACAAGCGAAGCTTCGGAGCGGAATAAAGTGAATCAGTGTGATTAATTATTAGTGTTTTTAACTTTATTTAGTGTAAAGTGAATTAAAGTGTTAATTTAGGTAATTCTATCGGCAATTTTTATTGTCACGAACCTCAAGCTCGTAACAATAAATGTGAAAGTCTTATTATCTGCGATAATTAATTTCATCGAAAATAGCATAGACTTATAAAATTCATACACAAGGTAAAAAAAGGGGTTCCGTTCCGCGACCGTTGCTAAGTACACACCGTAACCGTTTGCTCCGCGAGACTTATTCTAAAAAACAGTGTAAATCTTAGTGGCTACTGTCAAAACCGATATCTACTGGAAGCTAGTGTACAGCCCTCTCTAGTGCCGCAATCTGTTTTCTAATCCCTTCTATAATTAGGGAACTGTGACAAAAATTATTTTCAAATAATTAAGACCGTGACTTACCTCAACAAGTGTACGCTCATTTCGTCCATCGTAGTGTGCTACAAAGGTCAACGACCGTCGGCAGCCGAAGTAACCCGTAGTCACCCGAAGAGGCGACGAATCGACACGTAACGTCGTCGGCGCAGTGACTTAAATCGCTACGGGGATTGCTACGGACTACGAAACTTCTTCGTCCCGCCTACTCATCTACGACTCGTAGCACATCTTAGTTTCTCCGCAGTTGCGTTGCTTGCCTTTGCGCGTTTTTAGAAATAAAGTCACTTGAGCATAATATTACAACAGCTACATAATATAAAATGATTTGTTTGGCCTGTCATAAATTTACCCGACCCGAGGAACAGCTGAATTGCTCTGCATGCAAGGGATGCTACCACTACAAATGTTACAACATATCCTCCGCTTATTACAAAGAAAATCTTCCAGCCTTAAAAAGGAATTGGAAATGCCATTCCTGTAATCGGATCACGCGACGCAAGGAGGACAACACACCGGTTCGTAGACAACTCTCTCCATTATCTACTGCGGCTTCGTCGCATGACACGAACATGTCATGCGACGAGGTTCTGGGAACCTCCGACGTGGGGCTAAATGACAGCCAAGTAAATAATAATTCAACTGCGACCCCCACCCCTCCCGCTGCGGCAATAACATACGACCAGTTTGGCGCGCTGCTTGATTGTAAGTTATCCAAGATAAGTACTGATATAAGAGACGACATCACCCACCTTCGCGAATGTCTCGACGCCTTGAACTCCAAACTGGCGGACTATGATCGGCGAATTAAGTCACTTGAGTCCGTTGAAAAAGAAAATAATGTCCTTAAGGCCACCGTTGCCGATCTGCAGTCTCGTCTAAACAGCCAAGCTCAGATTGCCTTAGGAAATGAGCTGGAAATATCGGGTCTAGAAGAAACACCAAATGAAAACCCAACTCACTTGGTATTAACTGTCGCCGCTAAACTGGGCATTGAGCTTCAGGATATGGACTTGAATTATGCGCACCGAGCTGGTCCCAAAAACCAAAACATAAACACTAACGTGAGTGGGAACCGTAAACTTCACCGTTCCTTGGTGGTTGCTTTTACCCGTCGATCTAAACGTGAGGAATTCCTTAAACACGCGAAAGCTAGAAAAAACCTAAAGAGTAAAGACATTTTGAATCATGGGCCTGAAAATTTGATCTACGTAAATGAGCGTCTTACTGGCGAAAATCGACGGTTATTTCGTACTGCGAGAGCTTTCACCGTCGAACATGGCTACAGGTTTTGCTGGCTTCGAAACGGATCCATATTTATTAGGAAAAGGGATGTCAAGGAAGGTAGCCCCGCAATCCGTATTAGGTCCGAAAATGATCTCAGCCGCCTGCTCTGTGCCCAAACCAAACCAGATACGGCGACCACTCAGTAAACATTACCCGAGCCTCAAGAGCCTAGTCATTAATATTTTGTCACTAATTTGCAATCCATATGGTCGCCATTTTTCTTATATACTCATCATACTTATCATAACTTTGAATTTAACTTTTCACAATTGTAAGCGCAATCACACACACATTTTAACACACCTACACATCTTCTCCCCCATGGTACATTCCTCAAAATATTTCGTGGTTATCTACACCCCTTCTTATGTTTATATGGCACTCTCTCCTTTAATGCCAAAATACTCCAATCAATTTTTCACCATCTTCCCATGGCTTCCCTAGAATTGTTAGATGCTATAGATAACTCATCTCAGATAAAGTGCCACTACATAACGGTCCCAGAGGATTGTAAAGACGTTCTGTCTAGATTTTCATTTAGGATTTTAAGCATGAACATAAGAAGCATGCGTAAAAATTTTGATAATTTCCTCGTAACCCTAAAAAGGTTGGATCTTGATTTCGACGCTATTGTCTTCAGCGAGTGCTGGCTTAATGAGTTTGTGACGGTCCCCCTATTGCAAGGATTTACATCATTTTACTCTCAAAAGTATATTAACAGGGCAGGAGGAGTCGCTATCTACATAAGAGATAGGTGGTCAGCCAATTTTTCTGAGCTGAACGTTGACGAGGGTAATTGTATTCTCGCAGAAGTTGCAAATCACTTCTCAGTAGTAGCCGCTTACAGATCACCTAGTTACACCAACCCAGAAATATTTATTCGCTCTCTTGACGCTAACTTAAAAACGGTTAGTCCCTCTCCTTGTCTTATTTTTGCTGGAGACATAAACTTAAATATTATTGGGTCTGCAGCTGACATAAACTTGCACACGGAGTACTTAGATGTATTAGCAGAGTACGGACTTTTTCCAGCTATAACCAAACCAACTCGGGTCCAAACCTGCATAGATCACATTTTTGTACCCGTAAAATCTAATGCGGAGTCCGTAGTCTATCTCAATGCTGCCACTGACCATGATATCACTATGGCAGGCATAATGTTAAAGACACACAAACCAAAAAGACCAAAACCTATTCGATCAAGAGTAATAGTTGACATAGACTCAATAAGATCAGAGCTGGAAGGAACGGACTGGTCAACAGTAATAAACTGCAGCTCTCTTGAAGAGTCTGTAACTCATTTTACTAAGACGGTATCAGAGGCAATATTGAGATATTCAAAAACTTGTGTAATAAGCCGCTCCAGAACTACCTTACACCCCTGGATGACTCCTGGTTTAATCAGATGCTCTAAACACCGCGATAAGCTTCATATAGAATATCGCAAGGACCCAAACGACCCAACTAAAAAACTTATATATACGCGCTATAGAAATTTTTACATAGATCTAATTAGAAGACTAAAACGTGATTACAACAAAAAAAGAAATAATCAAAAATAAATATGCTCCAAAAAAACTCTGGGGTACTATTAACCGCATAACTGGCAAAGACACTAGCTCAAGTTCTAACCTGGCTCTCATCAACTCAAGACCCTCCGTAAAAGAGTCTCTCAATGTTTGCAACTCCTACTTTGCTTCTGTAGGTAATAAGCTGGCAAACTCTATCATGCTGAAATTAAATGAGACTCAAGAGTCCCTTGCCGAAAAAGTACACATTCCTGATCAACCCGTTGGTTCATTTTTCATGAATCCTACAGATGAACTGGAAGTTTTGGGTCTTATCCGGCCTCTTGATTCAGGTAGTGCGCCTGGTATGGACGGCATCACTAACAAACTTTTAAAATCAGTGGCCCACACAATCGCGGAGCCCCTGGCTGCGATATTTAACTTAAGTATCTCATCGGGAGTCTTCCCAAGCCAGTGGAAAGTTGCGGCAGTTACCCCCATATACAAGAATGGAGCTACGGACGATCCTTGTAATTACCGACCCATATCACTCCTGGGTAGTTACTCGAAGCTCCTGGAACGTGTAGTCCATAAGCGGCTGACTAACTATCTTGAAAAGAATAGCATACTCTCGGACCGTCAGTTCGGTTTTCGCCAGGGAAAATCAACTGAGGACGCAGTAACTCTTCTCACAGATATGGTTGTAACTCATCTCGATCAGGGTCGATCCTGTGTCGGTGTTTTTCTCGATCTGGCTAAAGCATTCGACACGGTATCCATCCCCATCCTCCTTAAGAAATTAAGTGCTCTTGGGATTCGTGGTCTAGCTCTAAACTGGTTTTCCAGCTATCTGTCGGATAGAAAGCAATGCGTCCAAATAGGCGATCAGGCAAGCGATCTTAGATCTGTAGATTTTGGTGTTCCTCAAGGTAGCATCTTGGGGCCGACTCTTTTTATTTCGTACATTAATGATATTATGTCAATTCAACTTGAAAATAGTGAGGTTGTATGTTATGCTGACGATACAGCCATAATATTCTATGGTAAATCTTGGTACGACGCCTATTTTTCAGCCATCTCCGGGTTGTATAAATTACAAAAATGGTTAAATAACAACATCTTAACACTGAACACCTCAAAAACGCAGTTAATTTGTTTTCATAAAACTGCAGCGTCTGAACCGCCACCCTCACTTTTCAATAGCCTTAAAGTACACAACGACAACTGTAGTTTTCGCTCCGTGAGCTCTCCAAATTGTAACTGTGACCAGATAAATAGGGTCGGCTCCCTTAAATATTTAGGCATTATAATAGATGAAAATCTTAACTTTAAAAGTCATATATCGGTGACATCAGCCAGGGTCCGTAAGCTGATACACACGATGAGACTATTGAGAGATTCTACTGATGGCAGCATTTTAAAGTCCGTCTACCTTGCACTATGTCAGTCCGTACTTAGCTATTGTATACTGGCGTGGGGTGGTATATCCTCCTCTACGTTGATAGTACTGGAAAGGGCCCAGAGGGCAGTTTTGAAGGTAGCTATGGGTAAACCAAGGCGCTATCATACGTCAGATCTCTTTAGAGAAGCTCAAGTTTTAAGTGTCCGTAGATTGTATCTTCTGAGGGCCTTTACATTTATGCACAAGGAAGCTTCAAAACTGCCGACGTTTAATACATTAATAAATAAAAGAGTGTTTAAGATCCCCACAACCTTAGTTAAAACATCTTTCGCACGTCATTTCACACTGTTCCAATCCCCTCGCATCTACAACAAATTAGTCAACTTATACGACTTAAAACGATCCCAACTTTATGAGGCTAAAATAAAAATGAGAGGTCATTTATTGACTTGGGACTATGAGAAATCAGAAGAAATATTGGTGACCCTTAAATAGGTGTTAAAACGGTAGTGGACTGCACTGACGCACGCCCTGTCGTCCGATCCCAAGAATTTAATCGTAGGGCTACCTAACCACTCAGCTTATCCCCAATTGCAATCTCTCACCCTTTTACTTATAATTTTTAGAGAATTATGTAACAGGCATGCTAGCACACACACACACACACACACATACACACACACACACACACACACACACACACACACATACACACACACACACACACACACACACACACACACACACACACACACACATACACACACACACACACACACACACACACACACACACACACACACACACACACACACATTCATACACATTCACCCACAAGTACACGCGCGCCCCTTTTAATTAGAATCTGTTTGTTATGTCTGTAATTTTTCATAAATTTTTAAGTCATTTTTGCTTTGCTGCACATAATTGTTTTACGTAATTTCGACAAATAGCCACTTTGATCAATTGTAAAATCTTTTGCTTGACCCCCACGAGACAGGCCATGCCTAGTGTGGGAGTCACAGAACTTATTGTATTTTGGCTACGTGTTTTCTGGTAAATAAACAAATTTATTATTATTTAATTATTATTATTAAATCATACTGAGGATGATCAAAAATACTATTTTCAGACTAGACTATTTTCAGTATTATAACTCAAATATCATCATAATATATCACTAAATCAACATGCGCCCCATGGTTTTGAATTTCTTAGATAAATTAGACTTTAGAATCCTTGTAATTCTTTTAATATCTCTGAAATATCATGTAGGTAACAAGTATTTTTTAGCCTTCTTGTTTTGTTTACAGTAAGTGAATATGTTTACAAATAGCTCTGAAAAAGAGGACCACAGAATGTTGTTTCGCGTAATTGTGTAACAAGTGAATTTTTAATAAACATGATACATTTCGGTATTATTTTAAAATCTATGTATATATATAATTGGGATGCTTCAATCACATACAAACTAGAAAATAAACTAATTCCTCATATACATTATGAAAATCCTGAATAGTAGTTCTTATTCACTGGCTTATTCAAAATCTCAGTTTCTGTGTTACATGTTTATCACTGTATTAACTTTTAATCATAAATACGATATTGATGAAAGTTAAACATTTATCAGAGCTTTTAGCTAACCTAAGCTAGTTTATACTATATAAGGTCATGTTTTTCTATGAAAAGGTGCAAGAAATTTTAAATCGCGGACATCTTGGCTATTTTCACTGTTAATTTATTTAGCAAAAACGAGATTGGCTGATCTCAACGTTCACTTTATTGTTTAAAAAGTGCTATTTAGGGTTTTGTGCCGATAAAAATTAACGTAGATTCATAAAAGTGTGCCATAGTAGATATTAAATTCATTTGTAGCGGCCATCTAGATACTATTCTGACAAAACTGGTCTCTGGTAAGACAGCAAGCATTGTGTGCGACCTGACCCAAGCGGCTCTCCGTATTGTGGAGAGATGGTGCGGGGAATATGTCCTACCCGTTAATCTAAATAAAACGGTTATAGTAATGTTCACACAAAAACGAATGTTGAATAACTATCATCTTCAAAGTCTTTTCAGCACAAAACTCCAGCTTTCCTCCGAAGTAAAATACCTAGGTCTTATCTTGGACAGTAAACTTAACTGGAACAAACACATAGAAAACAAAATCAGCAAAGCTAGTTTAACTTTCTGGTAATGCAGAAACATGATTGGCAAACAATGGGGTTTAACGCCAAAAAATATACTTTGGCTGTACAAAACTGTAATTCGGTCCATGATCACATACGGCTCTCTGGTATGGTGGACTAAAACCAATGAAGCCACCACTATACAAAAGCTTCAGCGTTACCAGAGATTATCTTGTATGGCTGCCACGGGCTGCATAAGGACTACACCAACAGCAGCTTTGGAGGCTATGCTGGAGTTAACACCGCTTCATCTACATATACAACACGAAGCAACTTTAGCTGCCATTAGACTCAAGACCCCAAAAAAAAAAGACCAAAAATTTAAGTAAGAGTAGAGTCCTCCATACGGATATAATCAATAGAATTTACTCAAAAATTCCTATCTTACAAGCCAAGTATAATAGGTTCCCAAAACAATTTGTATTCGATAAAAAGTACAGGATACAATTGAAGGAAACTGACCATCTGGAAGGATTGGGTCCAAGAGAGCTCAAAGTTTTCACGGATGGCTCTAAGAAAAATAAAGTTGTGGGGTTTGGGGCTTTCTCTGAAGAGCTTAATATCCACATAATATCGTCTTCTCGCATTAAAACTATATAATCTCAAAACTTACTAATTTTATAGGATAGCGTTTTAAAATTTTAACGTGTAATATTTTTAATAATAATGATATTTTCCACATGTATTTTTTATATTTTGTTAGTTACATTATCTGTCTTTCAAAGTAAGATAAAATTATATATTAATATTGTTATATAGTAGCCGAAATGTTGGTCAGAAAAATAATCGTTTTGAGTTTTAATACTTTTCTCGGTAAAAGGTTGCTGAATTTTTACAATTTAATTTGAATATAAATAATTAATTTATTAAATACAATTTAATTTTTAGGAATAAAAAACTATTTTTCGCAGTAAAAAATATAATATTTTACGAAATATGTATTTCTTTCAGTACAATTATGAAACTGTTAAACTTAATATTGCCTAAAACTTATACAACTAAAACAAAATGGCTCAAAATAAGGTAATTGTAAAATGAAATTATGTGATTGGTTAAATCACGTTAATCACTGAGTGGCACAAAGTTAGGAACTTGTCAACTAAGGTATTTCAGTCTTACTGATTAATATTTAAGTTTACGATGTAGATATAAAAGTACTACATCGTAAACTTGTTTTTAATTGTTAGGAAAATCTATTCCATGTGTATTCTTTTTTATTTTAAATTGTGGTCTATTTCATAAAGATTACAGATTTTCATAAAATGGACGATAATATTCGGGAATAGTTTTCTTATCGTAGTATAGAATTTTAAAATTTTAATGTCGTTCATCTTTTTTACAGTTTCCTTATTAGTATTCTTAGTATAATTGCGGCCTACATCATAACAAAGAAATTTGAAATCTTTAAATTGATTGTAGTTTAATTCGTTAACTTTGTAAGAATTCCCAGTCTTTTTGGCTGTTCTGATCAATGAAACATACTGATCTAGGCTGTATATTGGCCCAGATATAAGTGATTTTTTAATATTTCTCTCAATAACCGAGTGGGCCAAATCATTTCCTTTTTTTAATAATGAACTTATGCGTTATTGTTATAAGACTGGATATCGTTGCTACCACATGCATATACATACTTATTAGGAATTTGTTCTTTTGTGATTTTGTTTTTTGAATATGAGGAATCCCTCAGATTAATTGCTGAATTGCAGTTGCAATTAAGTGCGGCTAATGAGCGGATTGTGCAATTAAACAATACTTAGATGAATTGAAAGTATCCCAAACTCAAAACTGTTCAATGAGCTCATAGAATGTAAATCTTCAAAAACAATGCCACAACAATCGATTTTACTGGTGATGATTTTGTCACATCAAGAACAGCAGAAAGGATTACATGCAGTAGAATAAAATTAAAGAAATATATAAAAATTAATAAATATGTTAAGAAAGTACAAAAGTTAATTAAAACAAAAATTTACACAAAAAATTATATAAATATATGTAAGGAAAAATACAAATTAATTAATAAACTTAAATTATATTCAATGGAAAATATGAAAAACTGTTATGAGACTGAAAGAGTGTCTCAATTCAGAAGCTTTGTCGTTTAAAAATTCCTTACAAATTATCTCAAATAAATATGCATCGGCTCAGGTTGAGATAAAAGAACACATATTGGCCATGAATGATCTGGTAAAGTCATTTAAATATACTATGACTTTACCAGCGCTTTGACTCCTTAATAAAACATCAGAGTGAGAATCAACGCTCCATGCCATGTTCATCGGGTACAATATGTGTAAATAGCAATGACTCCTTATTTTCACCAACACTCTATGACGGTGCCATAACAAAGAATAAAAACTTAAAAAGTAGTTTAAATATTAAAAAACATAAAGTTATCATGTAATGTGATGACATAGGTAAAAATTTGGGCATGATGTTAAATAACCATTTAAAAGGACAATTGATTAGTAATTACATATTGTATGCCTGGAGCATCCTTTAGTCATATAATGAATAAAGTTTTAACTAGTAAGTTTTGTTCTAATAGCACATTAATAATTCTTGTTGGGAGAAGAGGACAATGTAAACAAAAATCAATTATTAAAATATATTGATTACCTCAATAGTTTAAATGTACATAAAATTATCTTGTTTACATTGCCTTATATACAGGATTGGCCACAGGAGAATAAAATAAGGCATGATTTAAATTTATTAATGAATAATTTATCATGTAATAATAATTTAAATTTGACATTTAATTGTAACAATTATAACAATAGAATTAATTTAATAGATATTAATACTTTAATTAAGAAATTTTTGACTACAGATTGGTATTACCTATCCAAATATAATTTAAGACAGATAGTAAATGTGCTATCTTATTATTTATTTATTAACTCAGTCAAGGACTTGGCTACCCAGAGATCTGCTCCTATTGAGCAGCATTATGATTTGACATACAATTTGGAATCCGTTCCAAGTAATTTAAATTAGAAAATGAGACAATAGAGGTAATCTCTAGCAGTTATAATAATTTAAATAATTTAGAATGTAGCTTACAAATCCTTAATAGTTGCAGTTTTATAACTCCACAAAATGATAATAAAAATTGTTTACACCTGGTGCATCAGAATATAAAAGGCATGATAGGCAAAGAGCTAGAAATTGAATTGTTCTTAAATAGCAACAATATTCATATTTTATGTATTACTGAACATTGGTTAAAACCTCATAATTTAATGTTTAACTTTAGTAATCACCAGGTGGTCAGTTCTTTCAATAGAGAAACGATTTTAAGAGGTGGCTCCTTAATTTTAGCTAATAAATTATTATCATGTAAAGAACGTAAAGATATTGTGTGCCTCTCTGTTGAGCGAACTGTAGAAATGGTATGTGTTGAGTTTGAGCACCTCATTGTTGTGAGCGTTTACAGACCCCCATGTTCTTTATATGATACTTTTGAAAAAATATGGAGGAAGTTTTCGCTAAGCTTAATAAACAGAATAAAACTGTTGTAATATGTGGAGACTTTAATATCAATCTCCTAGAAGCTTCCTCCATGACCATAAAACTGGACGTCACTCAATATGTCGTAGGGTAGTGTCTTGAAACTATGTAGATACGACGAAGGGTTTTTTAAACGGTAAACTCGCAAACTTGAGTCTTTTGGGAATTGAACTGGACTAGATTTGGTTGCACCCAGTCCGAGATTTTATATATCAAAATCTCGACTTCGGACACTTATTTTTGTCCTGGTACTTGGCGACATTTTCTTGAGAAATATTTTCACGGCCGGTGTATAAAGTATCACCAATAATCTCGTCCGCATAACAATAAATATTACTGGTTTACAACATATCATTGACATGCTGAGGAAACGGCGTTGATGATATCACGCAGCCTTGTGGAACACCATTTGTAGTCGGTGAATACACTGTCCACTAGGACTTTGATGCACCAATAAGATCCTTTCTTACAACTGATTATACAATTGTACAGTTTCTCGGGAAGCCCATAGGAAAGAAGCTTCGTAAGAAGCGCTTTGTATCAAACCCGATCGAAGACCTTCGCTTAGTCCAAACTAACAGTCAACGCATCCCCCTCGGACAATACTGCCTCTTAACTCATAAACGGGCATCTATGCGTTAATAAAGCTAGTCTTCTAGGTTACTTAACTCAAAGATGCCAGTCTATAAGTTAAGTAACCTAGTAGATTACCAACTGAAACCGTACTGGCGGTCGCAAACCAGCTGGTGATCCTGAAGGTACCTCATGAGCTAGCAGTTTATAATGGTATCCATTATTTTGAAGAACAAGAAGGTGATAGTAATAGGCCTGTAGTAAGACGAACCTTAGCGGTTGCCATTCTTAGGGGTTGGGTGCATTAAAGCTGTCTTTCGTGATTTTGGACTACGCCTAGTGAGTATGGAAACCGAAATAGATGGTTAAAACTGGTGCCAACTCCGGAGCACACGTTTTCAGCATAATATAAGGGACGCCGTCAGGCCCACTTATATAACTTTTTCCTTAACACGATTTCTTTTAAAGATTTGTATAGCTTTGTGAGAACTGACATTAGATGTGAAAGAAAGGTTCTTGGATGTCAGCCTGTGTATCAGTAACTTAAATTTTGTGAAGCCCTCCGCTATATCGACCATCGCATTTTGTAACATTCCTTTGGATTGGCTTACGTTCATCGACTTTGAAAACAATGTTATTATGATGATTAAAATAAGCTAAACAGGAATGTGCTATCTATCTTAAATAACTGGAAAGATTTGCCAAAAATCAGAACTCATCATGCCGAGTAGACGACAAATATGATAAAATGCTTGATGAAATGACTTTTAATATTTAGTTTAATAGCGGATTGACGAAAATTTTCCTATTTATTAATTTATTAACCTGGAAATATTGAAAAAAAAATACCAGAAAAGTATGTAATTCAGGCAGAATTTAGATCACCGCTGCCAGTTTCAAAGGAGAATGGACATTTGGATAGTGTACACACTTTAGTCTTTCACTCTCATAGTTCAGTTGACGGAAATCCGAAACCATAGAGAGATTAGGCACAAGGCCAATCAGGGCCATGCTTTATATGCTTTCTGAAGCACGAGAATATAACATCGCAAGTAACACCTTCTTTCCTCTGGGCTGCTACTAAGATTTTCTTGGCAGTAGAACACAGTAACTGATTTTGTCTCGACCACTGATTCGAACTTGGGACCGTATGATAAGTAGTTGCACTTACGACCACTAGACCAACAAAGCCGTCCAATAAAGTTATGTGAGATATAGCCCTTTTTTAGACTTTTAAATAAACCAAATAATTCATGGTATTACCTTTGGTGGTATAACTTTAATGCTTTATTATGAGTAACACACATAACAGAAATAGCGCAGATTACGAGTTTCAAATTTGAAAAATTGATTAACATTGAATTTGATGATTGATTGAATGGTACCTATTTGATTGTCTTAAATCTTAATAACGCCACAATAGCAGATCCTATTGAGGCAGCGCCGGGGCTGATTCCTAGCAAATAAATATAATTTTTGGGGTATTTATGTATTTGTCACATGCATGTGTTACAATTTATCGGTGTCGAAAAGATTTTCTGGGAATTTAAATTTGTGTCCGTTAGTCGTGAAACGTGACACAATAATCCCTTCTCTTCTCAAGACAATTTCTTGACTTCGGGTTGCTATTGAGAATTCTTTGACAAAAAAAGCCAATGATTATTTTAGCCCAACCTGGGATTTGAACCTGGTACTTCATGATCAGCAACCACGTTTGCGACTTCAAGACCAAAAGCAGGTATCTTTTTAAAATTAATTTTAAAATTATAATGTTATTTTTTTTAATAACTTTCATGGTCATCTTACAAATAGAATAGATTTATGCTTACCATCTAGGGACCACCTTGCGCTATAACCAATATTAAACAAAAAGATTTAGTGGCTTTTTATTACATCTGTTCCACAACTTAATAGTCTTAAAATTCTTTTCCTTAAATAAGGGCAATATTTTAGGAAAATGAAGAGTAATATTTAACCTATATTATTCTGAATTGAGGAATAGGTAGTAAAGCACATTCAGAAAATCGACTTAAAAATTAAAGCTTTGGGTGAAATCAGAGGCGCTGGTGTAAATTTTCAAGGTAAAGGGATGACTATAATTTTAAGTATTTGTTTGGGGATGAGTCGCTCGCGTCCGTAGGCTCCGACCACCTAACCTTAGGCCCACCCTACACGTGTCCCCCGGGTGGTGCTAAACGAGCGACAAAGCCGAAAAAAATAGACTCGGCTCCTCGCCGTATGGTAGCGGCGTAAAATCTACCACCACCCCTTGGTCGAATGACTCAGGAAATAAAAGAAATGGCCCCGAGTTCCCGGCGCCCCTTAAATGGGGCAGAGGTGCGAAGAATCTCCGGGAGAAAAACCGGCGACGAGGTTCGCCACCCGTCACGTTCTGTCTCCCGGAGGGGCGAAAAGTGGATTGCGGAAACCCGTCTGGCTACGCTGAATGTATGTGGAGGAATGAATGATAAGATGGATGAAGTATGCGAAATGATGAATGACAGAGGAATAGATGTGTTATGTGTGAATGAGACGAAACGAAAGGGAAAGGATGCCACTGCACATGGCACGTATACCGCGTATTGGTCTGGTGTAGGCGAGACCGAACGGGCGTGCCAGGGAGTCGGTTTCATCCTTTCAGAAAGAATGGGTCAATGTGTGAAAGAGTATGAATGTGTAAGCCCGAGACTGCTATGGATACGAATGAAAGTGGGCTTAAAGAAGCTGTTCCTGCTAGGGGTGTACGCCCCAGACATGTCTAAGCCCGCTTACATTCGAGAGCAGTTTTGGGACATGGTAAGGATGGTGTTGACAAAATGTAAGGAAAATTAAAATATTATTATGTTAGGAGACTTTAATGGAAGGGTTGGGGGTGAAGAGGTCTGGTTATGAAAGGATATTGGGAACGTTTGGTGATGAAAGTATAAATAAGAATGGTGAAGACCTCCTCACCGTATGTGCGGAAAAGAATCTTTTTGTGACGAATACTTTTTTTCGTCATAAGAAGATTCACATGTATACATGGGAAAGAGGTGATGATAGAAGCATGATAGATTTCGTAATTGTGGATGAAAGAATGAGGAGCGCAGTCGTAGATACAAGGGTTTACCGGGGGTCCAACGTAGGGACGGATCATTACTTGGTCTTATGTCGAATTAATGGTCTTTTCAAGCGTTGGCGGCATCGGACATCTGTGTCTACCACTGCGTTACAGCGTATAAGAATAGAGAAGTTACAAGATGAAGATGTGAAAGAGAAGTATAAATGTAGACTGAGAGAAAATATTAGATGTTTGAATGAGTTGTGTATGAATGATTTAGACTTGAAGACTGTGTGGGATAATATTAAGAAAGGTTTGGTGGATACCGCCACCGAAGTATGTGGTGTAAGTAAAAGAACAAATGAAAGGAAAAGTAATACGTTGTGGTGGGATGATGAGGTACGGGTGGAAGTTGAATCAAAGAAGAAAGCATGGTTAGATTTACTAGCAACCAAAGCTGGTAATTCTTCTGGTATGAATGATGAGATTGAAAGAAAAAAGGCAGAATTTAGACGTCTAAATAAGAGAGTAAAAGAAGTTGTTGAAAGGAAAAAGAAAGAAAGAATGGATAAGAATGATAGAAGGATATCTGATAATTTCCAGGCTAACATAAAAATGTTCTGGAAACTCGTAAGAACTGCCAGGGGAAATACAAAACAGCCTATAATAAATGCTATAAGAGACGAGAATGGATGTATTCTGAATGATGAAGTTTCGAATTTAAACAGATGGAAGGAATACTTTGAAAGCGTGTTTATGAGTGAAGAGTCGTATGAATTAAATGAACTAGAAATTCCGAAAGAAGTGGAAAGGGGTATGGAGATAAGTGTAGATGAAATAATGAAAGCAATGAAAAACATTAAAGCAGGTAAGGCAGCTGGATATGATAGAGCATCACTCGAGATGCTAAAGGCTGGAGAGGGAGTGGTGGCAGGCCTGCTGTACACCTTGTTTAATTTATGTTGGGAATTAAAACGGGTACCGGATGACTGGTGTAAAGCAGTTATAGTACCAATATATAAAGGAAAAGGGTCACAGCAGGACTGCAAAAACTACCGCGGTATCAGCTTGCTTAGTATTGTGGGTAAACCGTATGCTAAGGTGTTAATTGAAAGAGTTATGAAAGAAATTGTTGGAAAAAATTTGGGATATGCAAGCGGGTTTTTGAAAGGGAATGGGGTGCACAGATCAAGTCTTTTCCATGCGCATGATTGCGGAGAAGTTTTTGGCCAAAAACCAGAAAGTTTTTTGTGCGTTCATGGACTTGGAAAAGGCTTATGACAGAGTGGACAGGAATGTGTTATGGCAAACACTGAACTCATATGGGTTGAGCGCTGGTTCGATACAGGCATTAGGGTCGTTTTATAGGGACTCTAGTGCTTGTGTCAGGATTAATGGGGTCTACTCGGACTGGTTTGGCATCCAAAAAGGTGTCAGACAGGGCTGTGTAGCTTCCCCTTGGCTGTTCAACCTATTTATGGACCGGTGTTTGCAAACTTTGAAAGATGAAGAATGTGGTTTAAGAATGGGCGAGTTAACCGTCAAATGCCTTTTGTATGCCGATGATCAAGTCATATTTCCGTCATCAGCGGCTGAGTTGCAAATGATGGTTACATTAATGAACTGGGAATAAAAAGAAAGGGGAATGAAAGTGAACGCAAGTAAGACGAAAGTGATGGTTTTTGAAAGAGAAGAAAGCAAAACGGTATGTGAAATAAGAATAGAAGGAGAGTTAATTGAGCAAGTGGATGAGTTTGTGTATTTGGGATGTGTATTTAGCAGGGATGGTAGATATGATAGGGATATAGAACGACGAGTAAATGCAGGGAATAGAGTGAATGGGGCACTACACTCTATTATGAAGAACCAGAATGTGTCGAAACAAGCACGTATGGTAATTCATAATGCTGTGTTAGTCCCTACGTTAATGTATGGTAGTGAAAGCTGGATGTGGCAGAAGAAGCACGAAAGTAGAATAAATGCTGTAGAAATGCGTTCTTTAAGAAATATGCTAGGGTTTAATCTGAATGACAGGGTGAGAAATTGCGTGATAAGAGATAAATGTGGTATGCAAGATGATGTTGTGACCAGAATTAAGAAAGGAATGCTTCGGTGGTTTGGTCACGTAGAAAGAATGAATGATGAAAGAGTGACAAAGCAAATTTATATGGCAGATGTGAACGGCCGAGTCGGGAAGGGACGCCCTAGAAAAAAGTTTGTCGACCAAATTGGCGATATTTTGAAAATGGGCCACGTTAGAAGTACCCTTAACCGACGAGCATGTATGCGTAGATATATGGATGTAAAGGAGGCGAAAGAGGTATGTCAGGATCGTGCCAAATGGAAGTCCGTAATCTCTGCCTACCCCTCTGGGTGACAGGCGTGAGTGTTTATGTTATGTTATGTTATGTTTGTTTTGCAAACATAGCTTACTTTCCTGGTAAAATAATCACCTTGTGTGACTTGTTATTGCTTGTAATGAGTAAAAAAAATCGTCGAATGGAGTATATATTTCGCCAGGGATTACTACAAAAATTTAAAATATCTGTCGAAAAACTTAAAAATATAATGGTTTAGTATTACTAATTTCAGAATAATTCCGAGTAAAATAATATTTTTACACGACTTTAACATTTTAACCATCCTCCGCTGCACACTATAAATTTTAGTTCCGCAGCGTCAGATGGCCAGCCTTTTCGCCCATACAGGCGCATCGTACAAGGCTACGGATCATATTAAATCGCATATAGGCGACGCACTTCCTCCCTCGATCCCCTTAGATTGGTCAGCTGTCTAGCTCAGGATGGCACACGCTATCCCTTCAATCTGGAGGACTAGGTACGCGAAGTATTTCACGAAGCCCGGGCGAATGTCTAGGAGGCCCAAGTACTACTTGTACCATCCAACTCTAACTTCAGACCCACCTACGCAGACGCACGAGTTGGGTGGTTCCCTGCCACATACCTAACACCTTGCAGGTAAGGAGCATCTGATGGTGTACCCTTCAGATTGCATCCCAGTGTTAAGAGTTAAAGGCGTTCACTATATCGAGTTGAAGCCCGACCCGGCATTCCATCAGGTCTTGAGTTTTTTTTAATTTTTTTCCATAAGTTAACAAATATTCTTGCAAATGTGAATTGGTTTGGTCAATCACTCGTTCCCGTTGCTCCTACATAAAAACGCGCGACAGACAACAAAGTGTCTCTAAGTTACAAGAGCTGGGGTTGAAAGCTCTCCGTCATCCGCAGTAGTCATCCGATATTGCGCCTACAGCATTTTTCTTAATCCATAATTTGAATAACTTTTGGGCGGAAAAAAATTCAATACCCAAGAGACAGTACAAAATTTGTCTACACTGGGGCACTGTAGTTGTGTCCTGCACAGATGGCTAGTCTCAGTAAGACTAGCCGCCGTAAACCACACTACTGGAGAGAAATTCAGCACTGAATTAGTAGTTTACGTGAATTCCAAACAATGAGGGTGATGCGCTGCATACTTTTTGACTCTACTTTACCACTAACGAAGCAGTTATAAATATAAACGATTGAGAAGGATGTTTATAAATCGATTAAATTTTTTTTTCAATATTCCATTAAAATATTTGCTATTGCAATCAGATTATTTGCACCAAACAAAAAAATTACATTATCCGATCTTCATTAGGAGAAGTTGCTTACTAAGGATCGAGTAAACAGTGACGGGTCCCATTTTCCACTTGAGAGTTAAATTAGATAGTCCAGTTCTATTTTGATGTTATTTTTGTCTAAAAGAAAAACTAAACTTGAGATCATTTTCATTAAATGGACGAAAAATTGTGTTTGGAGCGTTTAAGGAATTGTACTTTTACAAGGATTGCCAACCGCTACTGCAGTCCGTCAGCAAACATGCTGTGACTGTGCCTGCCTACGAACTATTAGGAGGCCGATCCCGTTTAACATTTTTTTAAACCATTAAGAAACCATAAAGTTTTATTAGAAAAGTTCTCATAAAATTGATATTTTTGCTGAATTCATAACTTTAACACGTCTCGGAATCTATGTCCGATTGACCAGAGGCTCTGAATCTAACTATCAAAATGGAATTAAAATATTAATTCAATTGCTGACTATAGTTATACAAAGGAAAAATACTGTAAATGAAATAAATGCTTACTACGATTTCACTGCGTTGTAAAAAGGGATATAATAGCCCGTCCTTTTGATTGAGCTTTTTCTAAAACGAAGTTTCAGAATATAAAAAAATAATTAGAGGAGGAGAGAGGAAGGAATTACAAACTATATAAATAGAAAACAAAAAGTTAGTAATTTTAATGACGATTGCATATATTGCACAAAATAATTGTAAGTAAAAAAAGTTGATGTTAAAATTGTATGATAATGAAATAATAATTTGTGTGAATTCAAACATTTTAAAAACCAAAATTAAATATAAATTAGAATTTAAGATTTATTCCAGAAGAAAAGTGAACCTTGGGTTTCTTTTATAGGATAGGATGACAAACGAGCACACAGTTCACCTGATGGTAAGTGGTTGCTGTGGCCCATAGACATCTACATCTATCCTCGATTACGAATCAAAATGCAGATGCGTTGTCATCCGCGAGGACTAAGATGGAATGCCTCGTTTCCAGTAAACAGGGTGTCCGGTTCTCTACACCCACCATACGCAACACAGCAGCATTAGGCTACTATTTGACGCTGGTATTCTGTAAGAGCGTTGTCCTTCCCCGGTCAAGCCTACCCATTCGTGCTACAACTATACTATTAATATAACTGCAGCACGGCTCTACCACGTATGAAACGTCTCTACAGTACAGTTCTATAATGTCTCTAATTAGTACAAATTGATTAAGATTTTGGCGAGTTATTACCTCCGTCAAGTGTTGTTATATCAGTCATCTAAATTGAATTTGTAATTTTAGAATTATGTTTCGATGACTTTTTAATATTACATTGATTAACTATTTGTATACAATGCCCACTATTATCGAAACGATTTTTGAAACATTTAAATTATTTATATAAAAATAGTAAACAGTTAAAACATATGTAAATGTGGATTTACAAAGTTTAAGTATAATTTTTAAAGGATGTGTGTGGTACGGGGGCTCCTGGGCGTTTACCGCCCACGCCATGACGACTGTTACTTAATTAGTTGAAATTGTCGAGCACTTGCCGCTTACTATTATTTAAAATGCAAAAATTCAAAAAATTTATTGCACTGTCGATGCTAATTTTTTTGCACTGTATACGGTCACTTTCCATTTTGTTCACTTTTTTATTTAGTTCTTATTATATCACTAAAACTTATAGCGGAATAAAAATATATTTTTTGAAATTGCTATTTTTATGTGTAAATTTATCACAATTACGTAGATAATACTTTCACTGTAACTTTCTATTAATATAACTATTGGAAAACTTACAGCTAACATCAACAGTAAATAAATGAATAACAACTAGAAGGCCATTTAAAAGTTTTCACCTATAGACAATATGAACTTAAAAACAATAATTCTAGTCGGTAAAAGATAAACATCGATTAAGACAAATACAGTAAATTAACTAAATTAAACAGAAAAACACTCAACAAAAAGAATTTTTTCGCTAAAATATTTTTGATTCGAGAAACACTGGTGCAAAGATCCAAGTTAACGCTATTGGAAATGTCGTTAAAAGTTCTGCACGCACGTATCATAAAAGAATTTTGCCTGTATATATTCCGGGTATGCGGTACGTAGAATAAGCGAGGCTTTCTTAAAAGTGTAGCTCTTGTTGTAAAGCCTAATTTACTCAAAACCTCCGGACAGTCAATATTACTATTTGCCAATTTAAAAAGATAAATCATATCTGCTATGCGCCTACGTTCGTGCAGAAGCAAAATATGAAATTTTTTACATCACGAAATGTAGTTATTAATGTAAAGTTGCAGAAAACGTAGAGAACGCTTTTATACTTACTCAATCATATCTATATAGATGTTTATAATTTGGATTCCACGATTGAGAGGCGTACTCTAAATGTCTGCGAACAAGAGAGCAATAAAGTATCTTATATGTTTTATTATTATGAAAATCAGTGAAAAATCTCAAAACGAAACCAAGTGCTCTATTGGCTTTTTTAATGATATTGTCAATATGTGCATCAAAAAATAATTTAGAATCGAAAAATACACCAAAATCCTTTACTGACTGTAATCTCTCTATAGTAGTGTCTTGTAATTTGTAGTAAAAGACAGTGGGATTGGGTTTACAGGTAAAAGTAAGGATAAAATACTTGGATACATTCAAGTCGAGTTTATTGCGTGAACAATATCGTTCAAGTTTCATTGAGGTCACGCTGCAGACCAAGGCAGTCAGAAGTATTTGTAATGGGGCATAAAATTTTCATGTCATCAGCATAAAGGATTATTTTGGAGTAAGTGAAGCAGGGACCTATATCATTGATAGAAATCGCAAAAAGCAACGGACCTAATAGCGATCCCTGCGGTATACCTGAAGGGATTTGCACAGTTGCTGACGTATAACCATTGAGTACTCCTGTCTGACAAATATTCTCAATATAAGATTTAAACCACCTCTACAGGTCGCCGCTGATACCTACCTCAATTATCTCGATACCTATTTACAGTTTTGATAAAATAAATTAAGAATTATAATGGTTTAACAATTTTAAACCAATTTTTATCACGAACTCGACGTTAATGAGCTCACAGACGACTCGAACTCCCAATTCCTCAAGAAAGACAATGACAAGTAATAACTTTTTTTGTAGTAAGAACATATATTTTATCACGTATGTTATGCGTAGTAGAGCCTCAATGCATTTGTATTATTTGTAGTACAAACTGATCGGCTTGGTCGGAGTAGGACCATGCTCTCACTACACAACAAGATATTTACTAAGATGTTTACTATGGAGAGTGTAAAGAACTAGAGAACCTTTTTCTGTAAACGAGGCATTCGATCTTAGTCTTCAGGGGCGACAACTATATTTTAACCTATTTAATCCAAAGCAACTGAATTTGGTCCCGGCGATATTCCTTCAAATTCCAAGCGACCGAATTCGGCCGCACACACCCACAGAACTTTAACCCAAAAAACTTATGGTGAGAGACTATTTTTTTATCAAGAAGTTTGGCATTATAGACTCAATATTATGAAACTTTCTATCCTCTAGTGCAATAAAAAGTCGTATACTCTATAGTTATTTATTTATAATCTACGTTAATTACGTACACCATTTTCGCGTGGATGTTATTGTGTTTTGCTGTGTTGATTTTTGGATTTTTCTAGTGCTTTATTAGTGTTTTAGTATAGTGTTTTATTATAAAATTGGTATGAAAGTTTTTGTATGAATGTAATTTATCTTTTTTACGTAAATAATTTTGAGTAATATATAGAAATAATAGTGATTTTCACGTTGCCGACATCTGCTTGGTATGTACCCGTTTTCTGTTATGAAAATACAATACAGTGTTATTGTAATAAAAATAAAAATAAAAAAAAATAAAACCTGACTTTTTTTTTTAACTACAGGATAGAAAATTTTGTATAAATTTTATAATGACAACTTCTGCGTAGAATATAAGTCTCTACATATAAGTTTTAATGGTTTAAAGTACTGTGGATGGGTGCGGTCGCATGCGACCGCTCGGCATTTGACGGATGAAGGGGATTGAAGGGTAAATTCTTAATAAAGTGAAGATGTCTATAAACCACAACATTTACTTTCCGTCAGGTTAATTGTGTGCCCATTTGACACAATAATTCTATAAAAAAAGGTAAGTAATGATATCTTTGGATGCGTTCATAATACGAGTATAAATTTGTTGCGTTGAAACCGTGTTTGATAACCAAGTATAATAAAATCAGTTATTTATGTGTCCGGCAACAGCAACAAATTTAAATGTATCGCTAATTCTTGAAACAGTTCGATTCCACAGATTTATGTTCAATTCATAGAGCCGATTTAATGTTCTAAATCCATTAGTTTACTCTAAAAAAAATCGATTTTTTGATTAATTGCTTTCGGATCGATATGCCCATTTTTTTGGTAGCAAAATTAAAAATTCGATGTAGACTACATCGAATTTTTAATTTGACTTGTTTGTTTAACATTTAATTTATAAAATTGCTATGATTTTATATAATGTGAGTTTATAATATCTTATATAGAAGTGATTTTATATACGATATTAAATCTATAATTTATGTTAAATTACCTGAAACAAATGATAAATACAGGTCTTGCAATCTTTAAGATTTATGTAATTAGTATAATCTTAATTGAATAATTGATTTTGAATGACTACCTAATACTTCCATATTTGATCAACTAGAGCTGATTATTGGTGTGCTTTTTAATAATAATAATATTGTTTTATTCATCATAGAGGCTGAGATAGCGAAATGTTAACAGAACTATGACATTATAAGGTTTATTGACATTGAAGGCAATAGTTTTATCTCATATCAGTTATTACTGAAAATTTCTTTCTGATTCCTAACAATATCATAAATGAACACGTTTTATGGCTTTAATAGTGTTTAAAATGTAAATTTTTACGTTTTAAATACATACATAAAAATGTAAAAACTGTAAATATAGAAGAAATAATATTGTGTTATTAATTATTATTAAGTATAAATACTCTTAACAATATTCATTAAATTATTTTAGGTGTATCTCTTATAACAAATATGTATGCATTGCAGGCGTATATTTCTGATCGGCTTGACTTACTGGCACTGCGGAGAGATGTTGTATTTCCTCGTATTACATTCGGGAGTACTCTGTGGAATTGTTTGAACTAATCCCAGCCGCTCATTTTCACCATCGCACTTCGCGATAAAACTCGCGATACCACACATACCAACTGCATGATTGGCGGTCAACCACTGTGCGATTTAGAAGAACAACGCACAATTTCCTTGTAGAATCGACTACCACCAGCAATGTTATCGGTACGCACCGATACGAAAATAGAGCAATGTAAAATTTTTTCTACTCTATCCCTCCCCCAACCTGATGAGCGGCTCTATACCCCTCTCACGTCCCTTAAAATGCCTCAAAGCGCGGTTTTTTTAGTTTTAAAGAAAACGTGGCAGGAGTAGAGTGCACAAGAGAGGGAACGTGAAAAAAATTTAAATTTTCTCTGTAACGTAACATATTCCGGTAGAGAAAATTACTCCATTTATTATGTCAATTTTTCTATAAGCGTTCACTTGGTCGTTGTAGAAAAACTAATTTTTCTCATAACGTCAATCGGTAATTTGGGAACCCCATGGCGCAAGAAAATGATTATCTATAAATCTATCTCCTCCATAACCAATTTACATAATTTTTAGGCAATTAGACATTTCATTTTTTTTTACTATGTAATCAATTCGCTAATATTTTTTTTGCAAAATCATAATTTCGTCGTTTTGTAAAATTTCGGACCAAAAAGTCATAACATGTAAGTACGATTATGATTTTAGAAAGAATATGATTTTTTGTCAGAAATTTGAAAAACTGTCAAAGAGAAAATTTCAACTTTTTAGTCCAACTTCCTGTTTTTAAAGTAAAAGTTTTTATAGAAAGAGACTAACAGACGTACCGTGACGGTAGGTAATTGATTTCACACTAATCATAACGCAGCAGTATGAAAATGCTATTTTACGCCGGTATTCTGTGGTTCTTCCCTGGTCGAGTCTACGGATTAGTGTTGTTTATATAAAGCGCTGTTTTAGCCCGTTGAGGTTATGGTTAATGTCTACATAATTATTTACATACCTATTAAACAAAATACGTGGCTTTCGACCGGCGACTAATTCAAGTTCTAACTCAGTCGCATCTTAACCAACTGTTGCCGATATTATACTTTAGGTATATCTACATATTTTTGATAAAGTAAAAATTTCTATATATATATATATATATATATATATATATATATATATATATATATATATATATATATATATATATATATATATATATATATATATATATATATATATATATATATATATAAGTAAACTATTCCACAGAGAGATACAATCTCTCTGTGGAATAGTTTACCACCGGCAATTTTCGGTGATCGGTGATTCGCGAAAGAAAACTCCTTTTGAAACGTACAGTGGTGGACCGCCAAGCATCCAGATGGTGTGGACGGTATCGGGACGATTGCCGGGTAGTGCGTTCACGAAATTTGGTGGCTGGGATTAATCCGAACAATTCCTCAGAGCACTCTCCATGGTATATGCGAAATAAAATACAAAAAGATGTAACATCTCTTCGCAGTGCCAGTGAATCGAGCCGATCGGAAAGCACTCGGTCGTCGACGATTCGAGCCGCTCTGCGCTGAATGCGGTCAAGTGGAAGGAGCTGGTACTGGGGAGCCCCAGCCCAGAGATCGGAACAGTATTCCATGTGCGGTCGAACCTGCGCCTTGTTAAGTTGCAGGTGGTGTGCCGGCATGAAATACTGTCCCGCTCTGCTAAGCACGCCGAGCTTTTTTAGAGGCCAATTTCGCCTTCTTTTCCAAGTGACCATGAAACTGCACGTCACTCGATATGTCGACGCCGAGGATTCCGATACTGGCTGAGGCAACAAGGGGAGTGCCTTGAAACTGAGGAGATACAACAGAGGGGTTCTTTTTAGCAGTTAAGGCGCAAACTTGTGTCTTCTGGGTAACCCTCATCAGACATCTTTAGCACAAACAAGATCTAATTACAAAAATCCAAAGAAATATTTTATCAGTGGAATAGTATATCCAAATGCAAGTATTGAACATATAATTCAGTGTTCTAAAATTATGATTGAAGAACTACAAGAAGACGACTGGCTTGTTCTATGTCTAGGATCCAATGACTCGAACCCAATTAAAATAGGCGTGGAGCTGTCGTCATTACTTAAGAAACAAAATAAGGCAAAAATATTAGTGACCAGTGTAATTGAAAACCCGTATCTAAATGTAAAAAGACTCAATTCCCATATTCAAACTATTTTAAAGTGTTTCAAAAATGTCAACTACCTAGATTTAAGTTACAATTGTATATATCCGTATCGTAGATTGAATACTGTGATAGATACAATTGACTACAAAAAGTATTTCCTATGTAATTCAAAAAATAACAATGGCATACAATAAAAGCTGACTGCAGGTCACTGAAAACCAATATAACCGCAAAGCCAGGCACCATCCCTTACTATTTTAAAACTCTTAGAAAACATAAAACGGATAATGATAGGTCAATCCCTACAAACAAAAAAGTGGAACCTCCTAAAGTCACGATTCCATACTACTTTAAGACAGTAAAAAAATACGTTTGTACACAAAAAGACACTGATCAGCTTTTTCGTTAGGAACGACAATAAACACAACTCTTTTCGACTTCTTCATCAAAATATAGCTGGTGTACTAAATAAAATTGACATTATAGACTTGACGCTAACAGAATTATCACAATCTTATAAATCTATTGACATCTTATGTTTAACTGAAACGTTTATACAGCGAGGTTGCGAGGCCAATTTGAATTTAAACGGATATAGGTTGGCTGCGTCGTTCTGTCGGCCGAAACAGAGACGGGGTGGCGTTTGTGTTCTCAGTAAAAAAGGATTGGAATGCAAACCTATTGATATTGCTAACCAACTTGCTTGTCCCTACCACTTCGAATGTTGTGGAATAGAAATCGCGCAATATAACCTTACCATTATTTGCATTTATGGAACACCGGATAGCAATGTTAATCTATTTTTTTTACAAATTAAATGAGCTTTTATATCATTTAAAAAACAAAAAAAACGTGCAAAAAATATATATTATGTGGCGATTGGAATATAGATATCCTCAAAGAAGGAAAAAATACGTATGAGCTATTTGAAATATTAGAAAGTTACAATATATCTATCCATATTAAAACCCCTACTAGGAAAAATGCGTGTATTGATCAAGTAGCCAGCAATATAAGCAAGGTAGATGCCGAGATCTTAAACCTGGCATTATCATACCATGAAACTGGTCAAGCCATATCATTTCAAATTCAAAGAAAATCTACTGTAACAACCTGGCATGAATTTCGCAGAGACTACAGTAAAGAAAACATTAAAAAAGTTTTCTGGCTGTCTATTGCATCTCTTCTTTTCGGAAGTTTACGATCAGACCAGTGTGATGAGGCCTATAGATCATTCCATAACTTGTTAACTCTATTTCATGGACTTTGCTTTCCTATAATTAAACTTACGAGAAACAACATGTATAATAGAGGTAGATGGAAAACAAAAGGTATAAAAAAGTCAAGTATTACGAAAAGAAAACTTTACCTAACTACTAATATAACTATCTTTTGAAAAAGTGGATATATATAGCTCAACAAAAAATCAACTTAAAATACACTTTTAATAGTAAAAATACTTGCAAAGCTGTTTGGAATTCAATAAATTCAATTATAAATGAAACTACCAAAATTAATAAAATTGACGTAATTAAATTTAATGACCAAACAATTAGTAACCATGGCATGATATGTGAATTATTTAACAATTTTTTTATTGACCTAAGTCACATCAATAATACAAATAAGTCTGGTAAAAATTCTGCTCAACCAAATATAGATACAAATCCAAATACAATTTTCTTACAACCAACGGAACCAGCGGAAATTAAGAAAATAATCAAAGAATTAAAAAACACGAATTTAGTTGGCTACGACGAACTCAGTACCAAAAAACTAAAGTCATGTACCTGTTATATCTGTACACCACTGAGTTTCCTTATAAACTTATCATTTGTCGAGGGCTCATTCCCGGAACATCTTAAGATTTCTATAATAAAACCAGTTCACAAAAAAGGAGAGGAAAAAGATCTCAATAACTATAGACCAATAACTTTGATCCCCGTGATATCAAAGATATTTGAGTGAACTATGTACGATACACTAAGTAAATTTATACAAAAATTTGGTATCTTAACTGAAGATCAATTCGGTTTTCGCAAAAACAGATCCACGACTTTAGCATGCTTCAATTTTATTAAAGACATAGCAGAGAGTATCGATAGAAAAACTCCTGTAACTGCTCTCATGCTGGATATGACCAAAGCTTTTGATCTTGTTGACCACAAAATTCTATTAAAAAAAATTGAAAGTTACGGGATAAGAGGTATGGCTTACACATGGCTAAGCAGTTACTTGCAAGGCCGAAAACAATGCACAGAAATCACTTAGCTAACGCAAGCACGACAAGACAGCATATTTACCGAAGAACTACATCGTTCACAGTTTAGATTCAATGACCGTGGTATCCCTCAGGGTAGTATTTTAGGACCTTTATTATTTTTGCTATATATTAATGACTTGTCTAAAATAACCAATCATAAATGCATCTTATTCGCGGACGACACAACTTTTATATTTAAATTCACCAAAAAAGATATATATGAAACCGAAATAAATAATTCTATTAATACTATTGTGACATAGCTTAATTCAAATAATCTTTTACTTAATATTGACAAAACAAAAATAATACAAATTGGGAATTACAAAATGGAACCGATATATATGAATATAAAATATGAAAATTCAAGGATAGAAAATATTGAATCTGTTATGATTTTAGGTATAAAAATTGACAAAAATTTAAACTGGATGCCTCACATTGACCAGATTTGTACAAAATTAAACCAGTTTGTATATGCTTTAAAAAGATTGAGAAAAAACAATATCACAAAAAGCAGCCCTAGCTGCTTATCACGGTTATGTGTCGTCAGTATTATTATATGCTCTGCCTTTGTGGGGAAATTCTGTTGATATGATTAGAGCGTTTAAATTACAAAAGAAATGTGTGCGAGCGATATGTGGTGCGTGGTTTCTTGATAACTGCAAGCCTTTGTACAAAAAGATACGCATTTTGCCGTTACCATGCATGTATATTATAGAGAAATATGTAATTTTGTAAAGCGACACCCCAACTACTTCAAAACCCATGCTGAATCTCTCGAAAGGCAAACAAGGCATAAAAATATATTATTTTATCCCAAATGCAGCTTTAGATTTTATGCAAATAGTGCTCCTATAATGGCTATTAAAATATATAATAAATTGCCCAATAACTTAAAAGAAATGCCTTTGAATAAATTAAAAATTGAGATTAATAAATGGCTTCTTGACAAGTGTTATTATAGTGTTAAGGAATGTTTTAATTAATTGCAATATTATTTAATGTATTATATGATTTATTTAATCTTTTGACATATATGTACAATTAAATTCGATTATTTTAACATATATTTGCACACCGGTACAACTCCCGGTAGAATATTATTGAGACTTACTCTTATACTAAATACCTGTATTACCTAAACATTTTATTCTGCAAATAAAGATTTTGACTTAGACTTTGACTTTGACCCCCAGAAGACACAAGTTGGACTAGATTTAGTCGCCCCCAATCGGAGACTCTGTTCAGCAAAGACTCGACTTTAGACACAAGTTTGTCCCGGCACTCGAAGACGTTTTCCCGAGAAATATTGGCTTGGCCGATGGCTCGGCCGGTGGCTCGGCCGGTGCTGTCATCTGCATAACAATGAATTTTACGGGTTTGCAATATATCATTGATATGCAGAAGAAACAGCGTTGGCGATAGCACGCAGCCCTGTGGAACACCAGCATTAATAGGCTTGCAATCGGAGCTTGCACCGTCTACAACGACCTTGAAGCTCCCACCTGCAAGGAAGCTGGTGATCCAGTCGCACAATTTCTCGGGAAGCCCATAAGAAGGGAGCTTTGAAAGAAGCGCTTTGTGCCGAACCCGATCGAAGGCCTTCGCAATGTCCAAACTAACGGCCAATGCCTCCCCCTTGGACTCTACGGCCTCCGTTTATATGTGAGTTAGGTAGACTAGAAGATCACCAGCTGACCGACCACGGTGAAAACCATATTGGCGGTCACTAATCAGCTGGTGATCTTCAAGGTACCTCATGAGCTGGCAGTATACATAGGACTACATTGTTCTGGAGAACAATGAGGTGATGGCGATAGGCCGGTATTTGGACGGGTCTGAGCGGTCGCCCTTTTTAGGGATCGGGTGGACGAAAGCCGTCTTTCATGATTTTGGGACTACACCTAGGGAGAAGGAGTACCGAAAAAGACGCGTTAAAATCGGTGCCAACTCTGGAGTACACGTCCTCAGCATAATTGGATGGATTCCGTCAGGCCCACTCGACTTGTGGATGTCCAGGGAGGGGAGTGATTTGCGAACCGAGCGCTGTGTGACGACTTCCGGCATGGAGCACTCACACCGCGGGATGGTCGGCGGCGTACTCCCTCCGTCATCTAGAGTCGAGTTGAACGCAAAGAAAGAGCCTAGTAGATTGGCTTTTTCCTTTGAGGTATGGGCCAGTAAGTCGTCTTCCCTGTGCAGAGATGGAAGAGATGGCTGACAGAAATTCGCTTGGACAGCCTTGGCGAGAGACCAGAATGCACGGGTTCCAGAAGGAAGGCAAACTAGTTTCTCGCCAATTCTGCCTATGTGCTCTGACTTTGCCTTGGCAATGACCCGTTTGAAGGACCTAGAGGCGGAATTATACTTCTTTTCTAGAGCGCTGGTGTTTACATCCCGGGACGTTGATACGTCAGCCCAGGCTTGGTAGCACTCCTGCTTATAGAATGATGCTATTTTACAGGAGCGACCAAACCATGGCTGAGATTTGCCTCCAGTGGGCAGCACAGAGGAAGGAATAAAAAGTTCCATACCCTGAAGTACCACATCAGCGACAGAATCCGCAACAACGTTGGGATTGTCCGGCGAGAAGCAAACCCGCCCCCAAGGGTAGGATGCAAAGAAAGACCGTATCCCATCCCAATCGGCTGACCTATAGTTCCAAACACGGCGGCAGCACGCAGAATGCAACTGCGATTTCAGCGTGAGTGGCACCACACATCGGACAAGACAATGGTCTGAGAAGCCTAAAGGGGCGTCGACGGAAATCTGATATCAGTCCGGGTGAGAGGTCAGCAGAAGGTCCAACAGGGAAGGTGCATGATCCTACACATCTGGAATCCACGTAGGCGAAGTAACCAGTTATGTCAGACCATATGCCAAGGCAAAATCATTAACAGATTTCCCCGCATGATCGGTTAAACGTAAACCAAGCCATTCGGCGTGATGGGCGTTAAAGTCGCCGAGGATCACGATCTCTGCGGAGGGGATCTGCTGTAGCAACGAATCTGTAGCTATTTGGACGTGGTCGAAGAGTCGGCCTGTTTCGGCATTACAGCTATAGTACCTATAGAGGCACCCGTAGACGCCAGAGTCGCTGTCTACGCGTAGCCAAAGGATGGACAGATCCGAACCTTGAATTCTGCCGAGGCGTCGAGAACAGATGTCCTCTCTGACGTAAGCGCAAACTCCAGCCCGAGTCACATATGAGTGTTCCAGTTTTTACCCGGGTAGGAGAGATACGAGATATCAGCCGGAGAGGACAGCTGCGTCTCGGTCAGAAAGAGCAGAGCCGGCTTCGCCGGCTTGAGATGGTAGTGGACGGCGTTTAGGTTAGAGTGAAGTCCCCTGATATTGCAGAAATTCACGGACAGCGTGGCAGAGGTCGCCTTGATCTTGTTGCTCCGTTTGCCCCGAGCAGTTGTAGTCTTGAGCGGAATTTTGCCCCCCACAGAATACGCGGGGCAGCCTGAGAACCCACGCTCAGAAGTGGAGAAACATGGTCGTGGATGCTCAGCGAGGGATTCTCCAGGGGTACTGGTAACCTCCTGGGGTAGTCATCATCATTTATTTCTGCTACCATGTTGATTGGGGGGGGGGGTTGGGCCTCCGTCCATTTGCACTCACCAGACGAAAAACGGAAGCAGAGCTTCCACTTCATGCCGGTATTCTGTGAGGTCGTGGTACCACCCCGATTTGAGCCGGCCCATACGTGCAATAGCAAAGCTGCCGCGTGGCTCTACCACTGTTAAAACTGTGTTTGTGTTTTTGAGGTGGCTGGGTTTCTTAGTACTAATATATGAGTTTGAAAGGTGAAAACTAACGACTACTTATTCATAAACTCTAGAAAGATTCTCAGTGAGCAATTAAAACAGCTATGCTAGGAGTTTATTAGTTGAATAAGTTTCGTAATGAAGAAATCCGCTGAAGGATCGAGATAACTGACATCGCTTTCCGTGTTTGTAAACTGAAGATGCAATGGGCTGATCACATCTGTTGCAAAAGGGAAGTTGATGGAGACCGTGTTAAGTATTGCAATTGGATATCGGATTGGCGCAAGGCGGCTGACATCAACCGGATACTTACAGCTGAACCTATAGCTATAAGGATAATCTTTGGAGACTTCAACGCGCAAATGTGATAGTGACTTAGGGCCGCAGCCTGACGACGATAATGATTATGATAATGAACGTTTCTATTTAAGCGTCTACTATTTCATCTGTAAAAAGAAACCTTAGACTTTTATTTGAGAAATTTTTAAATTTCAAGTATGCTAATTTTTCCTTATATTTACACGAAGACTCACAATGCAAGTGTTGCTTGCTAATGAAAAGACAAAGAGATAAAACAGTTTCAATTTGGATTTAAAACAACGGCACTTTTATTATGCATACATAGGATTTTTGTGTCATTCAAATGTGAGCGCTCACAGTTTATCTTTCTTCCAAGAATTCGAGATGAGATTGCAGGGAAAATGCCAGAGAGCTGCGGCAAAGCTCTTTCGGTGAAAGTAAATATTGGCAATGGAATGTCGAAGTAAAACACACTTGTTTTAAGATTTAAGGCCAAATAATAATTTCTAGTGGTTGCCTAGTGTTCCGAATTCAATTAAAATTCATTAATTAAAACTGCTTTTACGGATTTTATCGCGTTCTATTTATTTAATTTTTAATACCCGACGTTTCAACAAGTTGTCAATAATTCGTTGTAGACAAGATTGGCTACATCTTGAAGCGAGCTTGTATTAGAACATTCTACAAGTCGCCGAAGAAGATTAGTCAGTTCTTACCAGCCATCAAGTGTCATATTCCTCTACAAGATGCAGGAGTGTACAAGCTTGTTTGTGATTGTGGTCTCTCATATATAGGGCAAACAAAGAGACCAATTAGAACCATATAAATATATGGTTATATATATATATATATATATATAACCATACAAAATATCGAGTAACGTGCAGTTTCGTGGTCACTTGGAAAAGAAGGCCAAATTGGCCTCTAAAAAGCTAGGCGTGCTCAGCAGAGCGGGACAGTATTTCATGCCGGCACACCGCCTGCAACTTTACAAGGCGCAGGTTCGGCCGTGGTACTTCCGATCTCTGGGCTCCCCAGTACCAGCTCCTTCCACTTGACCGCATCCAGCGCTGAGCGGCTCGAATCGTCGATGACCGAGAGCTTTCCGATCTGCTCGATTCACTGGCACTGCGAAGAGATGTTTCATATCTTTGCATTTTCTTTCGCATATACCATGGAGAGTGCTCTGAGGAATTGTTCGGATTAATCCCAGCCGCCAAATTTTATGAACGCACTACGTAGCAAACGTCCCGATACCATCCACACCATCTGGATGCTTGGCGGTCCACCACTGTACGTTTCAAGAGGAGTTTTCTTTCGCGTACAACCTCTCTGTGGAATAGTTTACCACCAGCGATTTTTCCGGACCGATACGACCTGGGCACCTTCAAGAAAAGGGCGTACTCCTTTCTAAAGGACCGACAACGCACTTGCAATTCCCCTGGTGTTGCGGTTGATCATGGGCGGCGGTAGTCACTTAACATCAGGTGAGCCGCATGGTCGTTTGCCCCCTCTATTATAAAAAAAAACCGCGTAAAAGAACACATAGCTGACATGAAGCATCAACGTTCCTGGAAGTCAGCAGTTTGCGATCATATCCTAGATGGCCTCAACCATTACATCAGATTCGATAGAC
The DNA here is from genome assembly GCA_907164705.1 of Parnassius apollo. Classification (NCBI taxonomy): domain Eukaryota; kingdom Metazoa; phylum Arthropoda; class Insecta; order Lepidoptera; family Papilionidae; genus Parnassius; species Parnassius apollo. The sequence continues at coordinate 4,574,485 of CAJQZP010001514.1, forward strand.
CACAAATCCTCGCGAAAGTACATCGATTCCTACTAAGGATGATACGTGAGGCTATTGGAATTAAAAAACATCCTAATTTCAATAGAGAAGGAGGCTGGGTACTACCACCTGTTTGGGATCATATAATTAATAGAATTAAAACTAAACCCAAGCATACCACTGCAAGAATTCAAAGCACAGTTAGTTCATTCTGAGCCACATAATTAAAAAGCTGAAGGTACTCCGGGTTAACTTTGACATCGGGACGTCAGTCACCTCATTCCCCGTGACCATGGGTGCTGGAAAGCACGCGAAACGTCAGGTATTAAAAATAAAATAAATATAACGCGACAAAATCCGTAAAAGTAGTTTTGTTCAATGTATAGTGTTCGCTCAAATATAAGACATCATTATAAAATGTATTAATTTTTAGATATGAAACGAGACAAGTATTATAAAAAATATAAAATAAAAGGTTTTTTGCCTTGATGTACACTACCCATTTTGAAAAAGGAGCGTTTGATATCACATCAAAGAATTGACAATCTTTTAAAATTCTTCAAAAATCCTTATTTTATGCGACAGTTTAATAACTGTATAAAGTGTTTGACACTGAAGTTAATATGATTTATAACGTAAATATTACTTATTCTGAGACGTTAGCAGTATATGACATTATTTTTCCATGCGACAATTATATGTTTGATAATGGCAATATGAACGTAAAAATATTTGTTATATTAAATTTAATTCAATATATTTATTACACACATTATACACAAATTATAGTTTTCTGAACTCCTTCTCTATATAAAATTTAACCATGCCAAATATCACACTTCTCGACGCGCGCAATATGCCGCCAAATGAGTGCACAATTTGTACCTATAAATATTTTAAGATTACGATGCTTTTGTAATTAAACAATCATGGCAATCATGAGGAAATCTATGAGTGAGGCTTATTTTCAGCGGTAGACTTTTGTAGACTGTATTGGATAAATGGAATGGATTCGTCTATTGTTTTCCGCTGTCTACAAAAAAGGAGCTTGCAGAGCAGCAATCATGCTGGAAATATTAATTAAATAGAATAAAAAATAGCTAATTGAATTTAAAGTCTGCTCATTTTATTGAATATGAAAAAATCCCTATGAAATAAACGTTACAGCCGTATGTCACGTGTATAAATAACACAGCGCTAGAAATATTTTCTCAAAAAGCTTTAAGGTACATGAGGTCGCGCTTTTGCTTTTTCCGTTGATTTTGTTATTGTGTGGCTTTTAAACAGTTATTGTAGAGACCAAAAATTTCGCTATTAATATTCTAAGTACAAACTTATATTAAGTTACATATCTTGTAAAACAGCTGATCTTTTTGAGTATAATATATTTTTGATACGATCAATTACAGTAAGTAAAGTCTATGTGGATGCCTTTGTTAAGCCGTGAACTTTTATAGGTAGTAATAGTAATGGCATAAATAAATTAACATTTTAAGTTAGTTATAAGGCAATTAGCAGTTCCAGTACCGCAAAAACTTTTGTATTCTTATAGAATTTAAGTTATCAACTGCGAAAGAAATATTATTTTAACTATTATGAGCCCGTGTTTTAATGCTATTCCACTTGATGTCTAGTCGAAGATTATGAAGGGCGCTGAATCAAAGTAACCAAAGTTCAAGTTTGAACTGAAAAACCATTTCAAACTTGCTTTAAAGGTACCCACATTTTAATTATATGAAAAGATATATGCCAGACAGTAAATATAATCATTTTGTTGTTTAACTTTCTGTTTGTTTGATGGTGAAAAGGGGAGGAAGGAATAATATCATGTAATTTATGCAAACCATAAAATATTCCATAGTATACTTTAATCCTATTCCTTAATATTATAATACCACAAGATTATGCAATTTTCTTTTTTCTCACTAAACCAACATAATCTATACATAAAATAACAACATTTTACTTAAAGCATGTGAAAGTATTTATACGTACAGATCTCGGGTTCGATTCCGAGAATAATGATTCCAAAATTATTCGGTGCGAGAATGACGAAAGGTGTTCTGGGTTGAATTAAATGGTCGACTGAATGGGCGTAGTTAGTTCTAACCGAAACAAAATGGCGGACGTGGTACGTGGCGGGTTTGGACAATATACGTAAAAAGTAAAGTAAAATTACAGCCTATATACGTCCCACTGCTGGGCACATGTCTCCTCTCATTTCTTAGAAGGTTTTAGGGCGAGGGAGTGTCCGCCGCGCATGCTCTATGCGTATTAGCGAACTTCACATGTCTTCGAAATATATTTTTTTTGTTTCTCAGACATGCAGGTTTCCTCACGATGTTTTCCTTCACTGCCGAGCATGTGGTAAATCAGCATTTACAATTGCAATTAACAATTTCATTGGTGCCAGCGGAGATCAAAGCCGGGCTACTCGCGTTCTTCTATATTTACAGCGAGCGTTAACCATCTGAGCTATCACGGCTTTGTTTGGACAATATACGTGCTAAAATCGAATTTGCGATATTAGCCAGCACGAAGCAATACATGAGCTGCCAAGAAAAGAACAAGAAATAATAGAAAAAATTAGCATAAGATTTAAAGGAACAGGCACTTACCGGGGTGTTTTTGTTAGCAGCCTCTGACTAAGGCCTCGGTGCTGGGGAACTACGTTGCAACTGTAACAACTGTGCAATCTATAAGCAGTGAATATGCACGGGCGGTTTTTTATCCCTAATGGCCAATGAAGAGGCAGCGCGTTTTGTTCAGTGAGAATAACTACACTTACGACTGTTAATGAGCTAGCTTCTGTGTAACATTTCTGGCGCGACTGAAACGTATGCAGATATTTCGTCCTCCAACGCCTACAAACTGATTGCACAAGCCTGTCTAATAAGTTATGACGTGAAAGAATATGAAGTTTATCATCGTCTATATCTATAGCGGGTAAGTACTTCAAAGGTGTTAGATTCAAAAAAAATGTGCTGAAGTTAGAGCTAGTGGCTCCAAGGGGTCACTGGACATCATACGGCATAGAGTATATTCATAACGCACTCGATTTGTGCGAGTACAGTGTTTAATTCTTCAAAAGATAAAATTTTATCACTGATTACGAGATATAGATGACTCTGTAGACTTTAAATATTTAGCGACCACTTGATGTGGTTCTCAGCTAAGATGTGAGTGAACTCTGAATTATAATATTTAGAGGCTAGAAAGTCGTGTTATCTCAGTACACTCTACTTATAAGGCCGCGGCGAGAATGAAACCTTTTAAATGCACCCATGAAGCTAGCCGTGTTTAGATCACCGGCGAGCTCTACGTGTACCGCGAAAGTAGTTAAAATACGAAAATACTAACATACGCCTTTGCAGATCTTGCACCACATCCACAAGTAAGCATCACCTTAAACGGGCCAGCAAAGTCTGAACCGGTTTGCATAAAAGGCTTTACGGACTGTGTTACGTGATAAGACCTATGGTCCACCATTTCCGGGAATGACGGCCTAGAATGAACTCGAAAACAAGCGATACATCTGTGCACCCGATTGCGAATCAAGTTGTGAGCAGAAGAATCCAGTAATTCTGAAGCAAAATAGACATCACCAATTCAGGGCCAGCGTGACAATTCAAATAATGGTGATAATCAACTAATGAATTCAAAATATGATCCTGACGTGGTAAATGTATAGGATGTCGTTGATCTAAACTTAAATGTGAGTTAGATAAGCGACCACCCACTCTAATAACCCCATTCTGTAAATATGGTTTTAGGCATTGAAAAGTGCGACTGCAAAACTTACCTGATTGCATCCTAGCAAATTCATTGGCATAGTGCAAACGTTAAAGCTCACGAAATATTAATAATTCTGTATAACTATCGTTGGCTGCGGTGATATAAGGACGTAGCGGCAAAAGTTTTTCAAATCGGCAAACGTGATTTACTCTACGCAATACAAAACTGCGTACAAACAATTTTACTACAAACACGATTAAAATATTGCACCATCACTTCCCATACTGCAAAGGCTTTATATTGTAATGACAAAATATTATGAGTGGAACCAACAACAATATAACCTAAAATGGATTCCAATGTGTCGGTAAATAAATATAGAATTCGTTTGTGAATTTGTTAAATAGGATTATAGCAAGCTAAGGAACATCGTCTTGTCAAGCAGATGTATTGTATGAATATGGACGCAAGCGATCAAGTCAATTAGAAGTTACACTATCATTATCACAAATGATTATTTTCACAGATTATGGTATACTCTTTGTAAATTACTTGTAATGTTTTCGATTACGTCATGTAACTGAGAAAATATAAATAATACGTTTATTTTTGCAAAAAATATGCAGCAGATTTATAGCCACTTAATAATGCGAAACATAAAATTAACATAAGCGAAACTGTTTCATAATTACAAAAGACGCCTAGATTTATCATTAATTTTATGGTTACAATAAAAACAAACAGTAAATTTTATGCTTGGGTAAATGTGAATGGTTTCACCAGAAACTGCGTAATAAGTTCAAGCTTTATAAAGGAAGTAAACGACTATTAAATTGTTTAGAGTCTTATAGCTGTTATTTATTTCATTATTAATTAAATCAGTTAAGTATATACTATCCACAATTAGTTTGCCGTGCCATCGACTCTTCCTCACTTCTTGGAAAGAGCCATATTTAAGCATTATTCACAATGGCTATATGAAACTGCATATGAAATTACGTAATATACCTGCTAATACTAGTACTATTTTACTTTTTTAGTATTATTATGTAATAATATTGGCTATTTGTAATAATTAATTATAATAATAAAGAAAATTTGAATAAAATAAATAAATAAAAAGGAGAATAAATAAAAATCTTTCAACCCAAAATCAAGAAATGTTAGAATTATTTATTTACCAGTACATGAACAATTCAACAATAGATCAGGTACTGGCAGTCATTTCTATTTGAGAAAATCACTAGGATGCGGTTGGAGCTGGCCCGAATCCTACGCACCAGGGGTTTACACCGTTTACGTACGATCGCGTAGAAGCAATCCACTCGCGCTTCAGCAAACATCTTCGATGCGCTGCAGAACCGAGGCAGCCCCGTTAGCACTCGAAATGCATTATTATATTATACGCCCAGGGCGCTATACTGCTGTTAAGAGTCATTCACCCAGAGGCTACTCGTGTAGAGGGATGTACAATAAGCTTTAAACAGCGTAATCTTAACATCTGTTGTGCACCGAGCAAAGCTGCGGGCTACCGTGTTAGCTCTTACAAACAATGACCTGCGCTCTCTATCAATATCTAAATTTTCCCTCAGGTCAGAGGTTACCAAATATCCAAGATGCTTAAAATGTTCTACTCTCTTCAGAGGGACTCCATTCAGTTTGTGGCCTGAAAGATCATATACTCACTTTTGCTTACATTGTATTTTAGTGCGTGACTAACAGTATATTTCTCACAGATGCCTAGCAACTTACTTAGTCCACAGATAGAGGCACTCAGCAGCACTATATCGTCCACGTAGCTAACATTATTCAAACGCATTTTGTCAAAGTCTGACATGACTTCTGCTGAGCTCATTTATCAGCGCATTTATATACAAGTTGTAGAGTTTGGGTGAAGTCGACCCCCCCTCCTCCTATTACCCCGCATCTTAACCCCTATAGCTCAGAAAAAGCACACACATCGTACGACATTAATTTGGTTTGAATACCTATATTTAAATATATTATTTAGTTTAGCAGGCCACTTGATACTATCTAATTTTCGGCACAAAATATAGTAGCTAACCAAGACAAATGCTTTCGATAAATCAAGGAAAGAGGCATAGATTAGTGTTTGTCAGTGTATAGTACTTAACAGTCTGCTTTTAGCACAAGATGGCAGATTCTGTAGAAAGACCTCGTCTGAAACCAAACTGATTATAGAGTAGCCTCAGGTATTTCACTAATATATAAGCAAGAGGACCATCAAGCACATTGGCGACAATCGTGGCCAGCGAGATAGGTCTATAGTTATTTTTGTCACTTAAATCATCAGTTTTATTTTTCACACCTAGAACCACCACAGATTTGGTGATTTCAGAGGGTAAGTACGAATGTCCTATACATAGTGTATAGAACATGGCTAATGTCCTCGGTAGGTTAGGCCCGGCGAATTGTAGGTATGCTGAGTCCATCGTGACGAGGAAACTTACCTCCTATCATTGATCTTATAACGTTATTAACAACTTTATCTGTAAATTTAGTAGAAAACTCCTGGCCCTTAGACTCAGCTTCATATGTATTTATACTGCGGTGTTCCTAATGGTGACTTCACAGAAAAGCAATATATACATGTATTAGCTATACGTTTTGGTTCATTAATACCATCTACATCACAGGGAGGCTGACTTTACTTGTTAACTTATTGGTGGTGGTTTCTTATATTGCCAACGGAGCGTTTTGCGTTTTTACAATTAAAGCTAGCAAACTTAATAGGCATACTACCCGTACTTATATATGTTTATTTGGGCCGTTTACAGTGTCACCACTATTCGTAAGGTTTCAATTATATTTAAAATACACAAAGTTGAAAATAACACCGTACGGCCATAGTTTGTCGCATAAAAACATCGAGAATTTCTGCTCTGGTACAAAAAACTTTTAGGTATGCATTGTAATTCCCTTCAATATTAAAATTACCACTTACTAACTGAACATTTACCTCTGTTTTTCTCTAGATAAAATTTGTTATATCAAGTTCCGTAGTATCTTTATGCACTTTAGTGATTAATATCGGCACCTTCGTTTCTGCTGCTCTAAAAAGTAGTCTAAAAAGTTCTAGAAGTAGCTGCTAAACAACCAAAATTGGTCAATCGCTAGAGCAAGCTCAAGCAGCAGTGGCCTAGAAGCCAAGCTTGTGTAAAATTCCTCCATATCGAGCCAAATGGATGTCTATACTACTGACTTCTATTTGACATGATCCTAACACACCACTTTTGCCTGTTTTACATCCATATACAATACATGCTCGTCGGTTAAGGGTACTCTTAAAAATATATAGCCATAATCCAAAATAGCGGCATTTGTACAGGTCATAAATATTCAACAAAGTTTCGCTTAAAGTCACTTGTGACATACCCAAATCATACTTCAATATTCGTTTTTTTTTAATGTTTCTATTTTAAGCATAACGGAAATGATATCTTCAAAATAATATTTAAAGGCTTATGATATTAATTTCCCTTGAGCGTAGTAAATTGACAAGTTGATGCGGTTGCTGACAGAGGTGAGAATGGGGAAAGTTATTTATGCATAAAGTAAGAGTTACCTTATATAGCAACAATATAACCATGACCTAATTTTGTAAATTACGGAGATCCACGAGACTGGAAGGGAGTTGCATTTATTTAACACATGATTACCATCAGTAACGTAATCACAAATTATAAAAAAAACAATATCAAAATATTCGGGTTCAAAAATGGAGGAAAATAGGAGGTTCCCAATTTGACTGCTTGATCCTTCTTTTAACCGACTTTAAAAGGGCTCCCCCTTGGCCCTTTTAAAGTCGGTACTCAATATGAGTGTATGTAATTTTTTTGTAAGTTTTTTATGCGATATCTTCGCAGATTGTAATCCGAATACAATTGTTCCCTTTTTAATTAAATAAACTTGAGATCAAGAGTGAGAGTGCAATTTTGAGAAGAAAAAATGTCACCCCTAAGGGTGGAAGTAAGGTAAAAAAATTTCATTTTTGACTTATTCTAAGGAATTTTGCATGATAGATTCGAAGATTGTAAACTTATTTTAATAATAATTTTTTACCAAATAGGCTTTGCCTCCGTCATGGTTCCAATTAATTTTGAAGAAAATTTCCGATGAAGGAAAATAAGAGAAATAATGTCATATTGGACTCTTGTGTAAAAACTTAATATGATATCTAAGCAGATTGTAAGCCGATTTAATACTTTTCTACTAAGTTGGCTTTACCGCCAATGTGACTCTATTAAATTTTGAAGAAAAATGCTGGCCTTAAGAGTAGCAAATAGGGAAATAAGACTCATTTTGGACTCTTTAAGTAATTTTTAATTTTTACTTACTTTTGATGATTCTAATGAAACTTGGCACATTAAGTAGTTTACACGACTTAAAAATATTACTGTAACCTCAAGCTGATCTAGTAATAGGTACTCAAGGCAGTCGTGGGGAACTCCACAATAAAGTGCTATAGCGTGTTCCGTCACTAATAATTTCTTGAAGAGGACTTCAGACCACTTTGAGTTTCAGCTGTAGGTCTAATAAAAGCTCTATTTATTTCTTATTATATAATTTACTGTAATATTCATTCATGAAAATATATTATTTTCTTTCTGCATACAGTGTTACAGTATAAGTCAACCTAGATTTTAGGGGGTTGTAGTTTGCATCATTTCCGACTGTTTCTGCTATTAAACACCATACCCCAAACTTAACCGTTTTCAAGATAATGGATATTTAAGATTTTTACAAAAATTGCCAATGTTTTGTCTATTGTACTATATTTTTTGTAATATGTGCATCTTGTTTTATTTTTCTTATAATTTTGTATAGTAGATAAGTTGTTTCATTATTTTAAATACCAAGATCTTAGGAAAATAAACAATCTGGGTCGTAGTAGACGATTGATAGTTGAAAAAAGAAATAAATTTGTGTTGTAAGTATTTTTCTTTGTGGAATATTTAAAAAAATCTATGGCAGATATGTTGCAGATATATTTAAAAATATTTATGTTTCTTTAGCTATCCATCAAGGTATAACACCGAAAAACCTTATATGGAACGCTCACAGATAGTTTTAAAAAATGACAATGCTCATGCGTCAAATTTATCACTTGGCTCTACCCATTGTATATGCGGAAGTCACATGTCTCCAATCTGATTGTGTGTTAAATAATCCAGTAGGGCAGATAAATCTTGTCTTAAAAAAATTCGTAGTGTTCTAAATTTAAATTGTCAGGTAGAAAGTGAATCTCAATCAAACGGTTCGATATTATGCTTATTCATATAATCAAGCTTAGTCTTCTTTATGACACCTTTATCCGTTTCTTATTGGGATTTCCCTGTTATTTCCGGGCTTAATAATGGGCGTTGTGGTAATTGATTATATCATCTTTATCGAATTTGGACTCATCTGTCGATAAGATATTTCTCAGAAATAATTGTTTTTTTAAATCTAAATTCATCAGGAATTTGCAGAAATCTAATCTCCTCGAAGGATTTTCTTCTTCGATAACTTGTACTGGCTTATAGGGATATACGTATAGGCCTGCGGTATGGATAGTAAACCACACTTTCCACCTCGAGTTCTCGGGCAACAATGTTAGTAGAAGTGGTAATGTTTGTAGAACTAGTTGGATCCTATATTAAACGTCAAACTATCTCATTGTCTTGCTCGTCGTCATCATTAATGACTCGTAGTCTAGGTAGGTTTGTTCATCACCTTAAAACGGAGCTAAGTCGTCGATAAATTCTGTCAAACATACTAACATCTGGCACTCGGCGGCCGGAATAACATGCTACGTATTCATCACGAGCTCGTGCGGATACACAATTGCATTGTCCGTAACAAATCAAAATATCAGCATATTTCTCGTCTGTAAAGATCGTCATCTTCAACGGTTAAATATCAAAAGCACAAATAAAAGTCCAGTTAGCGAGCACAGTCACGAATTGAAAGAAAACAGTCCTGAAATACAAGCCAAGCTGAGTGAGAAATAGAAAGCACTGAGAATCGCATCTGACACGTACGAATTACGTATATAGACTAATAAACTAAACACAAAAACACCGAAATGGCTTGTTGAATACCAAATATCGTTATTTTTTACTACGACTTGTACTGTGACTGTGTTTCATCCTAGGTTTTTTCTAGGAGTTCTGGTAAACCTAAGACTATTAAACCTTGTTGAATAGCTGAACAAACTTAAATATTTTTAGTAGATCTGCAACATACCTGCCATAAATTTTTTTAAATATTCCTCAAAGAAAAAAAGACTTTGTACAAATTTATTTCTTTTTTCAACTATCAATCGTATACTACGACCCAGATTGTTAAGCTATTGCATAGCTTCTATCGCGGGCCTTGAGCGTGGGGACCGAATCCAGAAATTTATTCCGCCGTAACGAAAAAACCTCACGCTCCCCACTCCGACGGGCACGGAGGTGTGGCTTGAAGGCCGTGCATCGTCTAACGTCGTTTCAGTTCGGCAGACTTCGGCACTCGGCAGACTTCGGCACGGTGTTTGTGTGCGTGCGACTAGACGTATGCGTGTACACTAGCTGCTAACTCAATGATAAAAATTCCTGAATAACCTACATGTATTAAGTATTAGTAGTATTAGTATTTAAAAATATTTTAAACAATATTAACTTTTCATTTATTCAATAATTATTTATGTAATCTAAGTATCCTGTTTACTCAAAAGAATACAGTTTTAATTTTTTTTATTGGATAGATTGGCAAACGAGCACACATTCCACCTGATGGTAAGTGGTTGCTGCAGCCCATAGACATCTACATCTATCCTCGATTACAAATCAAAATGCAGATGCGTTGTCACCCGTGAGGACTAAGATGGAATGCCTCATTTCCAGTAAAAAGGGTCTTCGGTTCTCTACACTCACCATACAAAACACAGCAGCATTAAGACACTATTTCACACTGGTATTCTGTGAGAGCGTGTACCTACCTCGGTCGAGCCTGCCCATTAGTGCTATATACTACTAATATAACTGCAGCATGGATCTACCATGTATAAACTATATACACTTAACTACTCAAAATAGTCTCATATTTTGCTTGTAAGTGGACGAGACATTGTTATACTTAATAAGTTTAATTAGTTCTACATAATATCAAACATTAAACGTGAACTAATTTCTTTAAAAACTGTACAACAAGTTATATATAATTATATATCAATTAGATTTAGCCAGCGAGAAAATGAAATCATGTCGTGTTTACGCCATCTAGCGTATTTTTAGTATACCACCTTGAAAGTTAATCAATGTTTGTTCGATAAAATCATTTTACGTATAAAATGCAGTAGATGGCGATATAACAAATTATTATTTTACTTGTGTACTCCAAAGAATACAGTTTTAATTTATTACACTTAAATTCTCAAAATACTCCCATATTATGCTTGTAAGCGGACAAGACATTGTTATACTTAATAGGTATAATTAGTTCTACACAATGTCCTACACTAAATTTGAACTAATTTCTTTAAAAAATTTACAGTACCTACCTACCTAATATCTAAGCATCTAAGTAATATTTTATGTTACATTACTTTTTATACACAAAAACAGTTCAAACTTAAAAAACTATCAAAAACTAACAAAATTATATTTATATAAACTAAGTATCCATAAAATCTCATAATATAAGAAGTGACATATAAGTCTATATCAATAGGATATATATGCCTATTTCCATAAACGTGTAATATGCCATCCTTAAAATCCGATAACATAACAAGTTACATACAAGTATATATCAATAGGATTTAGCCTGCGAGAAAATGAAATCGTGTCGTGTTTGCGCCATCTAGCGTATTTTGTGCGTACCACCTTGAAAGTTAATCAATGTTTGTTCGATAAAATATAATATAATAGTAGATGGCGCTATATCAAATTATTATTATACTTGTTTACTCCAAAGAACACAGTTTTAATTTATTACACTTAATTTCTCAAAATATTACCATATTATGCTTGAATGCGGACCAGACTTTGTTGTACTTAATAAGTTTAAGTAGTTCTACATAATGTCAAACATTAAACGTGAATTAATTTCTTTAAAAAATGTACAACAAATTATATATAATTATATATCAAATGAATTTAGCCACCGAGAGTATGAAATCATGTCGTGTTTACGCCATCTTGCGTATTTTTTGCATACCACCTTGAAAGTTAATCAATGTTTGTTCGATAAAATCATTTTACGCATAAAATGCAGTAGATGGCGATATAATGAATTATTATTTTACTGTTTACTCCAAAGAATACAGTTTTAATTTATTACACTTAACTTCTCAAAATAGTCTTATATCATGCTTGTAAGCATACGAGACATTGTTATACTTAATAGGTTTAATTAGTTCTACACAATGTCTATTCTGTACTATTTCACGCTGGTGTTTTATGAGAGGGTGGTCCTTCCTCGGTCGAGCCTGTCCATTAGCGCTACGACTATACTACTAATATAACTGGAACATGACTCTACCACATATAAAACTATATATACACTTAACTTCCCAAAATAGTCCCATATTATGCTTGTAATCGGACGAGACATTGTTATAATTATAGGTTTAATTAGTTCTACACAAGATCAAACACTAAACTTGAATTAATTTCTTTAAAAAATAAACAGTATCTACCTAATATCTACGCATCTATATAATATTTTTTTGTTACATTAATTTTTGTACACAAAAACAGTTCAAACTTAAAAACCTATCATAAAACGAAAAAATAATTGTTTATGTAATCTAAGTATCCTCAAAATCTCATAATATAAGAAGTGATATATAACTATATATCAATAGAATTTAGCCTGCGAGAAAATGAAATAGAACATTAAATTAAATCGTTTCCTGTATATGCCGTCTAGCATATTTTATGCGTACTACCTTGAGAGTTAATCAATGTTATATCGATAAAATCATTTTACGTATAAAATGCATTAGATGGCGCTATAACAAATTATTATTTTACTTGTTTACTCCAAAGAAAAAATTTAATTTATTACAATTAACTTTTCAAAATATTACCAAAATATTATATTATGCTTGTAAGCGGAACAGACATTGTTATACTTAATAAGTTTAAGTAGTTCTACATAATGTCAAACATTAAACGTGAAATAATTTCTTTAAAAAATTTACAGTTCTTACCTAATATCTACGCATCTATATAATATTTTATGTTACATTACCTTATATACACAAAAACAGTTTAAACTTAAAAAACTATCATAAAATGGAAAAATTATTACTTATGTAATCTAAGTATCCTTAACCCTTAACCACCTAGCGTCGGAAAATAAAATTATGTCGTGTTTACGCCATCTAGCGTATTTTTAGCATACCACCTTTAAAAGTTAATCAATGTTTGTTCAATAAAATCATTTTACGTATAAAATGCAGTAGATGGCGATATAACAAATTATTATTTTACTTGTGTACCCCAAAGAATACAGTTTTAATTTATTATACTTAAATTCTTAAAATACTCCCATATTATGCTTGTAAGCGGACAAGACATTGTTATACTTAATAGGTATAATTAGTTCTACACAATGTCCTACACTAAATTTGAACTAATTTCTTTAAAAAATTTACAGTACCTACCTACCTAATATCTAAGCATCTAAGTAATATTTTATGTTACATTACTTTTTATACACAAAAACAGTTCAAACTTAAAAAACTATCATAAAACTAACAAAATTATATTTATGTAAACTAAGTATACATAAAATCTCATAATATAAGAAGTGACATATAAGTCTATATCAATAGGATATAAATGCCTATATCCATAAATGTGTAATATGCCATCCTTAAAATCCGATAACATAACAAGTTACATACAAGTATATATCAATAGGATTTAGCCTGCGAGAAAATGAAATCGTGTCGTGTTTGCGCTATCTAGCGTATTTTGTGCGTACCACCTTGAAAGTTAATCAATGTTTGTTCGATAAAATAAAATATAATAGTAAATGGCGCTATAACAAATTATTATTATACTTGTTTACTCCAAAGAACACAGTTTTAATTTATTACACTTAACTTCTCAAAATATTACCATATTATGCTTGAAAGCGGACCAGACTTTGTTGTACTTAATAAGTTTAAGTAGTTCTACATAATGTTAAACATTAAACGTTAACTAATTTCTTTAAAAAAATTACAACAAGTTATATATAATTATATATCAATTGAATTTAGCCACCAAGAGAATGAAATCATGTCTGTTTACGCCATCTACCGTATTTTTTGCATACCACCTTGAAAGTTAATCAATGTTTGTTCGATAAAATCATTTTACGTATAAAATGCAGTAGATGGCGATATAATGAATTATTTTTTTACTGTTTACTCCAAAGAATACAGTTTTAATTTATAACTTTTAACTTCTCAAAATATTTACCATATTATGCTTGTAATCGGACCAGACTTTGTTGTACTTAATAAGTTTAAGTAGTTCTACATAATGTCAAACATTAAACGTGAATTAATTTCTTTAAAAAATGTACAACAAGTTATATATAATTATATATCAAATGAATTTAGCCACCGAGAATATGAAATCATATCGTGTTTACGCCATCTAGCATATTTTTTGCATACCACCTTGAAAGTTAATCAATGTTTGTTCGATAAAATCATTTTACGTATAAAATGCAGTAGATGGCGATATATGAATTATTATTTTACTGTTTACTCCAAAGAATATAGTTTTAATTTATTACACTTAACTTCTCAAAATAGTCTTATATTATGCTTGTAACCGTACGAGACATTGTTATACTTATTAGGTTTAATTAGTTCTACACAATGTCCATTCTGTACTATTTCACGCTGGTGTTTTTATGAGAGGGTGGTCCTTCCTCGGTCGAGCCTGCCCATTAGCGCTACGACCATACTACTAATATAACTGGAGCATGGCTCTACCACAAATAAAACTATATATACACTTAACTTCGCAAAATAGTCCCATATTATGCTTGTAATCGGACGAGACATTGTTATACTTAATAGGTTTAATTAGTTCTACAGAAGGTCAAACACTAAACTTGAATTGATTTCTTTAAAAAATAAACAGTATCTACCTAATATCTACGCATCTATATAATATTTTTTGTTACATTAATTTTTGTACACAAAAACAGTTCAAACTTAAAAACCTATCATAAAACGAAAAAATAATTGTTTATGTAATCTAAGTATCCTCAAAATCTCATAATATAAGAAGTGATATATAACTATATATCAATAGAATTTAGCCTGCGAGAAAATGAAATAGAACATTAAATTAAATCGTTTCCTGTATATGCCGTCTAGCATATTTTATGCGTACTACCTTGAGAGTTAATCAATGTTTTTTCGATAAAATCATTTTACGTATAAAATGCATTAGATGGCGCTATAACAAATTATTATTTTACTTGTTTACTCCAAAGAAAAAATTTAATTTATTACAATTAACTTTTCAAAATATTACCAAAATATTATATTATGCTTGTAAGCGGAACAGACATTGTTATACTTAATAAGTTTATGTAGTTCTACATAATGTCAAACATTAAATGTGAACTAATTTCTTTAAAAAAAATTACAGTTCTTACCTAATATCTACGCGTCTATATAATATTTTATGTTACATTACCTTATATACACAAAAACAGTTCAAACTTAAAAAAAAACTATTATAGAATGGAAAATTATTATTTATGTAATCTAAGTATCCTTAATCCTTAACCACCTAGCGTCGGTCACAGTAACTCCAGGCGATATATTTTTAAGCTATTTCATAGCTTCTATCGCGGGCCTTGAGCGCGGGGACCGAATCCAGAAATTCCGTAACGAAAAAAACCTCACGCTCCCCACTCCGACGGGCACGGAGGTGTGGCGTTGAAAGCCGTGCATCGTCTAACGTCGTTTCAGTTCGGCAGACTTCGGCACTCGGCAGACTTCGGCACGGTGTTTGTGTGCGTGCGACTAGACGTATGCGTGTACACTAGCTGCTAACTCATTGATAAAATTCCTAAAAACCTACATGTATTGTAAGATATTAAAAATATTTTAAATAATATTAACTTCTCATTTATTCAATAAGAGAAAAAAATTGTTTTCTTATCGGTCACCACGATCAAAAAGTGTAACTTGATTTAATATCAAAGACTTAACTACATAAATAAAATAAATAAATAATTATAGTTCCATAAGTTGATAAATAATGCTATGCAATAGCTTTAGCGCGGCAGTCACCGAGTGCCACACGTATTTTTTTATTTACCACAGGTTTTGGAGGTTTAAAATAATGAAACAACTTATGTACTACACAAAAATTTTAAGAAAAATCCAAAAAAAATGCACAAATTACAAAAACATTTGTACAATTACCAAAAAATTGGCAATTTATAAAAAAAATCCTAAATATCCAAAATCTTAAAAACGGATAAGTTTGGGGTGTATTGTTTCATATTTGAAACAGTCGAAAATTATGCAAACTAGAACCCCCCTAAAGGATCTAGGTCGACTTAACATATGTATATATATATATATATATATATATATATATATATATATATATATATATATATATATAATATGTAGGACACTCAATAAATTTTGAGATACAAAAAAAATATTCGAGATACTATTAATATTTGTTTTACATCTTTTCAAAATATTCTCCACCATGCTCCATAGCCACGGCGTCTTCGGCGCTTGAAAAAAACTTGCCCTTTATTTGTCTTTGACTCTTGGAAACAAAAATAAATAACAAGGAGATAAGTCAGGGTTGTAGGGTGGGTGACTTAGAGATTCAACACCAGATTCCTCAATAAACGCTTTTGATCTAAGGGAGAATTTGAATAGGCGTTATCGTGATGCAGCATGATTCCCCGAAGTCCCGTCTTTGGTCTCCTCTCCCACACAGCTTGTAAAAGCTTTGGGTTATGCAACTGTAGTATACCATTCAGAGTTCATTGATCTACAATTTTCCAGTATTGACGTCGACAAATGTCTGCTACGCAAAAAAACTCACCACTGTTTTTTTTTTGCCGACGTTGCGAGGTCTTTGCTACTGTCAAATTCGTTAACTGTCCTTCTGAGTAGACCAATACCGTTGATTGCCTTTTATTTCCCGGAAAATATTGATGGACCTATGTCTCGTCACCAGTAACGATTTCCGAAATACGCCTAAATGCCCCGTTTTCGAAACGTAGACGCATTTCATGGCTCCAATCGAGAAGAGCAAACGAGGGATCCATAGACAATAAAGCTTGCTCACTCTAAGGTGTTGATGTAGGATGGTGTGACCGATCCCCAAACTAATGCCTACTATCGTTTCGATGTCCTTATATGTGATTCGTGGGTCTTCTCAGTAGTTACTAAATTAAACTTAAAATAATAATAGATCAATATAAACTTAAAATAAATAATAGATCAAAATAATACGGCTTTCCCGTGGACATCGCACACCCATACCGGTTATGGGCGACGTCGTAGCGCATAGCGATGCGTCGTCTATCTTTCGGATTGGGATGATGAGTGTGTTTGGTAGCACTTTTAAGTGTAACAGGCATACTGAACTTCATGTCTTAGTGCATTAGCGCTATGATACGTGGAGTTTTGTTCATTGGCGTCTCGGTAGCGTGCTACTATGATACGTTGGTGATATTTTTTTATATAACAACAATACAAACTTTGTTACCAAAATCGATAGGGGTCATGTGGGTGTGTTGTGAGGGCGCGCCATTCATATGATGGTTGCATTGATGCTTACTGCTACTTGCGGTATTGCGTCTTGTGATGGATCTGCGGGTGTGCTGCGCCTGATTCGACGCATTCTTATGGTTCTGGTCGATGGAGGTAAACAAATAACATCTTAGTGCCGGTAGTAAGCGGGTTTGTTGTAGCAATACGGCTTTCCCGTGGACATCGCACACCCATACCGTTTGTGGGCGACGTAGTAGCGCATAGCGATGCGTCATCTATATTTCGGATTGGTATTAATAGTGTATGTGTAGTAGTAACACCTAAAATAAACTAAGTTACTAAACAAACACAACGTAAATAAGGGTCCTAACAAAACAGCATTATGCTACTATTATACACTGGAATTCTGTGAGACCTCTACCCGCTTGAGCTGAAATATTCGTACTGCAACCAGATAATGGCTGCAGCGTGGCTTTATCTGAATCATCACTTTCACAGCTCTAAGAGATTCACGTCCTTTTTTGTTCCCTTGATATAATTTATTGACAGTAACGTGCATGGACATTTTGAATTATGCTGCTTTGTTAGGAAATATCTTTATTATTTCCAACGAATTGGAGTAGATCTAGACGATACGGCACACATCACCGTGGTTATATTCTGGTTGCCCCTGCCTAATGATGGTTAATAAAGCGCATAGCACCATATTAAAGCGCGCTATCTCTACATAACACATAGCATGTGCTATGTAAGTAGTCGACATGGCGCTATTGCGCTATGGCGCTTTAGCGCTATTATGTATTAATATCTAGTGGTATCGGTAACTATTTCTAGCAGCAGCGCTGTTGGGAGAGGACGTGTGATGTAAATTCGATCTAGTAGCACGCTATTCCTCGCGCGCGACCTAATTTAGTGTTAGACTTGTTTAGTTAGTGTACAGTATATTTATTAGTGATCGAATGACACAGTTGTCTGCTATAAAATAAGCCTAACTAATGTTTATAAATGTAAATAAAACATTCATATAAAAGTGTACATAATAGTGTATATAAATAGTTGATTTTTAAAAAATACAATTAATAAACTTTTAAATACAATGTAAACGTTATTTTAACCTTATAATAAATATTTGATTTATAATTTATTATAAGGTTAAAATAACGTTTACATCAATTATAATAATAAATAATTAATTTTATTTCGTTTTAAAAAGTACATGCCCTAAAAATATTTTGGGAATATAGAAAGTCGTAAGCCTGAAGGGTATGAAAAAGCGTTCATTGGTTTTTCTTTACCACTTTATTTTATTTTAGTCTAAAATGCGACTTATTACGAAATAGTTTTCTTATATAGCATGCGATCTATCCAATTGTGACGGCCCAATATTATTATTAATAATTAAATTCAATATAAAGGGGCGTCAAAAATAGTCTTAAAAGATATATATTAAGCAATTAAGTTAAATTAATATACATAAAGTTAATATATTTCAGACATTATCCCAATAACATAGTAAATTAAAGGCAAAATTATTGTTTTTCGTAATAAATAAATTTAATTAAAAAACTTGAAAAAAATATTTAAAATAAGATAAATAATAGAAATACAAGTCAAAAAATATTATAAAATTAAGTTAAATAACGTTTATAAGATAATTAAAAAATTTGTTAAAAATTGTTTAAGTCATGGGAGGTGTTCGTGTATAAAAGAAAATTTTTCTAAGTTGTGGAAGGAGTTCACGTATAGATGAAAATTTCTTAAGTTGTTGAAGGAGTTCATGTATTAAAGAAAATTTTCCTAAGTTATGGAAGGTGTTCACGTATAAACGTCTTGTATGGAGGAAGCTGTCGGAGGTACATACCTGCAGTTGTACATATATATGGGGTGGTCGGGAGCCCGACTGCCTGAAGTACTGTAGCACAATGACTAGTCCCATATTAGGGACTTATGATATTAAACTCAATGATACAAAAGCAATACTAAAGAAGGTCTCCATGATGAATTTGCATTACAATAGTAGGGTCGTGGGTTCGAACCCTATATATTAATGACTTATGAAAGTAAGGTCTATGATCCAAAAGCAATACTATAGAAGGTCTCTATGATTAATATGCATTACAATAGTAGGGTCGTGGGTTCGAATCCTATATATACATGACTTATGAAAGTAAGGTCTATGATACAAAAGCAATATTATAGGAGGTCTCCCTTGATGCATAAGCATTGTATGGGATGGTCGGGTGACTGACTGCTCCTAGTATTGTAGCAAAATGACTAGTCCTTATTAGGGACTTGAAAAGGAATATTATGGTGAGGTGTGTGCTGCTTCAAGAGCAATTGGTCCGAGGTAAACTTGGACTCGCTAACCGATGTGTCCTAGACATATCATCTAAGTGCCGGTGGTAAGCGGGTTTGTTGTAGCAATACGGCTTTCCCGTGGACATCGCACACCCATACCGTTTGTGGGCGACGTCGTTGCGCATAGCGATGTGTCGTCTATCTTTCGGATTGGGATGATGAGTGTGTTTGGTAGCACTTTTAAGTGTAACAGGCATACTCAACTTCATGTCTTAGTGCATTAGTGCTATGATACGTGGAGTTTTGTTCATTGGCGTCTTAGTAGCGTGCTACTATGATACGTTGGTGATATTTTTTATATAACAACAATACAAACTTTGTTACCAAAGTCGATAGGGATCATGTGGGTGTGTTGTGAGGGGGCGCCACCCGTATGATAGTTACATTGATGCTTACTGCTCCTTGCGGTATTGCGTCTTGTGATGGATCTGCGAGTGTGCTGCGCCTGATTCGACGCACTCTTGTGGTTCTGGTCGATGGAGGTATACAATTAACATCTTAGTGCTGGTGGTAAGCGGGTTTGTTGTAGCAATACGGCTTTCCCGTGGACATCGCACACCCGTTTGTGGGCGACGTCGTTGCGCATAGCGATGTGTCGTCTATCTTTCGGATTGGGATAATGAGTGTGTTTGGTAGCACTTTTAAGTGTAACAGGCATACTCAACTTCATGTCTTAGTGCATTAGCGGTATGAAACGTCGGGTTTTGTTCATTGGCGTCTTAGTAGCGTGCTACTATGATACGTTGGTGAAATTTTTTATATAACAACAATACCAACTTTGTTACCAAAGTCGATAGGGATCATGTTGGTTGGGGCGCCATCCGTATGATAGTTGCATTGATGCTTACTGCTACTTGCGGTATTGCGTCTTGTGATGGATATGCGGATGTGCTGCGCCTGATTCGACGCTCTCTTGTGGTTCTGGTCGATGGAGGTATACGGGTGGTGATGCTTGCGGGGTGTATGGGGGACCTTGGAATGGTGTAAGCCCGACGATAGTCGTATTGATGCTTGTTGCGTTCTGCAGCATTGCGTCTCTGCGATGGTTGTTTGGTGGGACGCTATTCTCAATGGCGCTCTCTGCGTCTTGGTTTGACTCACACCTAAGTAGCTTTGCCCAAGTTGGGTCCCTTCATTACGGGGCTGCAGACTGTCTGCCCTCCACGATGTTTTATATAACAACGTAATATTATATTTCTGTAACTTTCCCACCTTTGAATGATTGAAGGCAACTTGTTGGTGGGTGAGACAAACATGATCGAAAATGCATTTACTCAACTTCAGTGACACAAACCCTTTCTGATGGCGAATTATTACTCTTATCTTATAACTGCCTTTTGGCTATATCTGCCGTTGTATTGGTTGGTGGAACATATGTGTCGACCTCATGCGGGTGGTAGCTGGCGGGAGGATCTGAGGAGACTCTTCAAGGCTGCGGCCGAAAGCCGCACAACGTGGGACCCCATTCCCTTGAGGTGAGCGGTAGACTCATGACACGCTCTGCGGCTAGTAGCCGTGCTGATCATGCAACTGGTGGTGATGCCATACACTTACATCACGTCTGCAGGAGCGGCGGTCTGGCAGGTGGTGGCGCTCACGGAGGGTTTACGGCCAGTGTGCCTATTTGCCTAAACCGTGTGACGTACATTCACTGTGGCTGGATTCGTTCGTATTCTGTTTGGCGTTTACACGCATTGACATGCGCGACTTCGGTCGATGTTTGTGCTTACGTACTAGCAAGGGGCCAAGCCTCTTTTACTGGTTCGCCAGTTATTTTGCTGTGGACTACGGTCCAGTTCCCGAATTAGCTTTTCCCTTCGGGGGGAGTGCATCAAAATGGTTGGCACTCACCGTGCACGGCGTGTGTGGGGCCGTGTACCTCCCCTACATTTTTTTAAATAAATGTAGGAGAGCGAAGCCCTTGTATCGGGTATTTTTGTATAAATATATTGTGAGCCTTTTCCAAGCGGGAAGGGATAAATAATAATAAATTAATAATGTCAACCTGATACAAGTGGAATAAAGACGTTTTATGTTCTTAACCTTTTTCGAGCCCTGTCTTCGTGAACGGGGTTCACTTAGCTTATAAGGCACTACCAACAGCTTTCAATTGCTCTAGTGAATATTCATTCTTCCAAAAGACACCTAAAAGAACTAAGTTACTAAACAAACACAACGTAAATAAGGGTCCTAACTACGACGATCACGCCAAAATATTAAAAACGGCCAATTAATAAACCTTTTTAGAAAGATCATTTAGAAAGATCAAAACATATCTTAATTATCTTGGTCACATATATATAATTTTTATCGAAAAGGGGTAAATTAATTATATCTAATATATTTATTATTATGAGAGGGGGGGAAGCGTTACACAATGAACGATGTGTAATGTAACGTAGTACGAGATATAGCGTACCGCAAAACTTAACGCGCTTGCGGGCCTCCTACACGCCTTCTCATAAATAGCGCGCTATAATATAGCATATTTAATAGCATGCTAGAAATTTATAGTCTACAGTCTGTAGCGTGCTTTTGATTTATAGTCGTTTTGAACAACTTTACCCCTGCTACACATCTCACATTATTTAAAAATGGTCCCTAATAAATGGCTATAGGGCTTAACAACCATTTACCTAATGTTATAAAAGTCCTCCAGTGCCGTAAATTTTAAATATTAAGTACTTAAGAAAATGATTATTGTAAAAACCTATTATAATTTGAATGAATATTTTAGTAATATAATATAAATTATCTTTAATTATTTTGAAGTAGTTCCTTATTTCTATTTAATTATTTGACATTGTTAATATTTTCATCAACAATTTTAAACCTTATTTACATAACATAAATGACAAATGACCAATAATTGACGTATAATATTGCTTGAAATTTAATTTTAAAATAAATGTTTGCGTATTATTTTGTTTCACATTTTATAAATAAATTAATAATAATCTATAGATCGTGTACTATAAATATTGTAATTTAATTTAAATCTATATAAATTAATATTTAAACTCTGTCTTAAATATTAATTAATAAAGAATTAAGTTAAATTACACTCTGTTTGTCTCGTAAAGGTTCAGTGAATATATTATAGCAACTTTACATTTTGTAACATGCAATTTTTAAAAAATTGAAAAATTAAATTATTTTCCAGATTAAAAATGTAATATTCAACCAATAAACCCGTTGACAGCAAGGCTATCTGAGACAGTTTTTAATATAAAACCTTTTCACTGCTAATAACGCACTCCAGCTTATTCTTCAGAAGTAACTATGCATCTGAATTTTGATTCATAATCGTACAGAAAAGTAGGTGTCCATTGGATACAGTATCCAGTCACTATGAGGTGAACTTTGTGCTTATTTGCCATTCTTTGTTTTAGACATATGCTATTCACTCATACCTCCGACTTTGAAAGACAAGGCTAAAAGTCAGCGGAAGTTTTTTTAAATGTAAATTAACAGTATATTTCGTACAAATAATATGAACTTAATCATTAACAGAATTTTTAACTACTTGTATTATACCTTAGACTAACAAAAAACGCTCTCGTCACTACTCACCCTCTTATCTCTTTCTTCTTTCTTTCTTTAACAGGCCGTGAAAGTTCACCGCCGGACTATTTTGTTGGTTGCTAACGATTTAAAATATAATCAGTGTGTGAGCAGGTGTATAATCTTACAAGTTGAACGTGGTTTTGGTTCAGTTTCTGCACATGGAATTCAGCATCACTTGAAATATAAGCGGCGCGATTTGCTGCGCGCGTTTGAATTCCCACGGAATAAATAATTGTATGGCCTGCAAATAATTGATTTAGTTCTTAATGTTTATTATTGTGCAATTTATGTATGTTAACTATTTCCACGACACAGAAGAAAGTCCTAGTGTGGAGGTAATGATCTGAACACGCACACACACATACGGTAATTATTTCTAAAACTGTAGAATCAGGCTCTTTAACCTAAAGAGGATCCTATGTTAATAATTGTACTTCGAAAAACTCAGATTTAATTTAAATGAAGTTAAATAAAGACGTACGAAAAGGTATCCTCGTAGGAATAGTTATAATAGCTTCCAAGGGCCCAAAACGTAAAGACCTGGTGAGAACTCGATTTTCGAAAACCAGGATGAAACCAGTAACTTTCCAATTTTTTGAATATCATTGATTTTCATAGAGGGAAGTTAAAAAAATCACAAAAGTTGATCAGTTTTTTTTTGATAAAGCTATATTTCAGCGAAATGTGAGAATTTAATTCGACTGCGGTTGACTCTCACTGTTCAAATATAACAGTAAAAAATATTTATTGCCTCAATGTTCTATTGAGATGAAAAATCGCTTTTTAATTTTAAATTAAAAGTGGACGATTGCGATTTAAATAACTTTATATCTGTATAAAAAGGAATGGAATAAAAATATTTTTCTTAGTTTTAGTAATTAGGAAAAATATAATTTTGAATACTTGAATTAAATTTAGTAACATAATTTTACATTAAAGAAGGCAAAAAGCATTGCCTAAAACATATATTTTTTCAAATAATTTATAGAGAAGCTAATATCGCCATTATAAGCCAATATAAGGGAGGCCTACAAGTATGTTGAGCAGCGGACTTTCAAGGACTAAAATGAATAAATGAAAAGGGTGATAAACGAGCTCACAGTTCACCTGATGATAAGCGGATACTTTGGAAAATAAATCGATGAGAAAATACGCAAAGCAACAATAGTATAATCTTATTTTACGCTAGTTTTCTTTGCGATTATAGTCCTATTCTTATTGTGACGGCCCAATATTATTATTAATAATTAAATTCAATATAGAGGGGCGTCAAAAATAGTCTTAAAAGATATATGGGTAAGGCCGTAGATTTTGCCACTTAGTAACATAGAGTAACATAGACACTTTTATGTTACGGTAACATAGAAGTAACGCGAAAGTAACGTGTAATGTTTGTAAGGCCGATTGCATAACGCGCTATTTTTAGCCGACTTCAAAAAGGAGGAGGTTTCGACGCATAAGCTAACTGTACAATTCGCCAACTGTGAGAAGTTCAGTGATAGAAAAAAAAATAAGTTGAAAAATGTTTAAAACTATCAACAGCTTAGAGTTATTACACAACCATGAAATCTGACCAAGTTTACCAAATATCAGGAAAATAATACTACGATATAAGTGAAGTAACAAAAATATTTAATGTCATGGATAGAGTTTCACAAAAACTCTTCTAACGAAAACAAAAAAAAAACGAAATAACATTCATTATAATATGATTTAAACCTATAAAATAAGCTACACAATGAGATCAATAGTGTTTCGTGAAATCACAAAATTAGAACAATATAATCTTTCTCTAAAAGTTTTTACAATTATCACACGGGTTATCTTCTTAAATAAAATAGTAGGTACATTTCTAGGAAACTAACTAATATTGATATTTATTTTCTTATAAAATTGACACGAAATGTTTATTATAATCTGTAGTTAAAAAAATACTTTAGAAATACGAGTAGGTAATTAAAACAAATTTAAAATTAAAAAAAAATCTCGTAGCCAAATGAAATAACATAAATAAGTAAAAACAAAAACTACATAATTCTCTTTAACCTAGGTACAGACGCGAGAACATCAACCTACCCCAATCTGTCAAATTTTCTCAATCGAACATGAACCGTCTACTTTTGTGGTAAAGTTGAAAATCTATTAAAGAAATTTGACAGATTGGAGTGGGCTAATGTGCTGGCGTCTGTACATAAGAGGTCATTGCAATACAAAACCTTTCTTACACCTTATAAATAAATATTCAACAATTAAAATAAACCAAATCAATATTCTACTCTCTCTACTCAGGTAATATTCTTTAGAGGTTTTCTATTGACGATAGAAATATTGGTCACTATATCAATATCTGATTTTCTTTGGACTACAAACTTCAAGGAATCAGATAAATCCTTCACAGTTTTCAAAAATTTTACTTTATAATAATTTTCTCCGTTCTTAAATTCTATATTCTCAACAAATCCTATATAATATTTCCACGTTTTCCTTTGGAAATATCGAACTATTATGCTATCATTTATATTTAAAATAAAGTTCTGCGTATTTTCTTCACTCTCAATTGCTTTTTTTCCTTCTTCCTTTGTATTCGATTCCTTGTCACTTTCATCTTCTTTTAAATTCTCAGATTTGTTTATTTTATCTAAATCTGTTTTCTCCATTTGCTTATATTTATCTGCGTCTTGTAAAACTTCACCATTATTATTTTGTCCTCTCATGCTTTCAAGTTGTTTTTTATATTCAGTCTCAATTGTATAATTTTCTTTGTTTTCATCAGCTTCTTTTCTCTCTTCTTCTGCGATAACAATTAGGATTTCCTTGCTTTCATCTTTCTTAGTACATTCAATCTCAATTTTGTGCTTCTCTTCTATTAGAAACTTTTCTTTCAAATTCTTTTTATCTCTTCTTTGGTATCATTTTTGTTTTCCCTGTTCTGGTCGATTTTTCTTTTATCAGTCTCAATTTTGTTACTTCTTATTTCCTTTATCGGGTCTTCTTTTCCAAATAAATAACTCTCTCATACATCATAACTTGCAGTATTTTCCGGGTTTTTTCTTATTTTTGACAAAATTGTCACATCATCTTTCCTAGTAACATGTTGCGTAGTTTCGCAAAATCTTTTATGGATTAAATCTTCATTTTCACAAATTATTTTTCTTTTCCTTTCATGTTTAGGATTATTTTCAGCATTAGGTTTCTTTAAAATTATTGTGGATAGCAGAGTGACTTTCTTGTTTGGATTAATTTTTGGCCTCAGAACACCTGTTTTTTCGTCAAGTTTTGTGATTAGATTGTTTTCATCGTCGTTAAAATCTGGACTTATTGACTCATCAGAAAAAAAAACGCCGAGGCGTCGCTTTCCGCATACTCAATACTATCATCATATTCATCTTCTTGGGTTGATGAACTGAAACGCCTTCGCCTAGTTTTATTGCTATTCTTTGAATTTTTAACTACCTTTTTCTTTTCACATTTTTCTTGTTTATTCGATGTGTGTTTTTCGTTTGCGTAAATAGTGGGCAAAAAGCTATGAGCTACAGGTGAGTGACATTCACAGTTGCCGATCCCCAGGGCTCAAAAAGGTGTTAGGAAAAAAAAAAAAAGAAAAAAAAAAAAAATCTTGTTTTCAGTTTATATTTTTTCACAATGTTGTTATCCAAAACTTTTCTCAAAACATTCTTTTGGGTATTGTTAGCAGTTTGGAATTGTAATTTTAGTGACGTCGTTAGTACATCGTGTTCTAGTAGTTTCTTATTAACTTCTTCTTTTTTGGGAGTTTCAATGTTAGGTATGTTTTTATATTTATGAACTCTGTTACTTCTTTCATCGGTGTTTTCTCTTCTAATTCTCGCGTATATGTGTCCTTTGTTTCATCTGTCGTGATTAATCTAGTATAAATTTTCGTAATCTGCCTGCATCTTGTCTATGTTCTTTTGTTGTCTATTCGTTTTTTTCTGAACACTTTTGAAATCTTTAGTCAATGTATTTAACTGTAATCTCAGTTGTGCAGTTTCTTGTTTCAGTCTGTATTCAATTCGGCGTTGCATATTACGGCAAGTTAATTGGTTATTATCTTGCTTGGAATTTGAAGTATGTGACGTACCCGGTTCATTTTGTGATGCCATTTTTGCATCTTTTGCTTTTTTCCGATCTACCTTCCATTTATTCCGTAATTCTTGTTTGTGCTCTTCAGTATAGGTACTCTTTTTTTCTCATAGTAACGTGCAGATCTTTCTTTGGCCTTCTTTTGTATTTCTTCATACTTTTGAGGGTTTTCTTTTTTCAACTTATCGCGATATTTTTTCTGCTTTTCAGCTGAAGTCCTCGGCGGCATCTGTGACAATGTTTATATTGTTTTATTGTTAATCAGAAAATTAAAGGGATAGTATGGTTTAAGGGCTCTAATTCATTCAACCAGTCATGTTTAATACATTGACTAAGGGTCACACTACCCGCCTCGCAACACATTTTTTTGTACGTATGTGTATCTCTCTTTAACGCTAATCGACATCCTTTGCTAGAAAGAAAAGACCGTTCGCGCGAATATCGAAGTAAGCATTAAAAAAAGTAAAAAAAAACTTTTAAAAAAAATACGTGGTAAACAGTTAGATTTGGTTTAATTTTTAGAAACAATTGGCATCGATATCCTTAATTGTTTTTCACAAAAGATTAAACTTTATTTTTTTGAAGTCGTTTTTTACTTTTTTTGAGTTTATTTTATTTTTCCACTTAGTGGCACAAAAATATGGTTTAAAAACCTTTCTTTTTCAGTTTCCACGAATGTCCAAACTACTTAAATGACACAAATTAATTAAGGCAAATAAACTACTCTTGTCTTATGTGTTTTTTGAATTTCGTAAAACAATCTATACCAATAAATAAGTTAAAAGTATAAGTAGGTAATTAGTAACTGCTTGGAAACCAAATAAAAAAAATGCCCTCTGTATATCAAATAAAAAAATTACTGAGTGGATTTTTCATTACTCTACATGATCAATACTTAAAAAAAAGGTAGATATTTTTAACAAAAAAGTATATTTAATAAATTACATATGCACAAACCTTTACAACAGTAAAACGTTACGAAACATACAATCAACGTTACCAGTGACATCAAAGCTACATAGAAGTAACGTTAAAGTGCGATTTTTCAAGGTTATAAATAGACATAACTCGACATCAAGGTGAATTTTAAACATAGACACATTACCACGCACTTATTAGTTACTCGTGCATAATAATATATAATATGTGAACAATAAAAACTGATATTTACCTTTGAAATCGCCAAAATTCACAATTAAAATTCACTGCCGAAACACACGCGTGCACCTTTGACAGACTTCCGACACGACAAGATGGCGTCTTTTTTAAAAAAAATTGTGCTGCCTGAATACTTAGTGTTGCCAGTGCAATTACAAAACACTATCAAACTGTTTTTAATGCTTTGTAAGGGAAAATTTTGGTAACATACAAAGTAGTAACGTAGAAGCAAAAATATGGAACATAAGTTTAAATAGTAATAAATCTATAAAAAAAACGCGTTATTAAAGACATGAAAAGCACGATGTATTAGCTTACTATTAAGAAATTTCAGATAGTCACAAATTAATTAAACTTTCATTACAAAAATATAAGTTTTATAGTTTAAATGCTAAAAAGACAGCATGTTTTTCGTTAAATTTGGGAGTCTGGACGAATTTAACTCGTTGTATTTTTTTTAATGTACAACTTATATTAATATTAAGAATATGTTGTAAGAGTTTAAGAGATGTATAACCTAATTAAAATACCTCCATTACAATTTACCCACTATGTTGTTTTCTATAAGCAATGAAAATATGAGAATATTTTTTCATCAAAAAGTGGCAAAAACGACGGCCTTACCCATATATTAAACAATAAAATTACATTAATAACCATAAAGTTAATATAAATACATTTCAGACATTAGACCAATAACATAGTAAATTAAAGGCAAAATATTGTCTTCCATAATAAATAAATTTATTAAAAACTTGAAAAAATATTTAAAATAAGATAAATAATAGGAAGATACAAGTCGAAAATATTATAAAAATAAAGATAAATAACATTTATAAGATAATTAGAAAATTTGTTAAAAATTGTCTAAGTCTTGGAAGGAGTTCATGTATAAAAGAAATTTCCTAAGTTATGGAAGGAGTTCACGTATAAAAGAAAATTTTCCTAAGTTATGGAAGGTGTTCATGTATAGATGTCTTGTATGGAGGAGCTGTCGGAGATACATACCTGCAGTTGTACATATATATGGGGTGATCGGGAGCCCGACTGCCTGAAGTACTGTAGCACAATGACTAGTCCTTATAAACTCAATGATACAAAAACAATACTATAGAAGGTCTCTATGATGAATATGCATTACAATAGTAGGGTCGTGGGTTCGAACCCTATATATTAATGACTTATGAAAGTAAGGTCTATGATACAAAAGCAATTCTATAGAAGGTCTCTATGATTAATATGCATTACAATAGTAGGGTCGTGGGTTCGAACCCTATATATTAATGACTTATGAAAGTAAGGTCTATGACACAAAAGCATTATTGTTGAAGGTCTCCTTGATGCTGCATCGTATGGGGTGGTCGGGTGACCGACTGCTCCTAGTACTGTAGCAAAATAACTAGTCCTTATTAGGGACTTGAAAAGGAATATTATATTTAATCGAGCGTCGAGCCTAATAATGAATATTATTAGGCTCGACGCTCCACTATTTTATGGTCACTTCGGCAGGATTTGGACTGGTGTTTAGTAGTCGTTCAACCATTTTCTGGTCGAATTATTAAATTAATTATTTAGGTAATGCACTCTAGTTTATGTAATAGTCTTAAATAGTATTCGTTTAAATTTAAATTTTGGTTAGGTACTCGCAAACAGAATTATTCATTTAAATAGTGTTTGTAATTGTTTTAAATTTAAAGCTTATTAGTCGCTTAAATAATTGAAACAGTGATAGACAGTCGCTTAAATAATTCAGACAGTGAAATAGCAATCGTTTTGTACGCTTACCCGACAATTTTGATAAAAATATTGAGTCACCTCGACTCGCTGTAACAGGTGTCCGATTTAATTACGTAATACGAGTGTCCATCCTTCATTATTTGTGCGTTGTGAGATTAATTGTGATTAATATAACTTTATTACAATAATTTAAAATGGCAGTTAGTGGAAATGAAATTAAAATTAAAAATTAAAACCCTTTATGCCAAGAGGGACATACTTTTTTCACGTATACAAAGTATTAGTGATCACATAAAGAACATCAATGTAGAAACAACGCGGGAAAATTTTTTGAATGAAATTGAAACGGTAGATACTTTGCGGACGGATTACAAAAGAATATTAGACCAAATTAATCATTTGGAATTACAAATCGACCCGAAATACATAGTGAACTACCAACCGCTTCTAGCATTTGAAGATATGTTTTGTCGCGTGAAAAGAACGGAGAAACTCTTACAATCTCAAAACGAAGCAAAGCCGGAAATGCAGGTACGTCCACGTGACTCAATTAGGTTGCCGCCAATAGATATTCCGGTATTTAATGGTGATATTAAGACATGGCCCTTCTTCTTCAGTAGTTTTCAAAACAATATACACAATAACCCATCGTTATCGGACGCTGAAAAATTATATTATTTAATCAGTAAACTTAGTGGCAGAGTACAGTCAATTTGCTCGGGTTTTACACCTACAGCAAATAATTACTTGTTAATATTCGAAACGCTTAAAACTAAATATGAAGATAAGAGAATGTTAGCTTCCGAATATTTGAACCAGATATTCGATCTTAAACCTATATCATCCGCGAACATCAACGGCTTAGAGCAGTTTTTAGATAAATTTGTGGCATCGTTGGCTGCACTTAAGAATTTGAAATTTAATGACCTTATGGACGTGGTGTTTCTCCATATTGCACTAAAGAAATTAGACCCCGACACCGTGCGTGCGTTTGAAATGGAGCATCGTAGCTCGGAGATGCCTTCCTTTCATTCATTAGCATCGTTCGTGCGAGATCAAATAAAGGTGATGCAGCGCTCTCCGAACGTTAAACAGGAGATTAAAAGGTGCGTCGACCGTAGACAGACTCAACCATCTAAAATAGCAGGGTCGTTAACTTACGTAACCGCTACGTCAGCATCACTTCAGCATGCTTGTGTCGTATGTAAGGATAAACACGGTAATTTATACAATTGTGCGACTTTTCGTAAATATTCACCAAGCGAACGTTATAAATTAGTAAAGACAAACAACCTATGTCTGAACTGCTTAAGTGATAAGCATTTAGTTGCAAAATGCAATTCGAGTTCCGTATGTAGCAAGTGCGCCAGGAAACATCACACGCTATTACATTTTGAAAATAGCAACATAGCAGCGTCAAGTAAAGCGGATAAGGAATTCATCCCTACTAAATTCAACGATTCTAGCGGTCGACCTGGTGATGTCGCTCTGTGCTCATTGGCGAATATGGGAGCACAACCTCCTTCAACCGTGTTACTGGGTACGGCGCGTATTTTGGTTAGGGATTCGCGTGGAAACGAATAAAGCGTCCGTGCACTGCTGGACAGCCGAGCCCAAAATAGCTTTATAACGCGACAATGTTGTCAGTGCTTAGGCTTAGTAATAAATAGGTCACTTTCATGTCCTGTAGTCAAAGGCATCGGAGGTACTAGTAAAGCTACCCAGGGATAAATAAATTTAAAATTTTATTCTCGGATAGATCGTAACGTTAACTTTGATATAAATGCGCTAGTAGTAGATATGGTCACTGAACGGTTGCCAACCGTTTCGGTTGACACCTCGGCAATGATTGAATTTAAAAATTTGACTCTAGCGGACGACACTTACGCCGTTCCTGGAAACATAGACATGCTCATTGGAGCATCGCTTTTCCCTCATCTGTTGTTAAACAATAAGGTCAGGGGCAACTCCTCGCATACCGCTCCTTACGTACTGGAAACCGTATTGGGCTATGTTATCGTAGGCTCCGCCCCCATCATGGATAGTATTTCGGCAACCTCTTATTGTGGTATGGCTGTCGAACCGCTCGAGTCGTTAGTCCGCAAATTTTGGGAGATGAAGGAGGTGAACGTCCCACCCATAGCTAGCTCAGATGACAGATTATGCGAGGAAATTTACGTCCGCACGACCGTTCGTGATCGCGACGGTAGATATACTGTAGCGCTACCCTTTAAAGGAGATGTTTTATCTCTCGGCGATTCGCGTCAAATGGCGGAAAAACGTTTCTACAGCTTGGAGCGTAGGATGCTCGTTTCACCCCAGTTAAAAGGAGCTTATGACGGCGTCATTAACGAATATATAAGAGAAGGTTACATATCACTCGTGGCTTCGAAATTAGATAATTACGAAGACACACCGTCATATTTCATACCACACCACGGGGTCATTAGGGAGGACAAACTTACATCTAAGTTACGTGTAGTGCTCGACGCTAGTGCTAAAACTAGCACTCACCTGTCGCTTTACGATATCCTCTATAGTGGGCAAAATTTACAGGGCAGTTTATTTAATATAATAGCCAATTTTCGTTTGTTTAGTATAGCACTATCCGCCGATATTCGCCAAATGTTTCTTTGCATAGGGGTCCGTGAATGCGACCGTAGATTCCAACGCATTTTATATCGTTTCAACCCAAAGGAATCTCTAATGGTATTTGAATTTAACCGCGTTTGTTTTGGTTTAAAGTCGAGCCCATTTCATGCGTTACGCACGGTGAAACAGCTCGCCCACGATGAAGGTCCCTCTTATCCTAAAGCTAAGAGGGCAATTGAGAGCGGTTTATATATGGATGATTTTGTATACTCGGTCGATAGCGTGGAGGAGGCTACCCTAACCACCGCCGAGGTTATAAAGCTCATGAAATCGGGTAAATTCGATCTTGTGAATTGGACTAGTAATTCGCGTCCGGTTTTAGATAAAATCCCACTATCATACCGTCTTTCGGCGATAAAGGAATTCGACGATTCTGATACACACAAGGTGCTCGGTCTGTGTTGGTCACCAGAGTCCGACGTGTTTAGCCTTAAGGTAAATCCGCCCGTAGAGAAATGTACAAAGCGCACAATACTGTCATGCGTTGCTAGATTATGAGATGTCATGGGTTTCGTAGCTCCGGTGGTTTTATACGCTAAGCTTTTTGATTAAACAACTTTGGTTATTTTAATGCGATTGGGATGATTCGCCGCCTGACAGTATTGTTCGGTTGTGGCAGCATTTTAGAGAGGAACTTCCTTTACTAAGAGAAATTAAAATACCGCGTCATATAAACGTCGATAGAAATAGCGTCATAACGGTCGTTGGGTTAGCAGACGCCAGCGAGAAAGCTAACGGGGGCGTTGTATATTTCCACGTTCAGAATATTGGTAGAAATTCGATTAGCCTCATTAGTTCTAAGTCGAGAGTCTCCCCCCCTTAAGGTTGTCTCTCTGGCGCGCTTAGAGCTTTGCGCAATATTAGTACTCACCAAGCTTATTACCGCAGTTATCAGCGCATGTAGGGATAGAGTTGACATAGAAAGGATATTTGCCTTTTCCGACTCCACCGTCGCCTTATGCTGGGTTCATTCTTCACCCCACCGTTGTGATACGAGTTAGAAACGCGGAACTTTTATCACGTGTTCGGTACGGAAAACCCTGCCGATTGTCTATCCCGTGGACTCATCCCGATGCAAATAATGGACCACCCGCTTTGGTTCCACGGACCTTCTTGGGTTCACTTGGATCCGTCGCAATGGCCAATAACCGATTTCGAACCTTCGTCAGTGTCACAACCGCCGGAAGAGAAGAGACACGCTCTAGTGGCGAACGTTTCGAGCGAGGTTTCTCCAATTATTGCTTTGGCGAACCACTTGTCCTCTTGGTCGAAATTATTGCGTAGCGTAATTTACGTTTGTCGATTGGCGAAGCTTTTACCGCGACGTTCGTATGTCTTAGCGTCGGATTACAACTATGCCGAGTCGCTAGTATTACGTGAACTTCAACGGGCACACTTCTCTGAAGAAATTACAACATTACAATCGAATAGAGCTTGTAGTCGCGCCTTTCAACGCCTTAAGCCATTTTTACAGGATGGGTTTGTAAAGGTAGGTGGACGCTTGTCCAACTCGCAGTTGAGTTTCGACCAACAGCACCCTATAGTTTTATTAGTGGTATATCATGAATTTATTAGTGGATTACCATCATAAATTTATTTCACACGCTGGCCCCGACTTGCTGATGTCGATCTTGCGTCAGAATGATTGGATCTTTCTGCACGTAGTTTAATACGCAATCGGGTGCATAGATGTATAGCTTGCTTTCGGGCACGCCCCAAGCCGTTATTTCCAAAAATGGCGGAACTTAGATCTTGTAGAGTAATACAATGTAAAGCCCTTTACGCACCCCGGGTCTGATTTCGCTGGTCCGTTTAAGGTCACGCTCACTCGCGGGCGTGGTTTAAGATCCACAAAGGCTTACGTCTGCATTTTCGTATGTCTAACTACTCGAGCGGTGCATATAGAACTCGTTGTTGATCTAAGCACAGCAGGCTTTATGGGTGCATTTAAAAGATTTCTATCCCGCCGTGGCCCTGTAAGTAAATTATATTCGGATAACGGTACCAACTACGTCGGTGCAAAACGTATTTTTTCAGAACTACATGAGCTCTTAGCTAGCAAGTATTATAATTCGGAGTTCGCTCACATTCTAGCCGAGAACCGCATTGAGTGGTCTCTGAACGTCCCAGCCGCGAGTCATTTTGGGGGCAATTGGGAGACTAATATTAAGAGTCTAAAGAGTCACTTATACCGAGTAATAGGAGATCAAATTTTGTCCTTCGAAGAGCTAAGTACGGTGCTCGCTCAAATTGAATGCGTAATGAATAGCCGCTCACTTTGTCGTACATTGTCCAGTGACCCCTCGGAACCGCTGGCTCTAACTCAGCACATTTTTTTAAATTTAACGCCTTTAAAGTGTTTGCCCGCCGTAGATATGGATGAGAACAGACTTAGCATTTCCGCACGCCACAAATTATTAGACCGGTTAGTGCAATCGTTTTGGAAACGATGGAGGATGGAATACTTGCATACTTTGCAGTCTCGGCAAAATGGAACACAGCAACTGAGCCTTTAGCTGTAGAAACTGTAGTTGTGCTCACCAAAGAGAATACGCCGCCTCTCCACTGGCCGTTAGGAATTGTCGAAGAGGTCTTTC
Source organism: Parnassius apollo (assembly GCA_907164705.1). Lineage (NCBI taxonomy): Eukaryota > Metazoa > Arthropoda > Insecta > Lepidoptera > Papilionidae > Parnassius > Parnassius apollo. Next base: position 4,610,128 of record CAJQZP010001514.1, read on the forward strand.
CCGGTTCCGACGGAGTAATTAGGATAGCTCGCGTTCAGACCACGGTTGGGTCTTACTTGCGTCCTGTTGTCCGTTTGTGCCACCTGCCTCTTCCATAATTTAAATTAACTTTCTAGATTAGAAATTGTAGTTGAATTTAGGTAATCTTAGCGTTAGTTAGTTATTTTGTTAGTTTGATCTTAGCTCTAGTTGTTTTAGTTATTTTTTGAAGGAAATACTTCAAGGGCGGGGGAGATGGTTGCGCGGAAAACCATTTGTATTTATTTAATTTGACGGTAGGCTGCCAAATCGGTTATCCCTTTCCAAAAACGATATCATTCATACCCTCCTATCGACACATCGGTGTAGTTGGGTGGGAGAGGAAAGAAGATGATTCTAGAGTATCACGTAATCATCGCAACCGAAAATATAAAAGGAACGCGCGACCGACTCGCACTCTCTTCCCGCCGCGCTCGTTGTTGGAACCACACCGCTAGTAGAACCGCTTTAGCCTGGAAGCAGTCGAGCTCCAGGAAACCCGCCTCACCTCGTGTTAGATATAGTCGCGCACCGCCTCTCTCCAGAGTGTCTGTCCAGAAGAAGTTCCAGAAGTAGCAGCTATAGTGCCCAACAGCATAGAAGAGACACCCCGGTGAGTGAATATTCCTAATAATATTGCCTGTATTGCCTGCTTGATATAATAGTGTTTTAACCCGCTCCTTTTTTGTGTTCTCCTAATCAAGCAGGATTCCTTTCATCGATTTGGCAAATAATAGTTCGTTTTAGGGAAGAGCGAGTGCATTGTACCGCATGCTATAGTTGCCGTTTATAAGTGTAGAAACATTTTGAAGATACAGTCCACTTAGATTAATAGCTCGCGTAATAGGTTTTAAGGTTCAACCGGGGAATTAGACTTCGGCAACCTTAGGCTCGACGCTCCACCATATTTTATTAATCTTGGTCACAAATATATATAATCATTATGTAAAGGGGAATATAATCCATTTAGTATTTAATATATATTTATTATTATGAGAGGGGGGAAGCGTTACATTATCAAGTACACGTATAGGTGTTACAGCCATCATTTCCTTCAACGTTACTCTACTGCCATAAAACTAAACTGAACTAACAAATGAATTTAAAAACATCAAGTGAGTGGTTACTGTAGCCTATGTATACCTGGTTGAACGTGACTTGGTGACAAAGTCCACCTGATGGTAAACATACGCTGTGACCTCATAGTAATAAGTTTACCTCATTGTTTAAATCATATAATCTTGTTAATTTTTTTTGAACCGACTGGTATTGCTGGGTCTAGTTCGACCTGTATGCGCATCACTGTAGACAGTGGATCTCATTGCATGACATACACAAAAAATAGAAATATGAGAAAGTTGTATTTTATTTCAAATAAATGAACATCGTTAAGAAAGGTTTAAAAGTAATATAGTAAAAGGACTTCCATCCCTTTCTTCTAAAAATAGAGCTGATTTATTTTTATTATCTTATTATATTATCTTAATTATTTAGAAAAGTTTGCTCCACAGCAGGCACAGGACTTTATATTTATGCAAAAAATTTAAACTGCATCCAAGAAAATTAAAATGACGTGGGGTATAATAAACAATGAAATGGGCAAAGTTAAACCACGCAATTATGATATTCAACTGAATATTAACAATAATTTAACTCAATCTGATAAAGAAGTTGCTATGGCTTTTGAGAAACATTTTACTGATGTTCCTTTTTCGACAACTAAGTCATGAAATTCTTCTCTTACTATCGCCCAATCATTGCTCAAACAAAAAGTATAGGCTATTCCAAATATTTTTAAATACCATAGAATATTGCCAAATGATATGAATAAATATTTTAAAACTATTTATATTAAGAAAACGGCAGACTTATGGAGGATTTCCAATAAAGTTATTGCACCATTGTTAATTAATAGATACAATAGCACCGTATCTAGTCACTATTTTTAATACAGTTGTCGAAACTGGTGTGTTTCCTGATTTAACCCGGCGAGCATAAGGCAGGGTATCACACACCCTGATAAAATTTCAAGGTGATGTATTTTTTAAAAAACTCGCCTGAATCTCTAACTCGCTCAGTAGCTGGAGTGCTGGGCGCGTGGGGTGGGTTAGTGGCGTGATCGCAGTGTGGTGCAGGACACCGGCCGTTATATTCGTGGGCAAACCTGTCTCGAATATGTTTTATACCCTGCCTCATTTTTGACGTATTTTTTACGTAATGATTTGACCATGAATTATGATTGTTTTATTAGTTTTTTATTTGATCATTTTAATATATAAATTTGTTGTGCATTCATTTATACTGTGTTATGTTAGTCGCAACAGTAAACGATGGGCTACGACTTTATTCTATGGTGTCTTGAACATGGCTGCTATCAATGCTTGCATTATATTTATGTCGAGAAAACAAAAACGTCACAATCAAAAGAAAGGATATCATTCGTAATTTTATTTTTTTCGTGATTAATAATTTTATTAATTCGTGATTTACGAACACCTACATTTAAGAAAATCAAAAAAGATTTTAGCTTAGAATATCTAAGATACATCTGCCAGCGAATCTTAAAACAGTTCGGTGAGCCCTCGCCTAGACATGTGAATATTCACCCGGGCGATATGTCAGATGTCAGGATTGTCCAAACAAGAAGGATAGAAAAACCAAATATTCCTGGAATGCTTGTGCCAAGTCCATATATATGGAGCACACAAAATTTATTTGCGAAAATTGTGCTGATCTCGACAGTGGTGATTAATCATAACGCTAGCGTTTTTAATTAAAAAATTAATAATAAGTTTTTTACAAGGAGGATCTCACTATGTTTTAATTTTAGGTTGATTTAAACTCCAAAGAATAATATTTTTTGTTAAATTATAAATTTTTGTAAGTCCTTAAACTTTTGTTTCTTTAATTACAAAGTTTATGAAAAACATGATTATGTAATAATAATTTCACAATTAAGAAATTGTTTCATTTAATTCTATTAAATCATCCATTATTTTACATAATAAAAACATCAAAGTAAAAATAATAATAATAAGAACTTAAATATGGTACATTAAATTATGGGTATGTCCCACCCTGCCACATTCTCGATGTAACTTTTTTTAACATCATGCTCGCCGGGTTAAGGAAACAGAAAAGTTCTACCTTTATTAAAATCAGGTAGTACATCAGACCCCGCCAATTTAAGACCAATTTCTGTACTACCAACTTTAAATAATTTTTTTGAAAAAAAAATTTTTATATCAGATGATAATTTTTTTAATAAAAGTAAATTGCTCCATACAGGTCAATTTGGTTTTTACAAGTGATCACTACACAGCCGATGCCGGAGTTGAGCTTACAAAAATATTTTTGTGCATGGGAGAATTCAGAGGATACTTTGGGTATATTTCGTGACCTTTCCAAGGCTGTGTTTGTGTGTGTTGTTGTGACTGTGTTTACCGTGAGACTTTAATCAGGAAGCTACAGTATTAAGATTTAAGAACACATCGCTACTTGCCTAGTAATAGCCAATAAAGATATAACTAAAGCAGAAAAAATGTTACAACATGACTTTACTAACCTCTGTTTGTGATCACATGATGAGGGAATCGTATAAAATTCTGGTAAAATTAAAATTATACATGTACGCTCGATGCACTCTAACAAATACGAAAGACCAATAAAAATACTAGCACACAGCCACGACTGCCTTCATAGTTCATCTAAATTAAATACTAACTGTAATTGTAATCCTCTAGAACAAGTTAACAATTAATAAATACCTAGGTCTGATTGTGGATGAAAGATTCAATTGGGGTAAACAGGTTGAGCATGTATGCAACAAGCTACGGGCTATGCTAGCAAAGTTTGCAATACTAAAATACAAAATGTCATTTCCCATCCTTATAAATCTGTATAACACTCTTGCTGAGTCTCTTATTTCTTATGGCATTACAAGTTATGGAATAACTTTAGCGACTGTATATTCGAATACAAACCAATGAGTAATATTGTTAAGAAAATATCATGAATAGCAATACAATATTCGTCGATCTTCAAGGCTTCAAAAATAGCAAAAATGAATTTATAGTAAGGGAGTTTGCTATAGCCACTTTAGAGTACACCAATATATTCCTAATTGAACCTCCTTACCTATTCACTTCACTATTTCTTAAAGAGAAAAAACAAATTTGCTGGATTGAAAAGCACAGAGGGTATCGATGGAGTGAGGGCTTTGTTGATTATAGAGAGTTTCACAGAATTATAAAAACATATTTCAAAGATAAAAAGATTTTTTTAAAAGAATGTGAAAAAATTAAATGGGTGCAAGATATTTGTGATGAAAATAATACTATCGTAGATATAAGTTGCTTAGGAGCTCCCAATTTAAATACTCTTTGTGAACTTTATTGTAAAGATACTTTACTGTATATCTGTTTTACTGATAAGAAAATATGTGCGTTAAAAATTTTTTATATATATATATATATATATATATATATATATATATATATATATATATATATATATATATATATATATATATGTATATTACCTTTTAATTGAGACTGTAACTGGCGGACAAACCACACGGTTTTGCAAGTTAATTACATTTAACTCATGTATTTACTATAATGTTATAAATAAATTAAAAAAGTTATTTCATATTTAAGTAATAGCGTGCAGAAAGTTATTATCAGTGGTAAAAGTTCTTTCGGATGGCCTGTGCTATTCCTATTTTAGTGTATATTAATGACTTGTCTTCCCTTGTAGGGGATAATCATGGTATAGTATTATTTGCTTATGATACTTCCTTGACATTTAAACTTAAACGTCAATCAATTAAATGTGACGAAGTGAATAATACTGTTACAAGCTTGAGGTTCGTGACAATAAAAACTGCCGATTGAATTACCAAAATTTACACTTTTATTACCGAACACCAATTAAAACTTAAAAGGCACTAATAATTAATCACACTGATTCACTTTATTGCGCTACGAAGCTTCGCTTGTCTCGCCAAATTCAATACTGCCCCGATCGCGGCTTGCAGCGGCTTTACATATACATATTTTTTTTAATTTATTTTATGTACACACATTAAGATATAGAAGCAGTCTTATAGTAATTTCGTACAAAGGTTCTACTTATTCCAAATTAGCTGAAATATATTCCAGTAGACCCATAAAGGAAATTATATTGAAATTGCAAACTTAATGCATACATTAGTAATACTAAAAAATAAATAATATACACAATGTTACCTAAATTATATAAAATAAAACAATAAATAAAAATAAAATAAATCAATAAATAATAATAATAATAATAAATACGATAGTTCATATGATATATATAAACTAAAACTAATATAATAGAATATTATATATAAATTCAAAGTAGTTATCTCTAAGACGTTTCTTGAATACCAACAAAGTTTCGGAATTTCTCATATTTGACGGTAGTGAGTTCCATAACCTTACCGCGTGAACTGAAAAGGAGTGGGAGTAAAAACCGGAATTATAGACGGGAAAGTCAAGAAGAGTGTTAACAAGGGATCTGCATGGTTTGTCCGGAGGATGGGTGAAGGAAAATCGGCTTCTGAGGTATGTGGGAGAGGAAGGGTTGTGCAAAATGTTATAGAGGAGACATAACAATCGAGTGTTTCTTCGAAGTCGAATTGGGAGTCAAGTGGCTTGTGGCAAGTGGGTGTTAGTTGCTTACGAAACTGAGATTTACGGTCAAATTTCTTGAGCCCAAATATAAAACGGATAAACTGATTTTGCAAGCGCTCAAGTTTATTAAGAAGCTCCTCTATAGCATCCAAATAACAGGCATCCGCATAATCAAGGAGAGGTAGGATGAGAGTAAGCACGAGTGATATTTAAGCTTTAAGGGGTAAGAAATTTTATAGACATTTAAGCGCATGCAAAGTAAAGTAGATCTTGCGACTAACCTCGGCGATATGCGTGGTCCATGTTAAATGGTGATCAAATATGACGCCTAAGTTTTTGACAGTATTGGCAAAGGGTATAGGAACACCATTAAAACAAACAAAAGGTATTGATAAAAATTCTAATCTATTACGCAAATGCCTACTGCCTATTGTGATGGCCTGAGATTTTGTGGGATTAACTAATAGACCGAAGGATGCAGACCATTCACAGATGCGGCTCAGATCCGCATTCCACAGAAACACCCAGAATATTCCAGTAATTACGGGCGCCGACCGACCAGGCGCAGAAAATTCGAGTGTGAGGCTTCTAGAAAGCTTAATTCTTCTGTTCGATAATAGATGGTGCTCTTGGTTGAAAGGTCAATATTGACATTTTACAGGAAGCCCTCCTCGTTCTGGTCCCCAACGATAGATGACGCTAGTGCTAGGTACCAGTCGTCAGCTTAGGCGCGCAACACTGCCCCTCCTAGGACATGCTCATCCCGAGCATTATCGGCCCCATAATAACGCACCAGTTGATCCACATGGACGATCTTAGGAGTACCTCTTGCGTCTTTCTGTATCCGGTAGGTTACATCGTTGATCCTGGTCACAATCCGTTACGGGTCGTCCCATTTAGCTTGAAGCTTAGATTCCCCTTTGATGCGGACTGGATTGTGCAAGCACACTAGTGAACCTTCGTCGAACCCTTTGATGTTCATTTTGCGGTCATACCGGGTTTTCATCTTTTCAGACATTCCCCGCTACATCAATGGCTATTTTCTCTCATAGTGCACCAACATTGTACAACTTCAACGCACCTCTACTACGAGTCTGAGGTCCCTTTGCAGCCGCACAACTTGTACACTTGCGACACCAGTCCCTGACATCGTTTCGACAGTGGACCCACTAAAACCGTTTGCGGATCTTCAGTAGAGTTCGTTTAACTCCCAAATGGCCTCCTGAACAATCATTATGGTGCAGCTGTAGAGCATCCGGTACTTTAGCTTTAGTGACACCCATTTGCAAATGACAGCTGTCTCCCGAACATTTTACCATTTACGACACAGAACTCCATCCTTAAGCAGCAGGCTGTTCCATTGCGCCCAATTTGCAAAAATATACAATTTTAGCAAAAATGATTAAGTTAAATAAATTAAAAATTGGTACCAAATCCTGGATCTCTTGGCACCAAACACGATGAGTTCTTGGTTGCCATGGCGCGTCATTCAGTGGACATAATGGCCATCAACGAAACATGGCTTCGAGAGGGTGAGGAAGGACGTCCGCCATCAGTCCCAGGTTACAGACTGCGACACATACCCCGACCTGCCGAAGTCCGTGCACGCGTTTGGGAGGGGATAGGTTTATAGGTTTATAGTTATTTGAGGCAGAGTTTAACTACGCAATATATTGAGCATCCTGTTTGCCCTATGGTGGAGCAAATGTGGATAAGTATTAAAATGAGTATAGGATAAGTAATAACACTTATCATAGGCACTGCTTATCGTCCCCCGTGGCTTAGTGTACAATTATTCTTGGAAGCGTTGAGTGAGTCGTGAGATGAAGTACCAACACATTTTACCGAAAGTATCATACTCTCTTAGATGTTCTGTGGACTAATACCGGTATCTCATATAAAAGTAGACTATATTAGTGATTTAAGTACTCATGCCGTAGTTTTGTGTGAATTTCTCAACATTCTAAAAGACCGATTAAACAAGATGGGTTGACGTTACCGTTGGGAACTATCGATAGATATTCTCAAAGATGACCTTAAACATATAGACTGGCATAGCTTCACGTTATTGAATGATGTCAATGATATGGTGGCTATCTTTAACAAAACTCTAATAAATATTTTTGATAAAAATGCACCAATGAAGACCGCTTACATAAAAAACAAACATTATCCTTGGATAACATATAACATAAAGTGTATGATGAAGACGCGTGATGAAGCACAAGTGAGGGCTCTTAAGACAAATCTGGACTCACACAAGAAGTATTATAAAGAGATAAAACCAATAGTTAAAAGTGCCTTTGAGTCAGAAAAAGGGCGTACTTTCAATTTTTCGTTAACTCAACAATGAATCAACCAAAAGTCATGTGGAAGCATATTAAGCAACATGTACAAATAAAAAACAAAGATAATTCTCTGCCAGGTCATTTCGATGATCCAAATGCAATGAACGATCATTTTCTAAATATCTCCAGAGAAAGTAATGTAGCTATGTCTATCCTCACCTACTTTGAATTTCATCGTTTTTCTGATGTTTCGTTTCAATTTCAAGCAATCTCAGAATCTGAGGTTGCAACTATTTTGAGGTCATTACATACTAACGCAATTGGTTGCGATGGGATATCACTAGATATAATAAGATTGTTACGTCCAGATTGTCTTGTAGTAATAACTTCAATAATCAATAAATTTTTCGTAACAAACACCTATCCTACTGTATGGCAGCAAGCCCTTGTTAAACCTATATCAAAAGTTAGTAATCCTGTTTGTATGTCTGACCTTCGACCCATCAGCATCTTACCGTGCTTATCTAAAATTATAGAAAAAATAGCATGTAAGCAATTAACTCAATATCTTTAGACCAATAATATACTGCCCAGACTGCAATCGGGTTTCAGAAAACAGCGCAGCACTACAACTGCCTTAATTCAGGTCGTAGACGACATACTGACAGCACAATCCAACGGAGAGGGCACTATTTTGACTTTGCCGGATTTCTCACGGGCATTCGATACTATTAATGTTTCCTTACTACTTTCTAAGTTATCATACTATGGTTTAAGTAGAAATGCTATTAAGTGGTTTAACAGCTATTTTGAGAACCGTTCCCAGCAAGTCGCATTAACAAGAAACGATAACACCAGAATCACTTCGAATAATCGGCGGGTTGAACGGGGAGTTCCGCAGGGTTCTATCTTAGGACCACTGCTTTTCATACTATACAGCGCGGATATTGTAAATAATATAGATCATTGTAAGTTCCACATGTATGCTGACGACTTAGAGGTATATATATCTTTTAAGCCCTGCGACACAGATATCGCTTTGGCAAAGCTTAACGCCGACCTAAATCGCATATCTCTGTGGTCTGAGCGTAACACAGTAGTTCTGAATACAAAAAAAAACATGATACTGGGAACGCCAACACAGGTACGAAAGATTATATCGAAATGTCCCGCTGTTGTCATAAATAAGGGTACAATAGAGAGAGTCCCTGTAGCGAGAAATCTTGGTGTAGTGATGGACGAGCAGCTGCGATTCGAGAAGCACATTTTTTGAAATTATACGTAATTGCTTTTTTTAGGCTATATATGTATTCTGGAATGGGCTATATATATATATATATATATAGCCCATTCCATATATATATATATATATATATATATATATATATATATATATATATATATATATATATATATATATGCAAGTCCCTTGTTCTATCAAAATTCAACTATGCTCACATACCGATTCTCTCATAGGACCGCGACTTCTAGCAACGGGTGCAAAATGCCTGCGCGCTTTTTTGCTTTAATATACCACCACGTACACATGTAACACCGTTTTTCAACAAAGCCAATATATTAAAAATGGACCTCCGGAGACGACTACACTTTACCACTCTTTTTTTCGGTATTGTAAAAAACAAAGAACCATTATATTTGTACAATAAGCTTCATTGGGCCAAAGATCACAATAATACACATTATCTCAGATCAGTTGAACAAAAATTAGTATATCCTTTTAGCCGCTCAACTGCATTCAGAAGTAGTTTTACAATGCAACAGAGTGTTGGAACAAACTGCTTACGTAGCCTTACGACAATTAATAGTTTTAAAAACAAATATAAATTACTACTACTCAATGAACAAAAATATGTTGGCTAAGACGTAGAATCCAGGTATAATAACTTATAATTCTTTAATGTAGCAATTTTTTATTAAATTACGATGAATGGATTTACCAGTAATGTATTTCATAGACACCGAGCGGTTTGGCACTTTAAATTATATTAAATTCTGTATTTAAAAAAAAATGTAAATATAGTAACAATGGAAGTCAGCATATAATCTGGGTAGCCTATTTAAATATTTTTTTTCTTTTCTTTCTTTTAAATTAATTTAAAAATCCTTATACAAGTTGTGTGTGTATTTACCATAGTTATTATTTTATTTTTTTTACTAATACAAAACTGTAGATATTGCTTCCATACGTATTCTTTTTGGAAAAAAACGGCAAATTCTACTTTCAGTCCAATTATATATAAATATGGGTATGTATATGTTTATTATATATTACGAATTTTCGGACATCTAGAGCGAGCGTGCACTCAGCCGCCCGAGCTACCTCTGGGTAAAGGCTGGACTAAAAACTGGTGCATTCACTGAGTCTGGTCCGTTTCACGGTTTCAAGCTGCAGCACAGGGTATTTTTAAAATATTTTCTTAAATTTATAATAATGTTAAATTATTATGTTTCTTTACATTTCTTTCTTTCTTTCTTTCAATAGCTTGTAGTGGTCAAACTCATCGCTGCGACGTCGCTCTACTTGGGCTTGGGAGCACTGGCCTTCATCCATTCCAGAATCGGCTTGATGTTCGGATCTTCCTGCTGCGCATGTAGTAAGCTGTCCTTCCACTCGTTGCTGAGGTGGTCTGTCCTGGGCATCCTCACGGATACCACTTCCTTACCCTCTTGCCTAGTACTATTCTCGATATTATCAGAATAAGGACTTCTTGACAATGCATCTGTGTTGCCACGCCATTTCCCGCTGCAGTGTCCGATAGTATCGTATTCCTGCTGCTGCTAGGCGGTGCTGTAAGCCACACTACCCTCTCGAGATCGATCACCTTCCCTTTTTACAGATCGTTTAGGGCAGCTGGATCGAAGATGGCCCCTTTCCCCACAGCCGTAGCACCTTGGGCTGTAACTTTTATTGTGGTTGCGAACTGTAGGTGCTGCAACCTCCCTAACCTGAGGAGAACGATAATCCTGCCGCTGCTGGGTGGTGCCGTTAACCACACTACCCCCTCGAGGTCAATCACCTTCCCTTTCCACAGTTCGCTTAGTGCAGCTGGATCGAAGATGGCCCCTTTCTCCACAGCCATAGCACCTAGGGCTGTATCCATATTTGCAGTCGCGAACTGTATCTACCCAACATCCCTGACGCGATCGGAGCGAAGATCCTGCCGCACGGCTTCCACCTCCAGTGCACAAGGCTTCCTTAAGCGTCACGTGGTACCCGAGCCTCACAGCAGCTCTGACTTAAAAGTCGCGGATGCCGTCGATAAATGTCTGCACCAGGTTCCCTTCAATGAGCGCAGGTACAGATCGGTATGCTTTTCGCACTAGCTTCTCTACCTCTAGAGCCCATTGCTGCAGGTTTTCGTTGATGCGCTGCACGCGATCTTCACACTGCGCACGAAAGACGTGTTTCAGGTGAGCGTCGCCATATCTCGCCTCCAATGCCTCAAGGAGCTGCTCGTAGATCACTTTCTTACCGAGAGCTTCCAACACAGTTAAGGTCTGGTCGCGCAGGCCTAGTGTGAGAGCAGTCATGGCCTGGCTTTTATTCCAGCCGTTCGCCTTCATAACAGCTTCAAACTGGAATTCGTAAGCTGACCAGGAAGAAGTCCCTTCGAACGGCGCCACTTTGAACCCACGCAGCGAAGGTGCAGTAGCTACTACGGGAGCTGTAGTTCCATCCCCAAGTTTTAGTTCGTCCAGTGATTTCTTTATGTCAGCCACTACGTTGTCAAACTGATTGTTTACTTGCTCGATTCGGGTTTAAGCTTCCAACAGGTGGTTGTTATGTTGAGCAACCTTATCCTTCACCTCCGTATCTTTTTCCCGAAGGTAGCGTGGATGTCCTTCATGAGGAGCATCTGCTCTTCCTTATCGCGTTTGTGCCGCTCTTCCAAACGACGGGCCTGTTCCTCCTGTCGGCGGGCCTGTTTCTCTTGTCGACGGGCCTATTCCTCCTGTCCGTGCTGCAGCTGCTCTTACAACTGACAGGCCTGCTCCTCCTGCTGCTCTTTCAACAGACGGGCCTCTTCTTCTCGTCCGCGCTGCAGCTGCTCTTCTAACCGACAGGTCTGCTCCTGCAGCATCACTATCAGAGCACCTAAGTCATGAGCTGCAGATGCAGGAGCTACTGACGGACCGGCCTCCGTGGCCGGTAGCTGGCCATCCGACGTCTGCGGCTTTGCACCACCAATTCGTCTCTGGTCCGTCTCCTGCTGGCGTTGACTTCGGGTACGGACACCCTCCATTTCGTCCTTAGGTAAAATCGGCATGATTTAATCTCAATTCTGACACCAATTGTTACGAGCTTGAGGTTCGTGACAATAAAAACTGCCGATTGAATTACCAAAATTTACAGTTTTATTACCGAACACCAATTAAAACTTATGGCATTAATAATTCAAGACACTTATTTACTTTATTTCGCTCCGAAGCTTCGCTTGTCTCGCCAAATTCAATACTGCCTCGATCGCGGCTTGCAGCGGCTTTAAATACACTTTTATACCGAAACATCTAGAATATTCCAGTGGATACGAGCGCCGACTGACCAGACGTAGAAAGTTAGAGTGTGGGGCTTCTAGAAAGCTTAATTCTTCTATTCGATACTTGATGCCGCTGTTGGTGTAAAGTTCAAGATTGACATTTTCTAGGAATCTCTCCTCGCTCTGGTCCCCGACATTAGATGGCGCTAGTGCCATGTACCTGACGTCAACTTAGGCGCGCAACAGTATGTTCACAATAGCAAAGGTAGTTTTAGTAAAAAAGTGATATACACTCTGTAAACACCACGAACAAACACAAGCTAATACCAGTTTTTGCGACTTCACAGACTCAGTAATTCATCATTGAGGCAATGTTTACGCTATTACAACAAGTCCCATAAAATATACAAGGTCTCTTTATTATATACCAAGTTTAAATATTTAATTAAACAAATACCGTATAAAAATAATTATTAAGATATAAATGAATGCAAGGTTTATAATAACCCCTGGGAATGAGGTAGTAGCTTCCATTCCGTTTCTAATATAATTTTTTTAAATATTTTGTGACCAATGACATTGTAAAATTAATTTAAAAAAAGTCCCGCTGGGTTTCTTGCTGGTTCTTCCCAGGACAGTGATTTTATTTTCAAATCAGTGGTATAGTAAAAAATTGACTTTAAATAAAGATAACTTGCAATCTATATTGAATTTAAAAAAAATCTTTTCTGTTATATACATCTGTCCTCGTTTAAGAATTAAAATGCATTATGCTTTGTTACTTATGAGGAGTAAGATGGAATACCTCGTTTTCAGTAGAAATTGTCTTTGGTTCTTTCTTATCTTTGCTTTGGCATTAAACTTCCATTTTACGCTGTTATTCTGTGAGAGTGTGGTTCCTCCTTGATCAAGCATACCCATTATTTGCGCAACGACCTTAATGTAGTTTCAACGTAGTTCTATCACTTACAAGTGTGTGTTTTACTCTAGAGTATTCACATGAATAATATCAGGTACATAACGTATGGAAAAATTTAGGTAGCTAGTACGTTAATTCTTGGTTGATCTTATTGTCGTAAAGGCCGCCGAAGCGCCATTTTGAGAATTGTCTTTGATCGTTAATAGAATCAGGTGTTAATATGCGGAAATACTCGTAATAAAATAAAATAATATGTTTTACGACGGTGATAGTGCACGCAACTGAGCGAGGGCGCGAGGGTGCTTTCCAAATGAAGTAAATTTTACTACGCGGATCAAAACTTATTAATTCTTAATATATTTAACAAGCCATTAGCCCTTGATCAAATGGTCAAGAACTTCTACTGGAAACGGCCAAAGCTACGTCTTTCGTATTCGGTTTGATTCTACTTTCGTAATGCAAATTGGAATAACTTGCAATATCTGTCTTTCTGTCCAAGTTCAATCTGCGTGTATTCAAGGCAAGATTGAATAGGCTTTTGTTACGCTTAAGCAGAGCGATTTACCATCTACAGCTTTATCGTCACTTATCAATAGGTGATAATGTGATAAAGAAATGGCTCATATTGCTTTAAGTTAAAATACATCCGAGAACATTGGTAGCTCAGATGGTTAGCGCTCGCTGTAAATTTCAAAGTTCGCGAACAAACCGGGTTCGATCCCCGCCGGCACCAATGAAATTGTTAATTGCAATTTTAAGTGCTGATTTACCACGTATTCGGCGGTGAAGGAAAACATCGTGAGGAAATCTGCATGTCTGAGAAATAAGAATAAAAATATTTCGAAATATGTGAAGTTGCCCAACACGCATTGGGTCAGCGCGGCGGACAATTTCTTGCCCTAAAACCCTCTTAGAAATGTGCGGAGGCCTGTGTCTAGCAGTGGGACGTATATAGGCTGTAACTATAATTTATTTTAAAATAAATCATTCTGATAATATTGGCTTATAAACTAAAGTTTGAATAGTTTTAACATTTTTAAAGAAAAATTACGACTATGATTAACCTGAGGAATCCTTCAGATAATTTCAGTCGAAATGTTCCAATTTCTTATAATACTACAAAATTTTAAATTCCATTCACATCAATACTGTCGCTGATTATCTATTCTCCTTTGCTTTTTTTAGGATATCTTTGAATTCGTTTATGTAAATATTCATTTAAATTAATTAATTTCAAATGAATAATTTGTTTATATAAAATTGAATTATTACTTACGGCAACTCCATCACAATTTCAAGCTAATTTAAAGAAACATTCACTTGTCAATTGTCAAGAATGAAAGATTGTTCAAATCTTTTTCAAAACACGAAGATGCGCCCAGAGTACAAGTACATAAAGATCCAAACAATTGTACAACTTTTGGTGAGTCTCAAGCTAGGATTAGTACTACGCGATGGCATGTAGAGATTCATTCGTATACAATATATAAGCTACTACTTTAATTTATGGTACAAAGAGTAAAGAAAAAAAATGAACATAGTTTGTTCATTTAAAGTAGTAAAAATATTACAAAATACTCTTAAACAGCACTGGTGATGCTCTGTACACCGGCCGTGCCAATATTTCTCGAAAAAAGGTCTTCGAGTACGGGGACAAACTTGTGTTTGAAGTCGAGTCTTTGCTGAACAAAGTCTCGGATTGGGGGCGACTAAATCTAGTCCATTTTGACCCTCAGAAGACACAAGTTTGCGCGTTAACAGCTAAAATGAACCCCTCTGTCGTATTTCCTCAGTTTCAAAGCACTCACCGTGTTGCCTCAGCTAGTATCGGAATCCTCAGCGTCGACATATCGAGTGACGTGCGGTGTCGTGGTCACTTGGAAGAGAAGGCCAAATTGAAGATTAAAAAGCTTGGCGTCTGAGCACGCAGAGCGGGACAGTAGTTTATGCCGGCACATCGCCTGCAAGTTTACGAGGAAAAGGTTCGGCCGCACATGGAATACTGTTCCCATCTATGAGCTGGGGCTCCCCAGTGCCAGCTCCTTCCACTTGACAGCATCCAGTGCAGAGCGGCTCGATATCGTCAACGACCGAGTACTTTCCGATCCGCTCGATTCAATGGCGCTGCGAAGAGATGTTGCATCTCTTTGCGTATTTTATCACATCTATCACGGGAAGTGCTCTGAGGAATTGTTTGGATTAATCTCAACCGCCAACTTATATGAACGCACTACGCGGCAAACCTCCCGATATCATCCACACCATCTGGATGCTTGGCATTCCACCACTGTACGTTTCACTAGGAGTTTTCTTCCGCGTAAGACCTCGCTGTGGAATAATTTACTATTGGTGATTTTTCCGGACAATACGACCTGGGGACCTTCAAGAAAAGAGCCCACTCCTTTCTAAAGGGCCGGCAACGCACCTGCAATCTCCCTGGTGTTGCGGTTGGTCATGGGCTGCGGTAGTTAGCTTAGTCTCCAGAATACTATATGCATGTACTAAAATAAATAAAAAATAACAAAAGAGCTCACAGTCCACCTGCCGGTAAGTAAAAGCTGCAGCCCATAGACATCTATCCTCGATTATTAGTCCAAATGCGGATGCTTTGTCACCCCTGCGGCATGAGATGATATGCTTCGTTTCCAGTACAAAGGGTCATTCTGCTGTTTATACTCACCACACAAAACACTTCAGAATTAAGCTCCTATTTTAAGATAGTATTCTGTTAGGAAGGGATCATTCCCCGGCCAAAACGTCATGTTAGCTGTAGTTGCAGCGTGGCTCGGCCACGTCAATGTGTGTAATCCTAAATAAGCAAAACGGTTCAATAAAATCACTGAGTGTGAACCAATCTATCATTTATTGAATAGTTGAGAACTAGTGGTACAGCACACAAGTAATTTATCTTGCACTTTACTATTTTTTTAATAACGACTTCAAATTAAATAACAGCGTCGTGCTAATAATAATTAAAATTAAATGCTGCGGTTAACAAACTTAGCAATTTTAGCAACTATCTCTCCTATAAAGCAATCTATACAGGAGGCCTTTGTTCTGCTCTAGTCATACATAGACGCTAACGGTAAAGGTTAATGATGATTTCAATTGCTGGTTTTCATCTTAATTAACCAGGAAATCATCTGATTTCTAGTTCTTGTAACAATATTTTTTGTTTGCTAAGTGCGAACTATATTTGAGGGTAAGGTAACCCACCGCGATCTTATAGATTGTCGCCGGTTTTCAAGTACACTTTGATATATATATATATATATATATATATATATATATATATATATATATATATATATATATATATATATATATATATCAAAAATAGAGTTAGTTTCAAGATACTACTCTATGGTACACTGTAAGTAATGTCGAAGTCTTGGCTTTGGTAGTCTCTAATATTTAGCCTTTTTGTTCATCCATGAAAATAATCCCTCAGCAATTTAAGTTATTTTTCACAAATATTCCGGTTTAGATACTAGATTGGGAAGAGAGACGGTGTCAAATGCCTTTTTTTAAATCAAGAAAAACTGTAATTTATATTTTTTTTTCGTAATGAAATTTTCAACGATTAAAGAAGTAAGGGCCAAAACTACATAGTTTCAGTTCAGTGGTAATTTTTTGTCTGAATAAAAATTGATTAATAAACCAATATTTTTTACCAAAACATTGATTAATAAACCAATTTATTTTAATATACTTATTGAGTATAATTAATTTACTTATTGAGTAGAAGGTTTATTATGTTTTCAAAAATTTTGAAATAGATATAAGAAATGAGATAGGCCTATAGTTGTTGACATCGTCCCTTTTATAAACCGGAGTTATTAAATATGTTTTGAAATGAGGTCTCAAAAAAACATATGCGAATTCAAATATTAGCAAAGTGACTTATTACAGCCATATGGAAATTTCACCATTTCAGAAACTTAGTAGAACTAAAATATTTCGAAATAATCCACAGATTTTATACCGAAGGAATAAGGTTGATTTTAGTGAAATTATCAAAGCAACAAATCCTAAGTTGTATGTTGAATTATAAACACTTATATATTATATTTTCTCGACAGTATTTTTAATATTAAAGCTGATTTATTGAAATTACTATTACTTATCATCGTCGCGATCACGACGGTCAATAAGCGCTACCCTTTAAAGGAGATGTTTTGTCTCTCGGCGACTCGCGTCAAATGGCGGAAAAACGTTTCTATTGTTTGGAGCGTAGGATGCTCGCTTCGCCCATATTAAAGGAAGCTTATGATAGCGTCATTAATGAATATATAAGGGAGGGTTACATATCACTTGTGGCTCCAAAATTGATAACTACTAGGACGCGCCGTCGTATTTCATACCACATCACGGGGTCATTAGGGAAGACAAACTTACGTCCAAGTTACGTGTAGTACACGACGCTAGTGCTAGAACTAGCACTCACCTTTCTCTTAACGATATCCTCTATAGTGAGCAACATTTAAAAGGTAATTTATTTATTATAATAGCAAATTTTCGTTTGTTCAGTATAGAACTATCCGCTGATATTCGCCAAATGTTTCTTTGCATAGGGGTCCGTGAATGCGACCGTCGATTTCAACGCATTTTAGATCGCTTTGACAAAAAGGAACCTCTAATGGTGTTTGAATTTAATCGCATTTGCTTTGGTTTAAAGTCGAGCCTATTTCATGCGTTACGCACGGTGAGACAGCTCGCCCACGATGAAGGTCCCTCTTATCCTAAAGCTAAGAGGGCAATTGAGAGTGGATTATATATGGAGGATTTTGTGTATTCGGTTGATAGCGTGGAAGAGGCCATCCTAACCACCGCCGAGGTTATAAAACTCATGAAAGCAGGTCAATTCGATCTCGTCAAGTGGACTAGTAATTCGCGTACGGTTTTAGATACAATCCCACTATCACACCGCGTTTTGGCGATAAAAAGAATTCGATGATTCTGATATGCACAAGGTACTCGGTTTGTGTTGCGCGGAACACGATTAGAGTATTTTAATTTTATTCGAGGGTATATTGTGCCAAGTGTCCTTCCTTCGACCTATCCCTTCCGTACACACTGAGAGGGGGGTGAGAGGGGAAAGAAGAGATTCTAGAAGATGGCGTGATTCTTTCGACCAATGAGAAGCGCGCCCGACCGAGATGCATTGTAGGAGGGCCGAAGCAATATAAGCTCATACACGGCCCTCTTGCGCTCTCTTCCATCGCATCACCGGCCAGGACCGCATTCCTGGGGCGCCCCAGGAGGCTCACCAGAAGTCGCACCACAGCAACGGAAGCGCCTAAACCGCATCGAAGTCACACCCCGGTAAGTGTGTTTTCCTATAATTCAATGCCTGCTTGAGTATTTGTTTGTTTTCTAACCCGCTCCATTTCTTTTCTCCTAATGTGCTCAAGCAGAATTACTTCATAAACTTGGCAAACAATAGGTTTCGGTAGAGTGAGTGCGTTGTCAAGGAACCGCGTGCAACATTCGCCATCTTGTTGAGGCAGAAGAAGCTTACCGCGTATACAGTCCATCTAGTATAACATCTTGCATAATAGGGCTATCGGAGGCAATCGGACTCGGGAACCCTAAGGCCCGCCGCCCAACCAATGAAATTTGTCTCACGTACACGGCTCGGCATACATACATGATCAAGATTATGGGCAATATTACTATACATTTCTAAAAGAAAACTCTCATTTCCCTCATTACCAATACATTAAAACTCATCCCGAATTTTATAGTATCCGAACAACCTTAAAAATTAATCGGTTATAAGGTTTTCTAAACACTCAGCTGATCAGGCCGATTGTATGTGGATATGCTAACCCCCGATAATTTTCATTTCCTTTGCTCACATCTACATACTTATAGTCTAGTATAATATTTAGTTACATTATTGTCAGTCAGGGATTGGGGCTCACAATATGGGCTTAACAAAATTTAAATCAATTAATTTTATACATTATGTAATGAGTTTCAAAATTGTATTAAACGAAGTAAATATTCTCATAATCCACATAAGTAAGTACTATTTTAAAGTAATAAATTATAATAGTTTAAAATCTTTAAAAGTTATAATAATAAAATCTAAAATAAATTACTATACTGCATATTAAAATTAAGAGAACAAAGAAATAATAATGGGAACATAAGTCGTCATCACTACCATAACAACAGACAGAACAAAATACAAATTGCAATCTTAGCCGTGCTAGCGATTTGAGACACCTTTGTTTTAAATTCCAAAGTACGTATACGGAAATGTTTGCGATTACATCGAACTATGACCACACGGTGTGATTCACACCTAATTTTAAGATAACAACAATATATTATAACATGAATATAAATATTAATTTAACGTTGTTAGAAATGTTATGATGTTAATTATAGCGTATGCAAAAAAAAAATTAAAATATCACTGTAACAGTTATGTAACAAAACATTAATTTATTTAAACATTGAGAAGAACAATTTTGATATCTATAGTCAACCCTATGGATTTGGTCGGTTGTTTGGTACACAGCTAAAGTTTTTTTTTTTTACAAAATATTTATTTACAGTGGAAAAGACAATTTTATTCCAAGCAGGTGACCCAGTTTTAGGTTTTCATTGCCTTTTTTATAGAGAAAAAAAAACGATTAAATTATAAAATTTACAATAATAGTGTATCGATAACCTTTGGACTTGTTTATAATAAGCTTTATATAAATGTGGTTCAAAATTGTACACATTTTATATAAGAAAAGATGAGACAGGAAAAAAATTATTTAAAGTAGAATCATTGTAAATACGAATCAATGTGCCTAAATATGAAAAAAATCTTGTAAATTTATATAAATTTACGCGAAAGTGTTATCTTATTGGGTTGATATATTTTTATTTGTTTACGTGTAGTTGTGTGAATCGAGCCCTATAGTTGTTATATGTGCAACTTGCTAGTAGCAGTTGGGTAGCGTTAATAGTCCTAAAAAAGAATTGCAAAATAACTATCTATCCAACCCTATGGATTTGGTCGGGGATCCCCTTATTACCTTGTATTTTTGTAGATTTTTAGGCCTTCTTTATTATCATTTATTTCCATAAATCTTGTACGTACTTTCTCTTTTTTAATTAATATTTTGACTTTAAGCTAGCTTTATTCCTCTTTATTCACGCATATATGTATTTATTTATTAAATATCGGGAACCGGAGTTTCAATTCACTTCAATTATATTTAATTTCATGATATTTATCATGCGGGTACTTTATACACATACATATGGTCCCCCCATTTACTTGGGTATTATAATAATTTTATGTTATTGGTACATAATTTTTTTTTCATACTGTATCAAGGTAATAGTGTACCTTGAGTTGTGCGCACAACCTTAAGGTCTACGTTTTTTAAGTCACTTTTAAAGGACTCCAACAATTTTCATAGAGAAAAGAGGAGGAAAAGCAGATACATCAACCATATTTTTCACATTATAGTCTCCATTAAATTTTTTTTTGTTTCTTGCATATAACATACTTTCTATTTTCTTGTAGATGGAGTACACGAAAAATTCAGTCCTAAAAACTGGCCAATCGATTAAATTCTTGATAATAAAAATAAATAGTTTTGATAAATATCTCCTCTTTGTTGCGCTTGGTTGTTACGAGGTTTGAAAATTGTGTATATGTCTTGGTAGTGTAAAATTTCCTATGTAAACACCCTTGAATACTTCAATTTAGATCTTCTCAAACAATATTCTTCTTATGCGGAATGAAAAAGTTATTTCTCTTATCCTTGCTTCTCCTTTTTATGCGTCTTTGACTTTTGATTTTATACTTCTTATGTTTTAATTTTATTTTGTAAATATTTATTCACAATGATATAACTTTTTGATGGCTGTAGAGCCAGCCATCAAAAAGTTATATCATTGTAACACGACTTTAATTAATATCTCTATCCGGGAATGTGTAATAATTTTTAATATACAATTTTTACGTATTTATTATAATTTTACTATCGGTGGCCAGCCGTTGCACGCAGCGAGCGGAGTCGCACGCGCACCGACTGGCAGGGTCGCCATATAAGGACGAGAGAGATGAAACGCTCGAGTGTTGACGTTATTAATAAGTTTATATATTAGATTATACTCAAACATACGTATAGGTACTAGGTAGATACTACAGCGTAAGCACAAACATCGACCGAAGTCGCGCATGTCAATGCATGTAAACGCCATACAGAATACGAAGGAATCCAGCCACAGTGAATGTACGTCACACGGTTTAGGCAAATAGGCACACTGGCTGTAAACTTTCCGTGATCATCAACACTTGATAGACCGCCACCCCCGCAGACTTGATGTAAGTGTTTGGCATCAGTATCGATTGCATGATCAGCACGGCTACTAGCCGCAGAGCGTGTCATGAGTCTACCGCTAATCCCAAGGTAATGAGGTTCTACGTTTTGCGGCTTTTGGCCGCAGCCTTAAGAGTCTCCTCAGATCCTACCGCCAGCTACCACCCGCATGAAGTCGACACATATGCTCCACCAACCAATAAAACGGCAGATATAGCCAAAAGGCAGTCATAAGATGTTAGTAATAATTTGCCATCAGAAAGGTTTCGTGTCACTGACGTTGAGTAAATTCATTTTCGATCATGTTTGTCTCACCCACCAACGAGTTGCCTTCAATCATTCAAAGGTGGAAACTTACAGAGATATATTATAATGTTGTTATATAAAACATCATGGAGGGCAGAAAACTGCACTGCACCCCGTAATGAAGGGATCCGACTTGGGCAAAGCTACTTAGGTGTGAGTCAAACTAAGACGCAGAGAGCGCCATTAATAATAGCGTCCCACCAAAACTCAATCGCAGAGACGCAATGCTGCGGAACTCAACAAGCATCAATACGACTATCGTCGGGCTTATACCATCCCAAGGTCCGCCATACATCAAAGCAGACATCACCACCCGCATCCATCCATCGATCAGAACCACAAAAAGAAGTGAAGAGAGTGCGTGGAATCAGGTGCAGCACTCCCGCAAACCCATCACAAGGCGCAATACCGCAAGAAGCAGTAAGCATCAATGCAACTATCATACGGATGGCGCCCCCCTCACAACACACCCACATGATCCCTATCGACTTTGGTAACAAAGTTTGTATTGTTGTTAACTAAAAAATATCACCAACGTATCATAGTAGCACGCTACTAAGACGCCAGTGAACAAAACTTACGGTATCATAGCGCTGATGCACTAAGACATGAAGTTGAGTATGCCTGTTACACTTAAAGTGCTACCAAATACACTCATCCCAATCCGAAAGATAGACTACGTGTCGCTATGCGCTACAACGCCGCCCAAAAATGGCATGCGTGTACGGTGTCTACGGGAAAGCCGTATTGCTACAACAAACTCGCTTACCACCGGCACTAATATGTTGTTAACTGAAAACTGCACTAACGTGTCATAGTAGCACGCTACTAAGACGCCAGTGGACAAAAATCAACGTATCATAGCGCTAATGTACTTAAACATGAAGTTCAGTATGCCTGTTACACTTAAAAGTGCTACCAAACACACTCATCCCAATCCGAAAGATAGACGGTGCGTCGCTATGCGCTATGACGCCGCCCACAAATGGCATGCGTGTACGGTATCCACGGGAAAGCCGTATTGCTACAACAAACCCGCTTACCACCGACACTAATATGTTGTTAATTAAAATCTGCACAAACGTAACATAGTAGCACGCTACTAAGACGTCAGTGGACAAAATTCCACGCTTTGTAGCGCTAATGCACTAAGACATGAAGTTGAATATGCCTGTTGCACTTAAAAATGCTACTAAACACACTCATCCCAATCCAAAAGAGAGACGACGCATCGCTATGCGCTACGACGCCACCCACAAATGGTATGCGTGTGCGGTGTCTACAGGAAAGCCGTATAGCTACTACAAACTCACTTACCACCGGCACTAAATTATGACTTTCTAGGTCCCGAGGAACCGACGCACATTCCTAGCGACCATAGGAAGCGTCCGGATGTATTCGTGCTCACTAGGAACGTCAACTATCCAGTAGTGGTAGAAGTGCTGTATGACTTGAATACACAGCACCTCCCGATTCTGATAACCCTTGGCACTAAGGCAGTGTCTTCACCGCCCAGAGCCGTCAAGACCAAGATCGACTGGAGGCTCTACCACCAACACCTGCAGGAGAGACCTCCAGCTCATACACCGATTAACTCAGCGGACGACGTAGAGGCCGCTGCAACTAGAATATCCACGTGCATCCAGGAGGCCCTCAACGTGGCCTCTACGATCGTCCCTCTCACAGGGAGAAAACAGGAGCTGCCGCTAAGACTACGCGTGCAGCTCAACCATAAAAGAGCGCTGAGAAAGCTCTGGGCGCGTACTCGCTGCCCTAGAGTAAAAAGGAGACTTAACACCCTGTCAGACGAACTGTCATTACAGAGGAGAGGCCTGGGAGCGGCGCATATGGAAGGCTGATGAACAGCACACGTCGCTCTACACATTGAACCGGCAGTTAACGAAAACTCGACCACCTGTTTGCCCGCTGACCAACAACGCGGGCATTCAACGTTACGATGCCAAGGGCAGAGCGGATATCCTAGCTGAGCACTTCGAGGAGCAGTTTATGCCGAACCCAGCAAGTGCGGAGTTCCTGGAATCCCATACAAGGATAGAGAGCCGCGTGCAGGAGAGTGGTTCATCTCCCCCCGCCGAACTGCGGAGGACAGTAACCCGCCTGCAACCGAGGAAGGCGCCGGGGCACGACGGGATTACCAACGCTGCACTACGACAGCTGCCCAATAGAGTCCTTGTAATGATAGGTCGGCTCTACAACGGAGTATTGCGGACATCCCACTTCCCGGAGGACTGGAAGAAAGGCAAAGTTATCGTCTTGCCGAAACCCGGGAAGGACAGGCGTAGAGCTGCCAACTACAGGCCGATCACGCTGCTACCGCATATAGCTAAACTGTGCGAAAGATTACTGTTGAGACGTCTCCGCCCGTGCATCCAACTTCGGGCGGAGCAACATGGATTCAGGAGACGTCACTCCACAGCAACACAGCTGACCAGAGTGCTGCACCTGCTTGCGGCCGAACACAAACGTGGCCGCACATCGTTGGGCGTCTTTCTCGATATCGAGAAGGCGTTCGACCGGGTGTGGCACACAGGACTACTCTACAAGCTAGACGAACAAACAAGTATCCCTTCTGCTATATTGCGGCTAGTGGCGTCTTTCCTGGAAGGCAGGAAGTTCTACGTCTGCGTAGAGGACGCCGTGTCCGCAATAAAAACCATAACAGCTGGTGTGCCACAGGGCAGCTGTCTGTCTCCAGCCCTGACGCGGCATGCACTAATGACATAACTACCCTGGCAGGACACTTGCACGAATGGGAGGACGACGTCGAACTAGCGCTGTTTGCGGATGACAGCGCATACTTCACGTCGTCCAGAAGAGCCCACATAGCAGCTGCCAGGATGCAACGTCTGCTGGACCTGCTGCCACCATGGTTGGATGAGTGGAGGATGGCCGTCAATGTTAGCAAGACGACCGCTCTACTCACTCGCCGCTATAGAAATCTACCACCACCGCTAACCCTCGGAGGCCAGGAGATCGCATATGAGAAGGCCGTGACCTACCTTGGATGTCGGATTGAGAGGATGTTGCGTATGACTGCGCACGTTGACTCTGTTATACGCAAAGCTCGATGTGCGCGGGCAATGCTCCGCCCTGTCCTGACATCCAAGTTACCGACAAAGTCGAAGTTAACCATTTATAAAACCTACATAAGCCCCTGCTAACATACGCTGCTCCGGCCTGGTATGCACTCCTGAGCGATCGTCAGAAGCGGCGACTTCAGGCCCAGCAGAGTTTGTCATTAAGAACTATAGTCGGTGCGGGTCGCTACGTCCGTAATGACGTCATAGCGGCCAACCTTAAGATGGAGAGCCTGCATAAATTCGTGGACCGGCTGACGCGCGGTATGTTTGACCGCGCCGACAACGGGCCACACGAACACCTCAACGGCTTTGCGCCGTTGCATTCTCGGCCGCCTGACGGGCGACCCTATCCAAGAGAACTCCTCCCTATATAGATTAGGGAGTTGAGTAAATCCCACAATGCCGCAGAAAGGCCAACTCAGACAAATAATTTGTGTTAAACACAAATTATTAGATAACCACCATTAATGACAAATTTAACCAACTGCGACAAAAGTCGCTAAAACAACGCCTGTAACATCAAGGCGCCCAGGACCGGCACACTGTAGTGTGCCGTGAGGAACATCCGGGTAAAGGGGTACACCCCGAAGCCCGAGACCTGCACGGCATTATGCCCTGCAGAGGACAACAACGAACGGCACTAATATGTTGATAACTAAAAACTGTACCAACATAACATAGTAGCACGCTACTAAAACGCCAGTGAACAAAACACCACGTATCATGGCGCTAATGTAAGACATGAAGTTCAATATGCCTGTTACACTTAAAAGTGCTACCAAACACACTCATCCCAATCCGAAAGATAGACGATGCGTCGCTATGCGCTATGACGCCGTCCACAAATGGTATGGGTGTGCGGTGTCCACGGGAAAGCCGTATTGCTACAACAAACCCGCTTACCACCGGCACTAATATGTTGTTAACTAAAAACTGCACCAACGTATCATAGTAGGACGCCACTAAGACACCAGTGGACAAAACTCCACGTATCATGGCGCTAATGCACTAAGACATAAAGTTCAGTATGACTATTACACTTAAAAGTGCTACCAAACACACTCATCCCAATCCGAAAGATAGACGACGCATCGCTATGCGCAACGACGCCGCCCTCTAACTTTATGGGTGTACGATGTCCACGGGAAAGCCGTATTGCTACAACAAACTCGCTTACCACTGGCACTAATATGTTGTTAATTAAAACTGCACCAACTTATCCTAGTAGCACGCTACTAAGACGCCAGTGGACATAAGTTCACGTATCATAGCGCTAATGCACTAAGACAAGAAGGTTTTCGTTGCCTTTTTTATATAGACAAAAAAAAAACGATTAAATTAAAAAAAATTTACAATAATAGTGTATCGATAACCTTTGGACTTGATTATAGTAAGCGTTACATAAATGTTGTTCAAAATTGTACACATTTTACATAAGAAAACATGGGACAAAAAAAATTATTTAAAGTAGAATTATTGTAAATATTAATCAATGTGCTCTCTCTCTATCTTGTAAATTTATATAAATTTACAAGATTTTTTCATATTTAGAAAAAATTTTGTAAATTTATATAAATTTACGCGAAAGTGTACTTATCGTATTGGGTTGATATATTTTTATTTGTTTACGTGTAGTTGTGTGAATCGAGCCCTATAGTTGTTATATGTGCAACTTGCTAGTAGCATTTTGGGTTGCGTTAATAGTCCTAATATAGAATTGCAAAATAACTATCTATTCAACCCTATGGATTTGGTCAGGGATCCCCTTATTACCTTGTATTTTTGTAGATTTTTAGGCCTTTTTATTATCATTTCTTTCCATAAATCTTGTACGTACTTTCTCTTTTTTAATTAATATTTTGACTTTTAGCTAGCTTTATTCCTCTCTATTCACGCATATATGTATTTATTTATTAAATATCGGGAACCGGAGTTTCAATTCACTTCAATTATATTTCATTTCATGATATTTATCATGCGGGTACTTTATACACATACATATGGTCCCCCCATTTACTTGGGTATTATAATAATTTTATGTTATTGGTACATAATTTTTTTTCATACTCATACTGTATCAAGGTAATAGTGTACCTTGAGTGTTGCGCACAACCTTAAGGTCTACGTTTTTTAAGTCACTTTTAAAGGACTACAACAATTTTCATAGAGAAAAGAGGAGGAAAAGCAGATACATCAAGCATATTTTTCACATTATAGTCTCCATTAATTTTTTTTTTGTTTCTTGCATATAAAATACTTTCTATTTTCTTGTAGATGGAGTACACGAAAAATTCAGTCCTAAAAACTGGCCAATCGATTAAATTCTTGATAATTTTATGTTTTGATAAATATCTCCTTTTTGTTTCGCTTGGTTGTTACGAGGTTTTGAAAATTGTGTATATATCTTGGTAGTGTAAAATTTCCTATGTGAACACCCTTGCGTAATAAGGACGAGAGAGATGAAACGCTTGAGTGTTGACGTAAGACTGTCTGCAATTACGTTATTAATAAGTTTATATATTAGATTATACCCAAACATACGTATAGGTACTAGGTAGATACTACAGCGTAAGCATAAACATCGACCGAAGTAGCGCATGTCAATGCGTGTAAACGCCATACAGAATACGAACGAATCCAGCCACAGTGAATGTACGTCATACGGTTTAGGCACATAGGCACACTGGCCGTAAACTTTACGTGAGCACCAACACCTGCTAGACCGCCACCCCTGCAGACGTGATGTAAGTGTTTGGCATCAGTATCGATTGTATGATCAGCACGGCTACTAGCCGCAGAGCGTGTCATGAGTCTACCGCTAATCACAAGGGAATGAGGTCCCACGTTTTGCGGCTTTCGGCCGCAGCCTTAAGAGTCTCCTCAGATTCTCCCGCCAGCTACCACCAGCATGAAGTCGACAAATAAGCTCCACCAACCAATACAACGGCAGATATAGCCAAAAGGCAGTTATTAGATGTTAGTAATAATTTGCCATCAGAAAGGTTTCGTGTCACTGACGTTGAGTAAATGCATTTTCGATCATGTTTGTCTCACCCACTAACGAGTTGCCTTCAATCATTCAAAGGTGGGGAAGTTACAGAGATATATTATAATGTTGTTATATAAAACATCATTGAGGGCAGACAATCTGCACCCCGTAATGAAGGGATCCGACTTGGGCAAAGCTACTTAGGTGTGAGTCAAACTAAGACGCAGAGAGCGCCATTGATAATAGCGTCCCACCAAAACTCAATCGCAGAGACGCAATGCTGCTGAACTCAACAAGCATCAATACGACTATCGTCGGGCTTATACCATCCCAAGTTCCGCCATACATCCCAGCAGACATCACCACCCGCATCCATCCATCGATCAGAACCACAAGAGTGCGTGGAATCAGGTGCAGCACAGCCGCAAACCCATCACAAGACGCAATACCGCGAGAAGCAGTAAGCATCAATGCAACTATCATACGGATGGCGCCCCCTCACAACACACCCACATGATTCCTATCGACTTTGGTAACAAAGTTTGTATTGTTGTTAACTAAAAAATATCACCAACGTATCATAGTAGCACGCTACTAAGACGCCAGTGAACAAAACTCACGGTATCATAGCGCTGATGCACTAATACATGAAGTTGAGTATGCCTGTTACACTTAAAGTGCTACCAAATACACTCATCCCAATCCGAAAGATAGACGACGTGTCGCTATGCGCTACGACGCCGCCGAAAAATCGCATGCTTGTGCGTTGTCTACAGGAAAGCCGTATTGCTACAACAAACTCGCTTACCATTGGCACTAATATGTTGTTAAATAAAAACTGCACCAACATAACATAGTAGCACGCTACTAAGACGCCAGTGGACAAAACTCCACGTATCATAGCGCTAATGTACTAAGAAATGACGTTCAGTACGCCTGTTACACTTAAAAGTGCTACCAAACACACTCATCCAAATCCGAAAGATAGACGGTGCGTCGCTATGCGCTATGACGCCGCCCACAAATGGCATGCGTGTACGGTGTCTACGGGAAAGCCGTATTGCTACAACAAACTCGTTTACCACCGGCACTAATATGTTGTTAACTAAAAACTGCACCAACATAACATAGTAGCACGCTACTAAAACGCCAGTGAACAAAACTTCACGTATCATAGCGCTAATGTACTAAGACTTGGAGTCCAATATGCCTGTTACACTGAAAAGTGCTACCAAACACACTCAACCCAATCCGCAAGATAGACGGTGCGTCGCTATGCGCTATGACGCCGTCCACAAATGGTATGGGTGTGCGGTGCCCACGGGAAAGCCGTATTGCTACAACAAACCCGCTTACCACCGGCACTAATATGTTGTTAACTAAAAACTGCACCAACGTATCATAGTAGGACGCCACTAAGACACCAGTGTACAAAACTCTACGTATCATGGCGCTAATGCACTAAGACATGAAGTTCAGTATGCTGGTTACACTTAAAAGTGCTACCAAACACACTCATCTCAATCCGAAAGATAGACGACGCATCGCTATGCGCTAGGACGCCGGCCTCAAATGGTATGGGTGTGCGATGTCTACGGGAAAGCCGTATTGTGACAAGAAACCCGCTTGCCACTGGCACTAATATGTTGTTAATTAAAACTGCACCATCGTATCATTGTAGCACGCTACTAAGACGCCAGTGGACATAACTCCAGGTATCATAGCGCTAATGCACTAAGACAAGAAGTTGAATATGCCTGTTACACTTAAAAGTGCTACTAAACACACTCATCCCAATCCGAAAGATAGACGACGCGTCGCTATGCGCTACGACGCTGCGAAACGATTAAATTATAAAATTTACAATAATAGTGTATCGATAACCTTTGGACTTGATAATAGTAAGCTTTATATAAATGTAGTTCAAAATTGTACGCATATTACATAAGAAAACATGATTAAAACTACTTTTACGGATTTTATCGCGTTTTATTTATATTAATTTTAATACCCGACGTTTCGGGTGCTTTTCAGTACCCACGGTCACGGGGGACTGAGGTGACTGACGTCCCGATGTCAAAGTTAACCCGGAGTACCTTCAGCTTTTTAATTATTGTCTTTGGTCCGATCCACGCAGAATGAACTAACTGTATTTTGAAGTCTTGCAGTGGTATGCTTGGGTTTAGTTTAAATTTTATTAATTATAGGATCCCAAGCAGGTGGTAGTACCCAGCCTCCTTCTCTATTGAAATTAGGATGTTTTTTAATTTCAATAGCCTCACGTATCATCCTTGGTAGGAATCGATGTTCTTTCGCGAGGATTCTCTGATGATCTGATGTAATGGTTGGGGCCATCTAGAATATGATCGCAAACTGCAGTCTGCAAAGCACCCGAAACGTCGGGTATTAAAATTAATATAAATAAAACTCGATAAAATCCGTAAAAGTAGTTTTAATCAATGTATAGTGTTCGCGTAAATATAAGAAATCATTAAGAAAACATGAGACAAAAAAAGTATTTAAAGTAGAATCATTGTAAATATTAATCAATGTGCTCTCTCTCTATCTTGTAAATTTATATAAATTTACAAGATTTTTTTCATATTTAGAAAAAAAATTTGTAAATTTATATAAATTTACGCGAAAGTGTACTTATCGTATTGGGTTGATATGTTTTTATTTGTTTACGTGTAGTTGTGTGAATCGAGCCCTATTGTTGTTATATGTGCAACTTGCTAGAAGCATTTTGGTTAGCGTTAATAGTCCTAATATAGAATTGCAAAATAACTATCTATCCAACCCTATGTGAAAAGGAACCAAATGGTGTGTAAACGTTCAACTAAGAAACAGAAGGGAGGAATCGAGGCTTCTCTCGATACGGCCTCCCATAACGCCTACGTTGGGTTCGGAAACAACCTATGTGATCTCCGCAACGGAGTAACACATAAGGGCGATAACCTCTTCCTTTTCCGCAAGTAGGTTCAGACAGGGATTACGGCTCTTCCGAATTCGTCCCGGTCCTAACGCCTTAATTCTTCGATGTGGACTGTATAACTTGAGGGATGAATTTCTTGGGAATAAAACAGCAATTATCTTCAAACCGTTCCGTGAGAGGGTAATTACTTTTCCCTATCACTTCTCTATACTTTTTCTTTCT
Organism: Parnassius apollo; assembly: GCA_907164705.1. Taxonomy (NCBI): domain Eukaryota; kingdom Metazoa; phylum Arthropoda; class Insecta; order Lepidoptera; family Papilionidae; genus Parnassius; species Parnassius apollo. The sequence continues at coordinate 4,641,404 of CAJQZP010001514.1, forward strand.
TCTTCTTATTGACTGCTGGTCTGATTTCCGAAGTTTCTCCGAACTTTCTCGAAACTTCCCCGAACGATTCCCGAACGAATCCCGAACTTCCTGAAGGATTCCCGAACTTTTTTCCCGAACGAATTGCAATAAAACTCATTTACTGAGCTACCCCAGAGCTATACGCGAAAGTGAGCCGCGCCATTCGCGCGCTTGCGCAACTCAATTACATGAATTTTTTTTATTACTCTCTCACGTTTTACTTAATTACTTTATTTGCATAAGTCATACATCAACATAATTTACCTGTATACATAGCACAAAACAATATCTACACTACGATATACATTACATTTTCATATCACAAAAAACCTATTATTTATTTAACAAAATATGCCTATTTTACTCACAAGTTCAAAGTCGAAATTTCTTAAATATTTAACATAGAAAGTTAAAACAATGTTTTCCACTTGAAATTATACATAAGTTAACCAATACAATAGTTTAATTTACATTTTCTCTATTCATTTCACTATTAAAACACTTTTAAATTTCTTATACAAAACTATCATTATTTCACTTATACACAGGAATTTTCACATAAAAATAACACAGAATTCACCTCTTTTGCACGTACAATCAACCTGAAATGTTTTACAAGTCATTTTTACATAAATTGCTGAAATTACAAATATTTAAATTTTTACATATTTGGCCTCCTAAGGGCGTGGCTTAGCGTGCGTCCGTGAACTCACGTTATTTGAACAACTAACTTTGCACGGCTCTCGACTATCAGAAAAAAATGAAAAGTCTAATATACACCAATATCGACAGTATTAGGTGAATAAATGCTTCTACACAATTTTCAAACTGTAGGAAACTATTTCTAATCAGATTCTTATCAGTTATCATGTTTCTTATCAGATAACAATATAAGTGAATGTTCTCATAAATCAATCATAGCAAATAGGCTTTTATTTTCATACAAAACATATCAAACTCATATAAGGCAATACTTATGTAATTAATTTCCGTTAATTCTATTTATGCACAGAGTGATCATCTCGACCGGGGAACAAATCCGATCTCTAATTTCACTTTAATATTCCTTTGAATTTACATCATTGGAATGATGATTTCAACCGGGGAACAAATCCAGTAACATAATTTATATCTTAAAATTCCCTATATGAATTTATTAAGAGATATTACTTAAGAAAACAATAAACTAGTCCGGCCTGGGAGTCGAACCCAAGACCTTCATATCATTAATTCGATATTCTTTAAGATTTAACTAAGCATTTTCTTATTAGAACATTGCTATTGGACAATTTGCCTTTTAGAAGCTATTCGTCATCGGTTGACTTAATAAACTGAAATATTCTTATAGGCGCGTCGCCAACAATCTCCCCCTCCGTGCGTAAGCACCATAATTTGGGAGGCGTCGCGTCGCGTTATTCTGGATGTAGGTCTCCTCAAGATACCTGTGTTAGTAATGACGTCAACCACTCTGGTGTGACCGTCTGGTCCCGGTAGCGTTCTACTAATTTTGCCTTTCGGCCACGTATTTCTTGGCAACGAATGATCTATTATCAAAACAATATCACCTTCTTTAGGTTTCACGAACTTTCCGTTATTACCTGTTCGAGGTATTAAACTAGGCATGTATTCTTTCAACCATCTTGTCCAAAAATGGTCGGCTAACCTATGTGCAGCTTTCCAATTGAGTTGACCCGTCAGATGTTGCTCTAAAAATAATCCATGTGGTCGATCACCACATGAGCGTCCCAGAAGAAAATGATTGGGTGTCAAACCCTCTTCAGGACTATCCATACTGAATGTTACCAGAGGCCTGGAATTTACAGTATGCTCTGCTTCTAAGAGCAACGTATGCAGAAACTCCTCTCGCGGGCTCCTTTCTTTGAGCGTAGCGGTCAACGCAATTTTAATTGATCTTACTAACCTTTCCCAGGCGCCACCCATGTGCGGTGCTCCCGGAGGTATAAATTTCCATTTAATATATTTTTTAAATGACTCATTTTTCATGCCCTCATGGCATTATTCGCATGCTTTTAATAATTCTTTATTCGCAGCTTTGAAATTTTTCCCGTTATCGCTGTATATAACGACTGGTTTTCCTCTTCTGGCGATAAATCACCTCAACGCCATTATCATTGACGCTGGTGTCAATGAGGCTGCTAATTCCAGATGTACTGCTCTGGTGGTCAGACACGTGAATAAAACACCCCAACGTTTTTCGTGTCGCCTTCCTATAGTCACACTCATAGGACCGAAATAATCCACAGCTGAGCGTGTAAAAGGTGGTTCATGATGAGCTATTCTCTCCAGAGGAATATTTTCCTGTGGCACGTTCTGCGGTTTTGACCTGTATGTCCTGCACCACTGACAGTGATGTGACACACTTCGTATTACATTACGCAAGTTCAAGACATAAAATTTCTGGTTCACCTCATTCATCACCGTCTGGTGATTGGCGTGTCCAAAATGATGATGAACTTCTCTAATCATCATTTTAACGATTTCATGTTTACCGTCTAATACGACAGGTTTTCTACTTTCCTTAGTCAAATTAGACTTAAAAGGTAAACGTCCATTTAAACGGAAACCATTTATCTTCTCCTATTTCCATAGATAATTTACTTAAGCGTGAACTTCTTTCTACGCTTTTGCCTGCTTTCAAGCATTTTATTTCCGAATGAAAACACTCGTTTTGAACGAATTTCCAAATTAACAATTCCGCTTTTCTCAAGAGCACTATGTCCAACGCGCCATCGGGTCCTTTAACCGACTTTGCTAAAACTTTGTTGGAACACATAACCGACTTTTCGGCTGCGCTGTCGGGTCCTTTAACCGACTTTCTTAAACTCTTGAATTTTTTTACCGCTTGTAAGGTGCGTGTAGTTGCCCCAAGGAATTTCTTAAAGCTGCTAAATCGTCCGTAGTCGGGTAGACTTAACGGTTCTTGCTTTCTCAGCGCATTTACGCCTTTTGGCGATTTTTCTTCACCTGTTTCTAAGCTTTTTATGGTGTCCACTTGTTTGGGCCATAAATCAGGACTTTTCCTGAGGAATTCAGGTCCTTGAAACCAGCGATGACTTACATCGAAGGTGGAAGGAAAATTTCTAGTGGCGTCGTCTGCCATCACTGCCACGCTTCCTTCTCTGAATCGTAGCAGAACGCCAAATTACGACTTCAATAAGTCCGGTCCGGTTAACAATGCATCATTCAGACAACGTTCGCCCGTCCTTGCGGCGGCGTCGAGAACTATTCTTATTTTCTTTTTTTGTGGATGAGTCACTGCGAAGTGGGGGAGATACCACGTGCGTGGGGAAATGGAAATATGGTTCGCTTTCTCTGCGTAACCGTTAACGATGAGATTTTCAATTTGCTTCTCATATTCCTTTTTCGGCGACTTTCAACCTGCGCTCTATTCGACGGCATGCACTCATTATTTGTGCGCCATAACAAAGCAGTCTCGTACCTATTATTAGGTATACGACGTACCGTTTTGCTCAAAATATTTAAAGCTCGTTCTTTTGGGTCGTTCGCGGGCTTTCGCGCAGGCACTCCCAGAGATTCCAAACTAAAATAATCTTTGATCAACTTATCCATGTCTTCCTCCTTCTTGGTGGAAATGTGGTTAACAATCTTGATTGGTGTAATGCTACCAAATATGTAACCATGTAAAACCCAACCAAGTTTGGTGAGCGATGCTACAGGTAGGTTCTTACCTCCTGAAATTAATTCACGAGTAACTATGAGATGCCAATTGTCCTGGCCAATTAATATGGTAGGTCTGGACCTCTCATACATTAACTCGTCCTTAATCGGTGTCAAATGAGAACACTGTTGCAATAATTCTCGGCTTACTGACTGCGGAGAAAGGTTAATTGGCTTAATTGTTTGTACACTTATCTCCTCTAAGTCATTCGAGTAAATGCTTTTTATCTTAACATTTAAGCGATACGAACTGTCGTCGTTAATTCGCTTACCTCCCACGGCTTCAATACGTAATTCTTCTTTACGTCCGCGAGGCGCTAACTTCTGAGCCATCCACTCCTCTATGAGTGTCATGGTTGATCCCTCATCCAGAAGAGCTGTTGTCTTGACCTTTCCTCTAGGTTCATACAACTCGACCGGTATAATCTTTAAGTATGCACATGCCAGTGCATTCACTGTACTAACAGTTGTAATTTGAGCCTCTTTACCCCCCTCGTCTCCTTGCGGCGAGGTATTTTCAATGGGGTATCGGAGTAGCATCCGATGATGTGACATTCTACATCCCTCTACACCACATTTTTTCGCTTTGCACTCTAACCTCCTATGGTTAGGTGACAAACATTGGACACATACTTTCGCCTTTTTGACTACGTCCCATTTCTCGCGAATATTCATGTCCTTAAACTTGTAACAACTCACTATTGAGTGCTCCTTGTTGCATATAACACACTTATGTGTTACCCGACTTACAGGCTTGTCCTGGGTTGTCATAATCACTTGTCGGTTGTGCCCTTTATTATATCGGCGTTCTAGACGCTCGCTCGTATTACTTCGGCGCACATAGCGCTTGCTCTTGGCATGACTGCGTACACATCCCTTTGCAGTGTGTACAGTTTGCTTCCTGAATTCAGGACGCTTCCGTTTTTCAGGCGCATTTTCATTGCTTAAGGACGTTCCAAATTGTTCACTCAATAAATTTAAAAACTTGGCCATCTTCTGTAACTCTGGCTCCACAGGATACTGAGCTCGATATTCAAACCATTTAAATTTAATCATAGTTCCGAGTTTCTCCACTATGCGGCTCACTAACTCCGGTGAGTATAAATACTGTGGTTGATTCAACGCTTGTATTGCGGCAACCTCGTTCGTAATACGACTTGCAAAAGATCCTATATTCCGGCAATCTTCTGCCAATCTTGGCATTCGCTTTACATTCTCGATTTCGGCTAGAATGAGCATCTCAACCCTACCGAATCTTCTTTCGAGAGCGTTCATTATTTCTTCAGGTTCAGACAAAGTAAACAACAATGACTTAACCGCTTCCTTAGCGGTGCCCTTTAATGCCCTCCTAAGGCGTGCGACATTCTGCATCCCTGAATATTGGCTTCTCGTGTCTTCAAACACCGTTTTGAAAACTATCCATTCACCCGGGTCTCCATCGAACACCAGTAATTCCTGGAGGAAATGAAGCTGGGAAGACTTATCTTTTCTCGCTATCTTTATTGCACTCACAATCGCTTCGGTCAATTATGACACCTCACTCGCGTGTGTTTTCTGTGCATTTCCTTGGTTGCGCTCGATCTCCGCCCCCTTTGCGGCGTGATCCTTTACACGCTTCCTTATCAGTAATATCGGGTTGCGTTACACTAACAGGCGCGCTCATTATGGTCTGCTGAATCCAACTCCTTACGAAAGGTTCCACCTGAGTATTCCGCTCTTCATTATCGTCACTCGAGTCGATCTCCTCTTCTCGGTTGAGTCGTGCCAACTCCAATTGAGACGTGCAGGAATGGAATGGAGGAAAGGTTTAGGAACTGTCCCGCAAAGGAATATGACGAAACAGTCGAGCGGTAGTGCAAGCGCAGTCTCGCTCGAGAGAACTGCTCCACCCGAAGGTGTTGTGCCAGAGCCCGACCGTTTGGCACCGTTAGGTGGTCGGGATGTACGCTGTACTCGCCGCCCAGTCGCCGGTGACGCCTCGTCCAAGGCGCCCTCCTCCGGCTGCGATGCAGTCAGGTGCCCACGCGCACCCTCGCCTGGCAGCAGCAGCGGTGGATGCTTCTTCTTGCACCCTCTGATGACCCGACAGGAAATGCCGGACACGGTCGTCCGACAGGAAATGCCAGACACGGTCGTCCAAGAGGAAATGCCGAGCACGCTTGCCCGACAGGAAAAATGCCAAGCCCTGCTTGGCCACGATGAGTGCCTTCACAAGGCACCTGCGCCTGGCAGCGATACGTGCCCCATGCGAGCACACGCCCTAAGCCACAATCCCGGTTTTCTTTCTTCCGGTAGTTCCAGGTCCAGTCCTTCTGCGCTGACGACCTGGTCTTCTGTCCTGTGGTCCTATTGCTTCAGCTCAAACCTCCGGCTTCCTTCGTTTGCTGATCTTCACTCGGCTCCGAAGGTCTTCTTTTTCCACAACCAGCAGTCCACAGCTGGTTACTTGATCCTGTCTGCGAAGGACCAATTAAAAAGGAACCAGCGAGCTTCGGTGGTCCTCTTAATGCGGCTCCAAAGGTCCAATTGAAAAGAACCAAATGGTGTGTAAACGTTCAACTAAGAAACAGAAGGGAGGAATCGAGGCTTCTCTCGATCCGGCCTCCTATAACGCCTACGTTGGGTTCGGGAACAACGTATGTGATCTCCGCAATGGAGTAACACACAAGGGCGATAACCTCTTCCTTTTCAGCAAATAGGTTCAGACGGGGATTACGGGTCTTCCGAAGTCGACCCGGTCCCAACGCCTTAATTCTTCGATGTGGACTGTATAACTTGAGGGATGAATTTCTGGGGAATAAAACAGCAATTATCTTCAAACCGTTCCGTGAGAGAGTAATTACTTTTCCCTATCACTTCCCTACACTTTTTCTTTCTTCTTCTTATTGACTGCTGGTCTGATTTCCGAAGTTTCTCCAAACTTTCCCGAAACTTCCCCGAACGATTCCCGAACGAATCCCGAACTTCCCGAAGGATTCCCGAACTTTTTTCCCGAACGAATTGCAATAAAACTCATTTACTGAGCTACCCCAGAGCTATACGCGAAAGTGAGCCGCGCCATTCGCGCGCTTGCGCAACTCAATTACATGAATTTGTTCTATTACACTCTCACGTTTTACTTAATTACTTTATTTGCATAAGTCATACATCAACATAATTTACCTGTATAGATAGCACAAAACAATATCTACACTACGATATACATTACATTTTCATATCACAAAAAACCTATTATTTATTTAACAAAATATGCCTATTTTACTCACAACTTCAAAGTCAAAATTTCTTAAATATTTAACATAAAAAGTTAAAACAATGTTTTCCACTTGAAATTATACATAAGTTAACCAATACAATAGTTTAATTTAAATTTTCTCTATTCATTTCACTATTAAAACACTTTTAAATTTTTTATACAAAACTATCATTATTTCACTTATACACAGGAATTTTCACATAAAAATAACACAGAATTCACCTCTATTGCACGTACAATCAACGTGAAATATTTTACAAGTCATTTTTACATAAATTGCTGAATTACAAATATTTAAATTTTTACATATTTGGCCTCCTAAGGGCGTGGCTTAGCGTGCGCCCGTGAACTCACACTATTTGAACAACTAACTTTGCACAGCTCTCGACTATCAGAAAAAATGAAAAGTATTATACACCAATATCGACAGTATTAGGTGAATAAATGCTTCTACGCAATTTTCAAACTGTAGGAAACTATTTCTAATCAGATTCTTATCAGTTATCATGTTTCTTATCAGATAATAATATAAGTGAATGTTCTCATAAACCAATCATAGCAAATAGGCATTTATTTTCATACAAAACATATCAAACTCATATAAGGCAATACTTATGCATTGAAATAATACTAATTTTTACGGAATTTATCGCGTATATTTAACTTTTTTACCCGACGTTTCGAGAGCTTTACAGCACCCATGGTCACGGGAAGGACTGAGATGTTCAACGTCCAGCTGTCATAGTTAACCGCGGTTACCATAGATTAAAATTTAACTTTTGTTCCGATCTACACAGTATGAACTTATGGTATCATGGAGTCTTGCAGTTGTATGCTTGGGTTGGGATTTAATTTTATTTATTATAGGATCCCAAGCAGATGGTAGCACCCAGCCATCTTCTCTATTGAAATTAGGATGTTTTTTGATTTCAATAGCCTCGCGAATCATCCTTGGAAGGAATCGGTGTTCTTTAGCGAGGATTTGTGGTCTATCAAATCTGATGTAGTGACGGGGGCGATCCTGTACATGTTCACAGACTGCAGACTTCCCGGAGCGTCGATTCTTCACATCAGCTATATGTTCTTTGACGCGGGTTTTAATTGATCTTTTAGTTTGTCCTATGTAGGAGAGACCACATTCACAATCAAGCTTGTACACTCCTGCATCTTGCAGAGGGACGTTACACTTGACTGATGGTAAAAACTGACCAATCTTCTTCGGCGGCTTGAAGTATGTTTTGATGGAAGCGCGCTTCAAGATGTAGCCAATCTTGTCAGTGACTCCTTTAACATATGGCAGTACAGCAGGTACACGCTCGACTGTGGCCGGCTTCACTCGTTTTCTGTGACGTAGGCGCGGGACCCGAAGCTTGTTGTCATGCAAAACTTGCTTGACATGTTGGAGCTCGGCAGCCAGGTGTTTACTGTCACAGATCCCTCGTGCTCTCTGAAACAAAGATTTACCCACGGTAGCTAACTGTGAAGGATGGTGGTGAGAATCACCGTTTAAATATCTATCTGTATGGGTCTTTTTTCTATACACAGTATGGCTCAAGGTGTTATCAGGATTCCGAATTACTAACACATCTAGAAAAGCTAAGGAATTGTTTGCCTCTAACTCCATTGTGAACTGAATTTTAGTATTTATAGAGTTAAGATGGTCTAAAAATGCAGTTACTTTATCTAAAGGTAGAATTGTGAAAGTGTCGTCTACGTACCGCTTGTAGAATCTTGGATTTATGGGAGAAGTAAGCAGGGCTTTCTCCTCAAAGTCTTCCATGAATATGTCGGCGACAATGGGAGATACAGGTGAGCCCATCGCCACACCATCTACTTGCTTGTAGAACTCCTCCTTCCACAATAGGTAGCCAGATGTAAGGCAGTGTCTGAGTAATACTGCATATTCTACGGGCATGTTGTTTTCTTCCAGCCTTCTAGTTACAATTGAGATGCAGTCTTCAACAGGTAAGCATGTAAACAATGACTGCACATCAAAACTGACCATAGTTTCATTGTCTGCCAGACGTAGGTCTTTAATCTCGCTGACAAAATGGTAGGAATCCTTTATGTGTGCTCTTGTATGTCCCCTGAGCGGTGAGAGTATTAAATAAACGCGAAATTAGTAAATATAACGAATGCAAAAACAAACATATAGAAAAATATCAAAAATTAACGGCCAAATCAAATGTCAAACATCCGAATCAATGCCAGAACCAAAAGCAACCATTGACAAACACAGATCATCGATTAATCGCATTCTATAATCTTTCAAAACAAACACTGGATGATGCAACAATAAAGGTGTTATCCAAAGGACTAAATTACGCTATAACTCCAAGCAGATTTCCGTACGAAGAAATTATCTGTAGTGTCGAGGACTGTTTATTTAAAAACAATATGCGGAAAGAAGATTTGGAGGCGATACGTCAAGACATTTCGTCTATGTTACGTCGATATTCAGTGCCTAAACCGAATCTTCCCAGAGACGAATTTATAGCGTTAAAGAACCTACGCAATAAACCAGAACTTACGATTCTCCGCGCAGATAAGGGAAACGCCACGGTGGTCATGGATACGTCGGATTATAATTCTAAAATACAAGAACTTTTGTCGGATGTAAGTACTTATAAAAAGGTTAAAAACGACCCAACAAACAGCACACTAAAAACAACTAGTGACCTCATAAAGAAACACTCCAAAAAATTAAATCTGGACGTAAAATGGATAATACCTACGTGCGCCAAATCACCAAAGTTGTAAGGGTTACCAAAAATACACAAGCCCAATGCTCCATTACGCCCCATAGTGAGCCAAATCGATTCACCAACTTACAGATTGGCTCAACACTTAGCGAAAATACTCTCACCGCTCAGGGGACATACAAGAGCACACATAAATGATTCCTACCATTTTGTCAGCGAGATTAAAGACCTACGTCTGGCAGACAATGAAACTATGGTCAGTTTTGATGTGCAGTCATTGTTTACATGCTTACCTGTTGAAGAATGCATCTCAATTGTAACTAGAAGGCTGGAAGAAAACAACATGCCCGTAGAATATGCAGTATTACTCAGACACTGCCTTACATCTGGCTACCTATTGTGAAAGGAGGAGTTCTACAGGCAAGTAGATGGTGTGGCGATGGGCTCACCTGTATCTCCCATTGTCGCCGACATATTCATGGAAGACTTTGAGGAGAAAGCCCTGCTTACTTCTCCCATAAATCCAAGATTCTACAAGCGGTACGTAGACGACACTTTCACAATTCTACCTTTAGATAAAGTAACTGCATTTTTAGACCATCTTAACTCTATAAATACTAAAATTCAGTTCACAATGGAGTTAGAGGCAAACAATTCCTCAGCTTTTCTAGATGTGTTAGTAATTCGGAATCCTGATAACACCTTGAGCCATACTGTGTATAGAAAAAAAGACCCATACAGATAGATATTTAAACGGTGATTCTCACCACCATCCTTCACAGTTAGCTACCGTGGGTAAATCTTTGTTTCAGAGAGCACGAGGGATCTGTGACAGTAAACACCTGGCTGCCGAGCTCCAACATGTCAAGCAAGTTTTGCATGACAACAAGCTTCGGGTCCCGCGCCTACGTCACAGAAAACGAGTGAAGCCGGCCACAGTCGAGCGTGTACCTGCTGTACTGCCATATGTTAAAGGAGTCACTGACAAGATTGGCTACATCTTGAAGCGCGCTTCCATCAAAACATACTTCAAGCCGCCGAAGAAGATTGGTCAGTTTTTACCATCAGTCAAGTGTAACGTCCCTCTGCAAGATGCAGGAGTGTACAAGCTTGATTGTGAATGTGGTCTCTCCTACATAGGACAAACTAAAAGATCAATTAAAACCCGCGTCAAAGAACATATAGCTGATGTGAAGAATCGACACTCCGGGAAGTCTGCAGTCTGTGAACATGTACAGGATCGCCCTCGTCACTACATCAGATTTGATAGACCACAAATCCTCGCTAAAGAACACCGATTCCTTCCAAGGATGATTCGCGAGGCTATTGAAATCAAAAAACATCCTAATTTCAATAGAGAAGATGGCTGGGTGCTACCATCTGCTTGGGATCCTATAATAAATAAAATTAAATCCCAACCCAAGCATACAACTGCAAGACTCCATGATACCATAAGTTCATACTGTGTAGATCGGAACAAAAAGTTAATTTTAATCTATGGTAACCGCGGTTAACTATGACAGCTGGACTTGAACATCTCAGTCCTTCCCGTGACCATGGGTGCTGTAAAGCTCTCGAAACGTCGGGTAAAAAAGTTAAATATACGCGATAAATTCCGTAAAAATTAGTATTATTTCAATGTGTAGTGTTCGCGTAAATATAAGAAATCATAATACTTATGCAATTCATTTCCGTTAATTCTATTTATGCACAGAGTGATCATCTCGACCGGGGAACAAATCCGATCTCTAACTTCACTGTAATATTCCTTTGAATTTACATCATTGGAAAGATGATTTCAACCGGGGAACAAATCCGGTAACATAATTTATATCTTAAAGTTCCCTATATGAATTTATTAAGAGAAATTACTTAGGAAAACAATATACTAGTCCGGCCTGGGAGTCGAACCCAAGACTTTCATATCATTAATTCGATATTCTTTAAGATATAACTAAGCATTTTCTTATTAGAACATTGCTATTGGACAATTTGCCTTTTAGAAGCTATTCGTCATCGGTTGACTTAATAAACTGAAATATTCTTATAGGCGCGTCGCCAACACTATGTATTTGGTCAGGGATCCCCTTATTACCTTGTTTTTTTGTAGATTTTTAGGCCTTTTTATTATCATTTCTTTCCATAAATCGTGTACGTACTTTCCCTTTTTTAATTAATATTTTGACTTTTTGCTAGCTTTATTCTTCTCTATTCACGCATATATGTATTTATTTATTAAATATCGGGAACCGGAGTTTCAATTCACTCCAATTATATTTCATTTCATGATATTTATCATGCGGGTACTTTATACACATACATATGGTCCCTCCATTTACTTGGGTATTATAATAATTTTATGCTATTGGTACATATTTTTTTTTTCATACTGTATCAAGGTAATAGTGTACCTTGAGTTGTGCGCACAACCTTAAGGTCTACGTTTTTTAAGTCACTTTTAAAGGACTCCAACAATTGTCATAGAGAAAAGAGGTGGAAAAGCGGATACATCAAGCATATTTTTCACATTATAGTCTCCATTAATTTTTTTTTGTTTCTTGCATATAACATACTTTCTGTTTTCTTGTAGATGGAGTACACGAAAAATTCAGTCCACCTAAAAACTGGCCAATCGATTAAATTCTTGATAATTTTATGTTTTGATAAATATCTCCTTTTTTGTTTCGCTTGGTTGTTACGAGGTTTTGAAAATTGCGTATATATCTTGGTAGTGTAAAATTTCCTATGTGAACACCCTTGCGTACTTCAATTTAGAATTTCTCAACCAATATTCTTCTTATCCGGAGTGAAAAAGTTATTTATTTTATCCTCTCTTCTCCTTTTTGATGCCTTTGGATTTTATATTTCTTATGTTTTAATTTTATTTTGTAAATATTTATTCACAATGATATAACTTCACTTTGGCTCTACACGACTTTAATTAATATCTCAACCCGGGAATGTGTAATAATTTTTAATATACAATTTTTACGTATTTATTATAATTTTACTATCGGTGGCCAGACGGTGCACGCAACGAGCGGAGTCGCACGCGCACCGACTGGCAGGGTCGCCATATAAGGACGAGAGAGATGAAACGCTTGAGTGTTGACGTAAGACTGTCTGCAATTACGTTATTAATAAGTTTATATATTAGATTATACCCAAACATACGTATAGGTACAAGATAGATACTACAGCGTAAGCACAAACATCGACCGAAGTCACGCATGTCAATGCGTGTAAACGCCATACAGAATACGAAGGAATCCAGCCACAGTGAATGTACGTCACACGGTTTAGGCAAATAGGCACACTGGCCGTAAACTTTCCGTGAGCACCACCACCTGCTAGACCGCCACTCCTGCAGAAGTGATGTAAGTGTTTGGCATCACTACCGATTGCATGATCAGCATGGCTACTAGCCGCAGAGCGTGTCATGAGTCTACCGCTCATCCCAAGGGAATGAGGTCCCACGTTGTGCGGCTTTCGGCCGCAGCCTTGAGAGTCTCCTCAGATCCTCCCGCCAGCTACCACCCGCATGAAGTCGACACATATTCTCCACCAACCAATACAACGGCAGATATAACCAAAAGGCAGTTATAGGATGTTAGTAATAATTTGCCATCAAAAGTTTTCGTGTCACTGACGTTGAGTAAATGCATTTTCGATCATGTTTGCCTCACCCACCAACGATTTGCCTTCAATCATTCAAAGGTGAGAAGTTTCAGAGATATATTACAATGTTGTTATATAAAACATCATGGAGGGCAGACAATCTGCACCCCGTAATGAAGGGATCCGACTTGGGCAAAGCTACTTAGGTGTGATTCAAACTAAGACGCAGAGAGCGCTATTGATAATAGCGTCCCACCAATACATCGAAGAGACGCAATGCTGCGGAACACAACAAGCATCAATACGACTATCGTCGGGTTTATACCATCCCAAGGTTCGCCATACATCCCAGCAGACATCACCACCCGCATTCATCCATTGATCAGAACCATAAGAGTGCGTGAAATCAGGCGCAGCAAACCCGTAGACCCATCACAAGACGCAATACCGCAAGAAGCAGTAAGCATCAATGCAACTATCATACGGATGGCGCCCCCACAACACACCCACGTGATCCCTATCGACTTTGGTAACAAAGTTTGTATTGTTGTTAACTAAAAATATCACCAACGTATCTTAGTAGCACGCTACTAAGACGCCAGTGAACAAAACTCACGGTATCATAGCGCTGATGCACTAAGACATGAGTATGCCTGTGACACTTAAAGTGCTACCAAACACACTCATCCCAATCCGAAAGATAGACGACGCATCGCTATGAACTACGATGTCGCCCTCAAACTTTATGGGTGTGCGATATCCACGGGAAAGCCGTATTGCTACAACAAACCCGCTTACCACAGGCACTAATATGTTGTTAATTAAAACTGCACCAACGTATCATAGTAGCACGCTACTAAGACGCCAGTGGACAAAACTCCACGTATCATGGCGCTAATGCACTAAGACATGAAGTTCAGTATGCCTGTTACATTTAAAAGTGCTACCAAACACACTCATCCTAATCCGAAAGATAGACGGTGCGTCGCTATGCGCTATGACGCCGTCCACAAATGGTATGGATGTGCGGTGTCCACGGGAAAGCCGTATTGCTACAACATATATATATATATATATATATATGTATATATATATATATATATATACATATATATACATATATACACACATATATATATACATATATACAATATGTAACGTAATTAATGCACACCCTCAGATACCCCCAATTAGTATATTATTTTATAATCGTAATAAGTACACTGTATTTTTAGTTAAACATTATTATGCACTGGTTATTAATCAAATTAGTTATACTAATTCCGGAAGAAAGTTGTGGTCACAGTACAAATCCACGAACGCAAAGACTTTAATGTGCTTGAAATAAAGTTCATTTTTCTTTACTTTTATTGAATGACAGAATTAGTAATAATACAAATAAAACTGCACTCTTAAAAGTCTTATTGCCTTAAGTTACGTTCCATTTCAGTTTGCTTTGACTGTACATATTTAGTGCGACTGTAATTTACGCAGTTTCAATTACCTTTGGGATAAAAAATTACCTATACTAAAAATGATAAATCGATTCAGTAAAAGATTCTGAACAAACTACTTTCTCAAAGTGCGTTAATTATGTTACAAGCTGCATACATATTTAACTTTATTTATATAAATTAATTACCTGATAGTTATATATTATATTGTTATGGTTTATTAATATATTATCGTATTTAGTTCTATTAGCCGTTCTGTATATTGTTTTTTAATTTTCTCTTAAGTGATCTTTTACTAATTTTAGCTTTATCTCTTAATAGATCTATTTTGTTAAACACTTTAGATACCAAATACTTAGTTGTTCTCTTACCATAATAGTTAGTTATTTTTGGTTGAACCAATTTGTTTTCTCTAGCCCTATGTGTGTTGTACTTGTTTTTAACATTGACTTTATATTCATCATTATAATAATATTCCAAACTTACCAAATAATCTATTTTAATATCTATGGGAATAATTTTACAATTAGGAAACAACTTATTATAGTCTTTGTTGTATTTTTCTTTAAAATTTTTACTAACTAGAAACTTAATCAGTCTTATATTTAGGTCTAATCTATTGTTAGACCTAAATATTTAAATTTATCCACATATTCCAATCTCTTACAGTTACAATTAAATTTATTTCTATGCATAAATTCGTGTGTATGTCCTATCAGTGTTAGATAATCATTTCTTACAGATTTAGCATTTCGATTATATGGCGAGTGTATATGCATACATTTGGTTTTTGTAAGATTTAATATAATGCTATTGTCGTGCGCCCATTTGTTAATGTTTTCAAAATCACTTTGTATACACTTTTGTGCCTCAGCTATGTCCTTGGAGGCATAGACAAGACACATATCATCAGCGTACATGAACACCTTGCAATTATGTACGACATTTGACACACTGTTCACATGAATTATATATCCTACAGGACCGTACACCGATCCAGTAGGCACACCCAAATCGACATCCGCCTCTTCCCCCAACCACTTTAGAGACAATTGTGCTTATTTTTCTATTAGTGAGGTAGTTTTTAAACCAAAATTATTTATGGGACCGCGTATTCCGCATTCGTCCATTGCCTGTAATAAGATATCGTGGTCTAAAGTGTCAAACGCCTTTTTAAAATCAATAAAAAGTACTGTTATTTGTTTGCCAGAATCTAAGGAGTCATTAATAAAATCTGAAAATCTTAACAACGCAGTGACCGTGTTGCGCCCTTTCCGAAAACCGTGTTGTGAGTCACACAGTATGTTATGTTGTTCTAAGAACACGCTTATCTGTCCTACTATAATTTTTTTGGGTTATTTTATCTATAACAGATAATATTGCAATGGGCCTATAGTTAGCATATTCTAAATGACTTCCTGATTTGTATATGGGACGTATAAATGCATTTTTTAATTGATCAGGGTAAATACTATTAGATAAGGACATATTTATTAGTGAAGCTAGAACAGGACTTATTTGCTTACGTAAATATACAATGTCTTGCGCCCGTATTCCATCTGAGCCGGGTGCTTTCTCACAGGACAATATTCTTATGACCTTATCTACATCTGACGAAGTTACCCCTACTATATCTATAGCTTACCTCACTCGGCTTTACATAATTATTTCTATCTTTTTTATTGGTGACAATCGAAACCCACAGTAAGTGACTGCTGTGGCCTATATACATCTATACCAATGCTCTATTAGAAATCCTGTCACTGAAGATCAAGATGTAATTCCCCTGTTCTCCGGTTTTCTACTTTCACCATGCGAATCTCAACAGCACAGCAGGACAGCGAAACATTGTGTTTCCCTGTCCCATGAATTTTACTAGAATAATTCAATTGTTTAATTACTGTGTCTGTTTCGCGAATAGGGAAACTGTGAATCTACTACATATTCCACATGATATTCTGTGCGAGCGTTTTCCTTCGCCGATCGAGTGGACTTATTTTTGCTAACGTAATAATATTAGTAAGCTACACCATAACATTAGCACCATATGCTTTATCGAATTTGTTTTTCCAATATGAGGGACTTCTTTGTAATTTTCTTATAAATTATGTGTCTTTTATACCGCCGTACCTAAATATGAACAAAAGAAACCCATAAAGGTTATTTTGTCGGCAGACTGTCTTTCTCAGGAACTGGAAGTGAATAATCATGCTTCTAAGTCTACACAATCAAAATATACGGCCGTCTACGTCATATATTGCGATACAAGCAAACTCGCTGATCAAAACCTATAGAGTAATTTCCGGTTATTTACAATCATGAAATGTGGCAAGAAGGTTTCACTGCGAGTACAAAAGTAAGAGAAATAAGATGAAAATAGTTAATTTGTAATTAAATCTAACTTGAATAAAAAATTACTATGTCTTTAAATTTGACTAACAGTTGATCAAAAGATATACTGAATTATAAATAGATTTTTAAGCATTAAATTGCAACTACAAAGGTATATAAAAAGTTGGTGTTGAATTTTAAATCATGAGCTTGCATTTAAGAATGAAACTTTAAAAATATTTCTTCCAATTTGTAAACCCAGCAACTGAATTATGCTAAAGTCACGTTTTCAAATTACCTAACGATTTTGTCATCTTTGAATACCGGCTAAAGGAAAAGTCCCCTTTAAATAAAATTGTTCTGTAAATTATTTCTTTAGAAATCTTTTTTCAGATAGTTTTAAGAATATGTTTTATGGATATAGAACGAGAAACACCAACACATTGAAGCACCGACGCTCCGGGTAGTCTACAATCTGTGATAATGTTCAAGATCGTCCCCACAATTACATCAGATTTCAAATACCACAAACCTTGGCAAAAGAACACCTATACCTACCAAAGATGATACGCGAGGCTATTGAAATTGAAAAAAAAAACATCCTATTTTCAATAGAGAGTTTTGGTGGGTGCTGCCATCTGCATGGAGTCCTATAATTAACAAAATTAGATCCAAACCCAAGCATAAAACTTCAAGACTTCAAGATACTTTAAGCTCGTTCTGCGTAGATCGGACCAAAAATTATTATTAAAAACTAAAGGTAACCGGGATAACTATGACATTGGGACGTCAAACATCTCAATTCCCCGTGATCGTCGGTGCTGAAAAGCACCCGAAACGTCAGGAATTAAAAATAAGTTAATTAAACGTGATAAAATCCGTATAAGTTGTTTTATTCGAATTAAATCTTATTCATGGCATGGCTGTTACTCAAAATTATATCAAGAAAATAATTCCAACAATAGTAAAAAATAACTTTATTAAAAATTGTAAGCCAAATTCACATAACTAAAAGAATAAAACATTTTACATTTGATGTCGTTGCTAAGATATAGTTTATTGACAAATGTAAGCCCCGACTTATGGATATAGATTATTTGATTCTGTTTAGTTTTTTTGAAGTCGGTTTCTACGTTTTTTTTAATATATAATATACTATATATCTGCCCCGGCTTTGCACGGGTGATTTCTGTATCTCGACAACATCGCCAACTTCCGGGTCTAGTTGGGAATCTAAAACATTTTCGAATCAAATTAATCACACTTACAAACTCGGCCTAGCTGTTTAGAAGGAAATAAGTCACATATCCACGGTTCGAATAATTATATATAACACTTGCGATTTACCTCGGCTTTGCACGTGTGACGTCAAGAGAAGATAACTGGTTGCTATCATGTGCTTAGAAACTCATAATCAATAAAATTAAATCCAAATCCAAGAATGAGTATTAAGATACTGTAGCACGTTCTGCGTAGATCGGACCAAAATTTAAAGGCTTGGAATTAAAAAGTTAAAGTAAACGTGATCAATCTGTAAGATTTGTTTAAGCCTATGTGTAGTATTCACCTAAATATAAGAAATAATTGAAGGAATGTAGCAGACTAAAAAATAATCGTCGTACGATATGACATACGTAATGAATAATTTTGCATAACAAATAAAACTCACATGACACTAATATATAATTTATCTAAAAATGACACATGTTAGGAACAAATTCCAAGAACTCCCTTGGGAAATGTCAATGCCGCCTTAATTTACATCGTGTAATGTAATTTTAATAATAATAATATAATTTACTTTCTCGAACTATTTCAAGTACGATATTGACGTTGTGTTAAATTTCGCTGTCTCAAATATAGATAAATATTTCCTCTAAGGTTCGACTACCGAGAGGGTTAAATTTAGATAAAATATAATTTTAATGTTTCCTTATTTGTACGTACTCTGTGAAAATTACTCTACAGAGTAATATTTTACATTCTGTAATTGTTTCAAGTATGATTCATAAGGTAATTTTATTTTGGGTTGGATATTAAGATGGATTTAAGTTTGCACTTCACTCAAACTACAGACAAAATGTTGGTCAATTTAAACCAAAATAATCTCACTCACCATAGAAAAACAGCAGTACAGTGCTGATGATATATTAAGATAAATATTATTTTTAATTGAAATTTAAGGTCGCTCATTGAGCTATAATGAGGGTTTCATTAAGTGTTTTGTATTTAAATAATCTGTTATGAAAATATCCGCAAATATACCATAGTGAACGACGTAATTAAATGCTAACAAGAAAGTAAATTAACATCACACTAAAAATATTGAATGAATTAGAACATTTTAGAAACAATAAATATTGGCGTAATAAAAAGAAACCTTTACTATTATCTGTTTATGATCACTTCGTTGATACCCCTATTCACAGTAGTCAAAAATTAGAAATGTTTAATATAAGTACATGGGTCAGTAACATAGGTTTAAATAACATAGTTAATTTAAATATTCCGTGTATTGCACAAGCTAAACGAAATTACAAAACATTTAGTCTAAAAGTAATATGTTTGGACTACATTAATAGGCAGTATGAAAATTATTATAAAATATTTACAGACGGCTCTAAAGATTCAGGCGGAATCGGTGCAGCCTTTTTTGACCCACAATGTAATCTTAGCTTACAATTTAAGATAGATAGTAGTATATGCATCATGGAGGCTGAGCTAGTAGCAATATGTGAAGCACTGTCATACGCTGCATCACTATCACAAGATAATATTGTGATATTGACAGACTCAAGAAGCGCACTCCAACACTTGGCTCGGTGCACCTTGGGTACACGAGGCACACCGATAGCCTACACCGTTCTGGATACTATACATGAGTTAACATCCACGTCGAAATCGATAAAGTTGCAGTGGATTCCGTCTCATTGCGGCGTGGAATATAATGAGCGAGTAGATATCTTGGCTAGACAAGCTTTTACGGATGGCATCGAATACAACATGTTACCCCATTACACTGATTGTATTTGTATTATAAAAAGGCTATGTTACAACCTATGGAAAGAATATTTCGATTTACGTTCAAAAGAAAAGGGTATTTGGTACAAGACGGTACAGTCACATCCGCCTAAAATACCATGGATTGATAACCACAAGCTATCGCAACAGGATGCAGTAGTGATAATGGGGCTGCGTACTGGACACATTCCATCTAGAAAGTTTGCATTCCTTATGAAAAAGGTCCAGTCACCGAACTGTAATCAATGCGGTGTTCCAGACGACCTAATGCATCTCTTGATGGATTGTGCCCACAACGCTGCCTTTCGTAATGAGAAATGCCACCACATTTTAAAAGATTTCGCTGATTGTAATATAATTTTAGCTAAGCCACATTCCGAAGATATAAAAATATTAGTCGAGCTTTACAAGGTGAAGTTCTCGGATCGATCACTCACTTCTCAATGTGATTGATCTGGGAACTTTTCATTTTAAGCTATTGCATAGCTTCTATCGCGGGCCTTGAGCGCGGGGACCGAATCCAGAAATTCATTCCGTAATGAAAAAACCTCACTCTCCCCACTCCGATGAGCACGGAGGTGTGGCTTGAAGGCCGTGCATTGTCTAACGTCGTTTATGTGCGGACGAATTTATTTTATTTTAGACGACGGCTCCGTGGCGCAGTGGCTTGGCAATGAGTGACTGTGCCAGGAGTCGCGGGTTTGAATCCCGCACGGAACAAGTATTTGTATATCTTACAAATAATTGTTTCGGGTCTGGATGTGTGTCCTTATGCAATTTATGTTTGTAAGTTGCCTCCGCGATACAGGAGAAAATCCAAGTGTGGGGGGTAACGTTTTTATAAAATAATTATAAAAGAATAGTGAATATTAATTGGCTGTAAATAGATATGCGATTAGCTTTATTTATTCTTTACATGAATCAGAAACTGGAATAAATACCATTAATTAGAACTACACTTATTTTAAAATTATAATTTATTGGTAATATAATTTTTTTTGAAAGCAGTAGCAATAAATATAATTAACACTGACTTAATAATAGGTACTAACTATAACTCAGAACATAAATGAAAAACTCATGACAAGGAAAGTGGCTCGGGACTATGCTTTGCGGCTTTCTTTGGAGGAAGATGTTCAGTAGTGGACTTGTGAAGAGCTGTAATGATGATGATGATTCGAAAACTTGCACGATTAAATTATAAGAAATCGACGCTTTTTTATATAGGATAGGGTGACAAACGTGCACACAGTTCACCTGATGGTAAGTGGTTGCTGTGGCCCATAGACATCTACATCTATCCTCGATTACGAATCAAAATGCAGATGCGTTGTCATCCGTGAGGACTATAATGAAATGCCTCGTTTCATTTAAAAAGTGTCTCTGGTTCTCTACACTCACTATACGAAACACTCTATCATTAAGCTACTATTTTACATTGATATTCTGTGAGAGCGTGGTCCTTCCCCGGTCGAACCGACCCATTCGTGCTACAACTATACTTCTAATATAACTGCATGATTCTATCACGTATAAACGACGTGCTTCATTTTTTTTTTCATTTTAAAATTGTTCTCGTAATAATCTGATTGTAAATAAATGTTCATTATTTTTTTTATAAATAGCTTATCGATTAAAACAAATGTTCAAAAATAATTGAATCGTGCTAATTAAAGTAGTAGGAATGTTTAAAGTTGAAATTGGCACTAAAAAGCTGGTAATTGGGCCATCCACCCTACAAAGCGTGAATATAAAATTTTAATCAGATGCGTGTAATCACTCTGGGAGCTTGTAGCAAACTCGCGGCCGACGTGTGGACGCGGCGACCAAACTCTGCCAACAATTCTTTGATCTTTTGTAAAAAAACCGACACCACATGGATCTCGCGCCAACTTCTGGGCCATCGTTCCAATACATACCAATGAAGCCCAAACACCCCGTCTACACGTTGGCCAATGCTATTGGTCACTACATTCGCCATTGTGTTGGCCAACGTGTAGAGGCGCCGTAACGTCGCTTCAGTTCGGCAGACTTCGGCTCGATGTTTGTGTGCGTGCGACTAGACGTATGCGTGTAGAATAGCTGCTGTAACTTGAATTAATATCAAAGAAAAAAACAAATAAAAATACTACATAAATAAATAATTATAATTGCATAAGTTGACAAAAATATTATGCAATAGCTTTACCGCGGCAGTCCCCGAGTGCCACACGTATTTTTTTTTACTAATTGCTACTAATACTTTTTGTAACTAATTGCATATCTTCTTCAACTTTCTGTAATTAATTATTGATTTGAGAACTTTATAATGTAATAAGTTTAAGTATACCTTATGTAGTTGTTTTTTTTTTGGTGATGAATTAACGGAGCGACATATTCATATTGTGAATAAGCTCATTAATAAAGAATTAAAAAAAAAACGTAAACAGATCAATTAAGCAAACCAGCAGCAACACTGCTTATCTCGGTGTAAAATAAGTCATCCTCTCTATAACAGGACTTTCTTTGCTTGTATTAAAAGAATAACCACAACTGATGATTCCGTCATTACAATGAGTTTTCTGCCTCGCACTTTACTACTGCTGTAACTAGTGTCGGTTTTAAAATATTTTCTCCGTTCTGTTTGTCTCTTTTTATTTTATATCTTTTGTGTCCAATACATAAATTAATACATTTTAATTGAATTAAAAATAATAAATAATTGTAGTTAAAAATATAATACCACGTTTGAACTGACTGAATTGACAATCTCAAATTGAGTAGAATGACTAAAAGTCTCGGGGATGCTGACCTCCTGCAATCTGACTTTAACAAACTCGTGGGTTGGTGTGCAATCAACGGAATGATTTTAAATCATAATAAATGCTACCATATAAGCTACACCAGAAAAAGACGCCCCATCACTACTACCTAATCAATGGGTGACGTGAAGTGACGAAGGTGAAGATTAGGGACCTTGGTATCTTGTTGGATTGTAAGCTGAATCTGACCGCTCACACCGATAATATCGTCAAAAAAGTGGCTCGTATGTTAGGATTCCTAAAAAGCAACGCGAAAGCCTTCCGATGTGTAATAACTAAGAAGGTTCTTTTCAATGCACTAGTACGTACATAATTCAATTTAATATTTGTTATGCTGCTTATGTAAGTAAAATAAAATTCAATAGTCTTTCAGTTTAAATAATTATAATTTCCACAAGTTACAAATCTTTTACAAACACACAGAAGGAGAATAGAGTGATAGTTATATATAAAAAGATAGCACAAGAACTCAAGCGAACGAATTAATTATGATAACAGTTTCTTATCATGAATAAACAGTCAACAAACGATCAGTATGGCATACGTAAACGTACTGGTGGCACGGTGCGAACTATCGTAGCAAGGGCAGCCAACGGTGAACCAGTTTGCTGTTGTTGAGTCGCCCTTGCACCGACCTCTGCATTAAACAATAGCCACTGCTAATACTATATATAATAATTTCTGTAGAATGCTATGTCCGTAATTATGAAATATATATTTATATAGAAATAATTTAAAATTAAATATTACAATTATTACACTAAACATTTAACTATTTTAATGCTATTTATAAAGTAATTTACATCGATTAATATTTTGCACACCACATCTCCCCCCACCAGAGACCGTGCCTACGGGCGAAAATAATCAGGATAACATACGTGTCTTCCTGATCTTGTCTTTTTTATAGCCGTTTTATTTTCTATGTTAGGTGTGTTGTTTGGTGAGTTGGTGGTAGTGCTATGGCTGTTTGTGTTGCTAGTGTGTGTAGTTTTTTCTACGTCGTGTAATATGTATGCAGGTTTAATACGATCTATTAAACCTGCATACATATTACTATACTGGTTTACCATTAAAAAGAATTTTTAAAAGTTTTATCTCCTCTGCCTAATACTTTATGGGGTCCCGAGTATGCAGGCTGTAAAGACCTATGAGCGTCATCCCTTAGGAAAAAATGGTCGGTGGTTGCTAGATCCCTAAAGACAAAGACTGAACGACTATTACTACGCCTTGACGCTGGAGCTGGATGTAAGTTTTTCGCAAACGTACGCAGTCTTATATATTCAGTCACACCGCTGTCCCATCTGCTTGTGGAAAAAATTCGCCTGGAAGTCTAATAGTTTCCACATATACAAGTTTTGCTGATGAATCTTGAAGATCTTCTTTATAATGTGCTACGTATTCCTAACAATACTAAAGGAAGGGCTTCGACCCAGTTTTCATTTGCATGGCAGGTGATGGTGGCCTTCAGCTGTCTATGAAACTATTCAACTAATCCGTTGCAAGCCGGATGGTAGGCTGTAGTTTTTCTATGCTGAAATCCTACCATATCCGATAAGCGCTTGAATAGCGCTGACTCAAACTGTCCTCCGCGATGCGATATAATGTCCGTTGGACATCCGAAACGAGCTATCCATCCGCAGACAAAATTTTTGGCTACTGTTTCTGCCGAAATCTCAACTAAGGGTAAAGGCCATCGAGTAAATCGATCGATTGCTGTGAGACAATATCAGTACCGTTGCGCTGATGGTAATGGTCCTATTAGATCTATATGAATCTACATAAATCTGGCACGTGGTAATTTGAAATTGCCTATGGGGGAATTTACATGCCTAGTGATTTTTGCACGTTGACACGCCAAGCACGTTCTGGTCCATTCTCGGCAGTCTCTTTTAATACCTGACCACACAAATCTTTCCGCTACCAGCTTGGCTGTGGCGTTTGTTTCGGGATGGCTCAGAGATTGAAGGCTTTCAAAAACTTGCCTACGGAGTTCCTTCGTTACGTATGGTCTCGGTGGATTGCTTCTCTCATCGCAGTACAGTTCAGTATGAGTACCTGGTATTTTGAGTTTTTAAGACACAAGGAAGTATTACCTTTTAGAAGTAGCTGTAATTCCTCGTCAGAGGCTTGAGCTTTGGCTAACACTGTCATATCAATGGGCTGAGTAATGTCTTCAACCCTTGATAAAGTATCAGCTACCACGTTGTTTTTTCCTGAGATGTGTCTTATGTCAGTACTAAATTGAGAAATAAAATCCAGATGTCTGAACTGTCTTGGTGAGTAATTTTCTTTACGTGGGTGAAATGCGTAACAAAGGGGCTTATGGTCTGTATAGATAGTAAATTCTCTGGCTTCCAGCATATACCTAAAGTACTTGATAGCTTCATAGACGGCTTTCACGATCAAAAAGCGAATACTTTTTTGTGCTATGCTTAGCTTTTGTGAAAAAAAAGCAAGTGGCTGCCACGAGCCTTCTTTTAGCTGCTGCAATACTGCGCCAATAGCAGTGTCCGAAGCATCCGTTACTAAAGCTATTTTAGCAGAACAGTTAAGATGCACTAAAAGCGTAGCATGGCATAGACTCTGCTTGCATGATTCAAATGCTTCTAGCTACTCAGTGGACATCTGAACTGGATGAGAACCTTTAACTGCACCTTTCAAGAGTTCGTTCAGCAATGCTTGAAACTTAGCTGCCTCGGGGATGAACCTCCTGTAAAAATTAAGCATGCCCAAGAATCTTCTTAGCTCTTTGACAGTTTTTGGCTTTGGAAAGTTTTTTATTTCTTCTACTTTGGATGGTTACGACTTTGAACCCTCTGCTGAAAAATGATGTAACCTCGTCAGAGCCAAAAACGCATTTAGCGGTGTTAATTACCATCCCAAACTTCTTTAGCCTAGTAAAAATCTGACGAAGGTTATCCTTATTGAAAAATTTACACTACGAGTCATTTCATCTACGAAACGCTGGAACGTTTGTGCACTGTTACGAAGTCCGAAGGCCATGTACGGGAATACGTAAAGGCCAAACGTCTTCCAACGCAGCGGTGAAGAGTTTCGGGGATATAACGTCACCCTGTCTTACACCTCTCTGCAGTTGGATAGGTTTCGTTCTCTGGTTCTGTATTCGGATAGCCATCGTATCTTACTGTACAAACGCTTGAGCACTTCGATAAACTGACAGTTAACTCGGCACCGCTGAAGGGACTGTAAGACCGCCCAAATTTCGACAGAATCAAAAGATTTCTCATAATCCACATACGCTAGGAAAAGTGGCAGATTACTCTTCGGTCTTCTATACAATCTGCCGCAGGGTACGTATGTGATCTATGGTACTGCAGCCTTTTCGGAAATTGGCTTGTTCGGGAGGCTGGAAGTCGTCGAGTCTGTGTGCGAGACGATTCGTAATGACTCTTCAAAACTTCAAGAGAGCGTTGTCTCCTTTCTTAAAGAATAAGACCACCGCACTTCTGCTCCACGCCTCCGGAGTAGTACCACCATGGAGGACGGAATTGAAGAGCGTCTGAAGGACTTCAAGTACCGGCGTTCCACCCGCTTTCAGAAGCTCCGCTGTAATTCCATCCTCGCCTGGGCCCTGCCGTTTTTAAGGTGCTGGAGAGCCATTCTAATCTCGCTCAGACTGACATCCGGGATATCATCGGAATAGCGTCAGATAAGACTTGCTCTTGGATCGTTACTCACACTTGCGTGTGGCTCCAACGATGATGTGTACAGCTGCCTATAGAACCTCTCAATCTCACTCAAAATCTCAGGTGTCCCGGAAACGATGCTGCCACATTCAGTCTTCAGCTTTGAGAGTTGGCTCTTTCTGGCAGACAGATCTCTGGCAAAGACTTTGGAGCCCTGGTTCCGCTCGATCGCTTCTTTAATACGAGCAGTATTAAAGTTGCGTAAGTCTGGCCGCATGCATTTGGAGATCTGTCTGTTCAGTTGCCTGTATGCTGTCAAATCTGTTGACGATTGCAGCCTCATCTCCCGTCTAACAGCCACGAAAGAGTGTGATCGGAGAGCTTTTGTGTTCTTCTGCGGCGGGTCTTGCAGAACTTAGCTCCGACCGCATTGACAGTTTCCACGAGCTTGTCATTCATATCTTCCACTGCATTGCAATCTTCTAGGCACTGAAAGCGGTTACTTAACTCGAGCTGAAAAGTTTCGGGATTTTGGATTAGAGCACGAGGGGGACGGAGCGTTGACTTAGACCTTAGACGAGACCTCTCCAACTTAACGTTTAGGTTCAGTGTGCCTCTAACCATTTGGTGATCCCTGCCAGTTTTCACCCTTGCGATCACTGAGACATCACTGAACAGTTGGCGTCTGGTCGTCATAACGAATTCTCATTTTTTTCAATTGTTATGATAGATTTCCACAAAGTAACGCCTGATTCTGTCAATTAACTTTTGCTTCTACTCTTCTTTCTTTTTTGTTTCTCAGACATGAAAGGACCCTCAAGATTTGTTTCGATTTTAAAACAGTACTTCATAATATCATTGCCGCCGGCAGGGATCAAACCTATGTTGCTCACGTACCTTAAATTAGTACCGTAAAAATTCTATACCCTTTTGCCAAGTATGATCATATTATGGGCAAATATTTCAAGAAGTAAATACCGGCTGATGGATTCTTACAAGGCCTGCGTTTAGTTGTGGAATTGTATATGGCTAATAATACTATAAAAATCACTATAAAAATCTATAAAAATAATATTACTCTGTATTATTTTTCCTTTACTTTTACTGTTACTGTTACTGTTACAGCCCATTTTACCGCTCTATGACGAGGGCTTTATAAATTTTTTGACGAATGATTTATTCGTCATAAAAACGTACATGACAAGACAAGACAAGACAGCAAACGAAACTGAAAATAACAATATACTCACATGCCGAATGTTATAAGGAAATACAGTTAGTAAAATAATCATATTGAAACAAAATGTTATTCTTCATCTTCTGGTTGACAGTGAGTTTAGTGAAATCCGATCTGTTTTTCGCGAGGCGCAACACTTCGACGACACTCGCAATTGAGTCCACTTCCGGGCTGTTTCATAACCATAACTTTTTTCTGCGACCGACCGCTCATTTTTCGACAACTTTTCCCATCATAATGAGTTTTACGAGTTCGTACTTGTCACGCCTGAGCACGGGACCAAACCACGCGAACTTTCTCATTTTGGTTCTGCATAAATTCTTACTTTTGATCGACTCGTCACAGAACTTCCACATTCATGACTTAGTGAGATCAGCTTATGGCCCATATACCACCGTACGCCCACATCTCGAATGCTTCTATACATTTTCGGAGGTCTTCTTTAAGTGTCCACCCCTGGCATCCGTATAAATGTTTGAGTCAAATGTAATAGCGTAGTAGTCGAGTGCGAAAAAATATCTTAGAACTGTGGTTGCAGAGTTCTTTTTTTCTATTTAGCTAAAGATACTTCGAGCTATTTTAATTCGGGTCTTAATTTCCTGGTCACTGACCCACGTCTAGTTTATACACGCACCTAAACATTTATATCTTCGCACATTTTCTAGTTTTTTGCCTGCTTCTGCGATGTCAAAGTCGTAAAAATTATTCTAAAAAATGACCATGGGCTTCGTCTTCGAAAAGACCAGCTCTATTTCTGCACTAATTTGCTCGTGTGACAATTCAGAGAATAATGAGAGC
The DNA here is from genome assembly GCA_907164705.1 of Parnassius apollo. Lineage (NCBI taxonomy): Eukaryota > Metazoa > Arthropoda > Insecta > Lepidoptera > Papilionidae > Parnassius > Parnassius apollo. Next base: position 4,669,992 of record CAJQZP010001514.1, read on the forward strand.
TTTAAACAAGTGCAGTGAAATGTGCATATTTAACAGACGACGCTATAAGGACTGTATCGTCTGCATATCTAATATTATTTAAGTCACGGCCATTTATTTTAACACCCCAGTTTAGATCCTCGACTGATTATACTATTATAGTTTCTTGGTACAAGTTAAGTAGCGTAGGTGACAAAATACGGCCCTGCCGAACTCCCCTTTTAAAATTAATATACGCCGTCTCATCATTATAAACCTCAACAGTTATAGCTCGTTGATTCCTTTACAGGTTCTGAATGATACGAATATACTTGTACAAAATCTAATAAAACTTTAAAAATCTCAGCCCCTTTTGACTCATTTTAACCACAAGAAATGAAATAAATGTACTACATTATAGACAAGCTTATCGGTCGGTGAAAATCCTTCGTACAGCAGGAGTGACCAGTGTTCGGCGTTGTACTATTACATCTGACAAGTGAGGTAAATACTTTAAGCTCCTCTGTATCCCTCTTCCGATTCTCGATAATCACGGCTGTAAATCATTTGAAATATTTGAGAATATTTAGTTAGTATTTCTTTTTAAGTATATTAGTACTTCTGGAGTAAACTATCGTACTGTGTTCCACTGTGAATCGAAATATTTTACCTGTTTGTCTGCTCTGAAATTAAATTTAACTGATTTATGTAAATTTCTATCTTCTTGTCATATTTTGTATATGTATTATTATGTATCACTTTTAATATTATTTTAGGATCGGCATAGTGTTTTATTTGTTTATTTAAATATTTCCATGTACCCGTTATAATATTTATAATGATATTATGTGGTTAACTTATGTGAATGTTTTAATAATATTCAACTTATTTACATGTTATTATTACTTTAGTAAGCTGTTTGGACCTTCCACAGTTTCTGTAAACATCCATTGTTGACTTTTCACCCTTTATATCCGATGAGGTGAGGATTTTAATTAAGTTTATGAATGCATAAAAAAATAATTTCATCGTAATAACCGTAAAATTAGTTAAGAGGGTTTTTAGGACAAGGAAATGTCCGCCGCGCTGCCTCAATGCCTGTTGGCGAAATTCACATGTAATAGAAACCTATTTTTTCTTATTTCTCAGAAATGCAGGTTTGCTCGCGATTTTTTTTTACTCTACAGCCGAGCACTCGGTAAATCAACTCTAAAAATAGCAAGTAACAATTTTATTGGTGCCGTCGGGAATTAAACCCAGGTTACTCTCGTATTGTGAAATTTTTCTTGTTTTTTTTTTGAACCGGACGTATTAAGTTTATTCAAACAACATAGTTCCAAAGATAAGAATAGCTGTCATTTTAAGAGTTTAACCTAAACTTTAAAAATGCTTTTGCACATATTTTTAAATTATAGAATAAATCTCACGGAGCTTAACAATTTTATTCCGTTGAACAAAAATGTAACGAGCTTGCAGTCCGAATCCACATGCAGTGGTTATATATTTCTTTTATTTTTAATCCCATGTAGGTTCATGACTTTATGAATTTGTGAGAGTTACGTTTATTTAACGTCGCTGTTTGCAGCATTTCTTATTTTTACTATTAGCTGCAATATACAACATGATAGAATTTTCCTTGCGAATTTATAATTATAATAACGATATTCGCGGATCGAGGATACCTGCAGTAGAACCAGAGTAGCCGACATGTCCCAACGGATTCGTAAGCCGAAGTTTTTCTTTAAATAGGATAGGATGAAAAAAGAGCACACTGTCCACCTGATGGTAAGTGGACCATATACATCCACATCTATCCTCCATTACGAATCAAAATGCAGATGCGTCACCCGTGAGGACTAAGATGGAATACCTCGTTTCCAGTACATGGCGTCTTTTTTCTTTTCTTTTTTTTATAGAAGAGGAAGCAAACGAGCGTACAATTCACCTGATGTCCAGTGACTATCGCAGCCCATGATCAACCACAACACCAGGGGAATAGCAAGTGCGTCCCCAGGTCGTATCGGTTCGGAAAAATTTCCGGTGAAAAACTATTCCACAGAGAGGTCGTACGCGGAAGAAAACTCCTTGTGAAACGTACAGTAGTGGACTGCCACGCATCCAGCTGGTGTGGATGATATCGAGACGATTGCCGCGTAGTGCGTTCACGAAATTTGACGGCTGGGATTAATCCGAACAATTCCTCAGAGCACTCTCCATGGTCCGATAAAATACGCAAAGAGATGCAACATCTCATCGCAGTGCCAGTGAATCGAGCCGATCGGAAAGCACTCGGTCATCGAAGATTCGAGCCGCTCTGCGCTGGATGCGGTCAAGTAGAAGGAGCTGGTACTGGGGAGCCCCAGCCCAGAGATGGGAATAGTATTCCATGTGCGGCCAAACCTGCGTCTTGTAAAGTTGCAGGCGGTGTGCCTGGCACTCTGACTGTCCCGCTCTGCTGAGCACGCCAAGCTTTTTAGAGGCCAATCTGGCCTTCTCTTCCAAGTGACCACGAAACTGCACGTCACTCGATATGTCGACGCCGAGGATTCCAATACTGGCTGATGCAACAAGAGGAGTGCCTTGAAACTGAGGAGACACGACAAAGGGTTCTTTTTAGCGGTTAACGCGACAAATTTGTGTCTTCTGAGGGTTAAACTGGACTAGATTTAGTCGCCCCCAATCCGAGGCTCTGTTAAGCAAAGACTCGTAAGCAAAGTCTCCGGTTCTCTACACTCAGCTAACGAAACATTGCAACATTAAGCTACTATTTTACGCTGATATTCAGCGAGAGCGTGCTGTGGCCATGGAAGGAAAAGGGGAGATCTCCCGCCGGGCAAGGTTTTCTGCACGGTGAGCGGCCAACACTCCACCTGATAGTTCCGAGATGTTATATATATACTGTTTATGATTCAGGATTTTGATAATGTGATTTAGGCTTCGGTTTGTTTTGCTTGCGGCGCGACGACAGCGCCGCCACATCACCCCCCTGCTCAGACCGAAGGTCGATATTACAGCCTCGTTGCCAACGAATATGCAAGTGCCAGGAGATTGCCTTGTAGTCTGCGGTGAGTCGAGAAGAAGGCAAGTAATCTGCGAGAGTGCCGTGAAGCAGTCGCGAGCAGTAGGGCTCAGAGCCGTGCCTAACACTGTATAGCGAAGAGAGCAGCTTGAAGGAACAGTAGGCATTATTATTCCAGTGCTGCGAAGAACCTTGCGAAGCTAGATGGCTTGCAGGATATGAAGACTGCAGAAGATATCTGCTCGGGAGCGAATGGGTGGGGTATTTTATGACAATGATGAAGCTTAAAGTTTCCGAAGGTTGTTGGTTCCGTGTTCAGATCACGTCGGGGTCACCACCGTGGCCGTGGAAGGAAAAGGGGAGATCTCCCGCCGGGCAAGGTGTTCTGCCCGGGGAGCGGCCAACACTCCATGTCATAGTTCCGAGATGTTCTATATATACTGTTTATGACTCGGAATTTTGATAGCGTAATTTAGGCGTCGGTGCGTTTCGCGTGCGGCGCGACGACAGCGCCGCCACAGTGGTCCTTCCCCGGTCGAGCCGACCCAATCGTGCTACAACTATACTACTGATATAACTGCAGCATAGCTCTACCACGTACACGCTTGAACATATTGCTACATTAACTTTTAAGTAATATTGATATCATGGCATTCTCTTGAATTACAATGTCCAGTCAGTAAGCCAAATCGTCTGCGGTTTGTAAAACTATGAACTGAAATGAAACTATGGAACTTTTTTACGCTATAATTGCGTATGACATCAGGTTGACCACAGACTCTGTCTTGCGTTTTAATTTTAAGTTTCTTATGTATTTCAAGAGTGGTTGAGTGAAATCGTTCAATTTTTGCGTTAGTATTAGATGAATGAGGTAATATTTTGTATTGGTTTATTTTATGAAGCCGAGTATATTCCATAAATAACTGATTATTGAACTTAGTTCCTTTGTCTGTAATGCCATCCTGCAAATAATCAGCATGGCCGTACTTTATGAGTAAATTTAAAGCATATTTCTTCTTTGGAAATATATCCACATGAATAATTTCGAATGGTTTAGTAGCTGGTGGTTCGAGGTTGAATTGCGATATCGTTGGATTTGGGTCATACTTAGATTGGCAGCATAAGGTGCATTTTAAATTTGTCGAGTTATACTTAAGAGATAAGTTAAGTAGATTTCATTTCACCTCGATGGTTTTTCTATCACGGTAATGACGAATTATTTCCTGTTGCCGAAAATATTCTTTAATATTTTCTACTTCGATATTAGTTAAAACAAGATCCATGATGTATTTTATTTCGATTCTGTAAAATGGGAATAATTTTGTGCATTCCAATTTTTACCCTTGGGTTAACATATTTTTTTACAGCATTGATTAAATCCGTTTCGAGATTCATCTCAGTAAGTTGGGGTGCGTATGGGTTTCAAAAGGCTTAATTATATTTACCTTGTTTTTATATCCTAGACGATGGAAAAATGGATTTTTCTGTAAAACTTATTGAGGAGCTCGTCTATTATTGGAATTCCCAAAATTAGGTTTTCGTACACATATTCACTCGATCATCCTGTGATCCTGTGACCAATTAATTCGAATCGTCGTTTTCTCTAGTTATGGTGGTATGATTCCTCAATACAAATCTCTACTCAAGAGAGAGCATCTACAATGTTATTATTCGGTGGTCTTAAAACGATGTTTAATTATGTTAGTATAGTTCAAAGTTTCAAGTAAAATATACCCGAGTAATGTGAACAAAAAGTTATAATATTTGTTTTTTCCACCTAATTTATGTAATATATTCGCCGCTGGGCAATTATTTCCTGCACATGTATTGCTGATTGCCTTTTGCGCGTGCACTCTGTATTAAAACATCTCAGCGTGCGGGTCGATTGAGCGAAAGTGTGATATCATTTGATGTGAGATTTTAACCTTTCAAATAACCGTGATTCTCGGTCACGGAAGAAATACAGTCGTGTATTATGGAATTGCATTCGATTTGTTATTAGCCCAACGGATTAGTAAGCTGAAGTGGCAATGGTCCGGCCATATAGTTCGAAGAACCGACAACCAATGGGAAAAAATGTTCTATATTGACTATATTGACTTACCGTATCTCGAAATATAATTTATCTATCGTATAGCTTACCACGTAGTTAAGCATTTTCAGATGTATACTATTCTCAGAATTGGGTAATACTTAGCACGGGCAAATGAATTTCACTGATAATACTTGGAATTATTTTATTTCTAAAGTGCAAGGACAATATACTAAAATAAATTTATCTTATTACAAAATAACGTAACATATATTAAATAATTTATTGGTGAATAGATGTTTATGAATAATTATCTACAAAACATACCGCGAGAATTTAGCATGAAAATTATTTATTCTTAAAAAATTTGATGGAAAATTACAAAGTTTAGCCACTATTCACAGAATTTCTGTTCAGTGTGACTTTGTTGAACCAACCAAAACGGTCATGTCACACGACTCGACTTAAATTATTACTTAGTTCCAAGCAAAGATTTATTTCAGATTGGTAGAATCGTTGTGACTTTAATAATGTCAACGACATTTATATAAGAAATAAGTAGTAAAAAATTTGCCTACCTAATACTCATACGGGGTTTTTTCCCATCGATATGTTGTATCAAAATCACAAATTTGCGGGCGCTTTCTGTAATTTCTTGTTATTATTTTGTATTTTGTTTAGGAAAATGCTGCTGCCAATCACCTATTTCTTTTCGGTTTGTTGTCAACCGATGAGGAACACCGATTCTTGTTTCTTCGTGCTATATGGCTGGCTCATTGCCACTTTAGTTTACGTTTACTCCGGTTCTACTGCGGATATGCTCATTTTTAAGTCTACCACGCCAAAATTATCGATCAAAGCCCTCACCATAGCTCACTTAGTGACCTTGAGCTTCCTTATAAGGCCAGCAGTGAAGAACCAAGTCTCAGATCCATACGTCATCGCAAACAACACTCGAAAACTTAAATCATTCGACAATACTGTACTCAAAAAATGATGTGCACAAAAATAAGTAGAAAAAATTTCGCGGTTATGGCTGTTTTGAGCTAAAATTCCTTCGCATTCCCTGCACGAGAAAACATTACAAACAAAAGTTATGCAAGCAAACCCTTGCACCATGGTCACGAGGGACTGAGGTGTCTGACGTCCCGATGTCAGTGTTAACTCGGAGTATCTTCAGCTTTTTAATTCATCATTCATCATCATCATTACAGCCCTTCACAAGTCCACTGCTGAACATAGGCCTCCCCCAAGTAATGCCACAAAGCACGGTCCTGAGCCACCTGCATCCATCGACTTCCTGCATGTCTTACCAGGTCGTCACTCCATCTAGTGGGGGGTCGCCCTACACTACGCCTACCGGTACGAGGCTGCCACTTGAGAAGCTTTTTAATTAATGGCAATAAAACTAAACTAAACAGATAAAAGATTTTTAATTATTGGTAATAAAACTGGCAATAAGCGGAAAAGAAAGTGACTATTAAATTTACAACAACAAATGTTAATAATCCGAATACCAATGTGTTTTTAAATGGGGAAGAACTGAGTCCTGTTGAATCTACAGTTTTTCTTGACAATAATCTCGACGTTAAGCTTCCGTGGGGCCCCCACGTATCTAACAAAGGAAGCAGACTAAGCTCTGCAGCTTATGATGTAAAGAAGATAAGAGATCTCACTAGTATCGAGACAGCTGGATTAGTTTATTTCAGTTATTTCAATAGCAAAATGTCACATGGGATTTTACTATGGGGGTATGCATCTGATGTAGAAACTGTTTTTGTTTGGCAGAAGTGGAGCATAAGAGCTATTTACAACCTTAAACGGAGAAGGTCTGTTAGAGAAAAATTTAAAGAAATTAATAAATGAACTTTGGCCTTTCAGTATATCTATAAAAAATTAATGTATGTTCAAAAATACAAAGGTAGTTTTAGTAAAAAAAAGTAATGTACACTCTGTAAAGACTATGCCGTGTAGTGGCGGTTGAGAATATCCACTACCTCATATCTTCCTGTGGGTGTCGTAAGAGGTGACAGAGGGAGACAGGCAGGAGACGGGCAACAGCATCTTCCTGATAACAACAGTGATATAATAAAAAACTGCGGTTGCCAACCCGCTCGCCAAGCGTGGCAACTATGGCAAATATCCCCCATGACGACGCAAACAAACAGCCCCCAGTCCTTGGCAGCCCCGCTATTTCTGGCTACGGTGCCGACCATGGTAACGGCGGGGCAGGGGGGTGCTAAGAATCTCCGGTGGAGGTTCGGTTGCCACCTACGATGACTCGACCTGGCAACATACAACGTACGCACCCTGAGGACTGATGAGAAGATACTGGAGCTGGAAGAGGAAGTAGACAAGTTGAGCTGGCATATTATTGGATTATCCGAGGTCCGAAGAGAAGGGAAGGACACGGTAATCCTCGAGTCCGGCAACTTGTTCTATCACCGGGAGGGCGACCATCTGTCCCAAGGAGGTGTCGGATTTATCGTCCACAAGTCTCTCGTCAACAACGTTGTAAAGATTGGGAGTATGTCGACGAGGGTCACGTACCTGATACGCAGAATCACCAAACGGTATTCGCTGAAGGTCATACAGGTCTACGCACCAACCTCGGCACATCCCGATGAGGAGGTGGAGGAAATGTATGAGGATATTTCTAGAGCCATGCATTCCTCCAAAACCCACTACATGGTGTTGATGGGAGACTTCAACACAAAACTAGGCACAAGAGAAGGCGGTGAGCTGAAATTAGGGAAATTTGGAATGGAGCAACGGAACCGAAGGGGCCAGTAGCTGGCCGACTTTATGGAGAAAGAGGGACTCTTTATGATGAACTCTTTCTTCCAGAAGCGGCCCCACAGGAAGTGGACCTGTTCGAGCCGCGACGGTTCGACTAAAGATATTAATTTCAAACCATCCTCTTAATTAAATACAATGATGTGTTTTTCAATTCAGGTAAGACACATCATTGTATTTAATTAAGCGGATGGTTGCAAATTATTATCTTTATTATAAATGTTGGAACCTGAAGTATTTTGAAGTCCTTCTGTCCTACACAACTTTCTCAGAAATTAGAAAAGAGTACAGACTTTACTATCTCTTAATTGTTTTTACAAATTTATACAATTTATCATCAAAAATACAAAATGTACATAAAATTACTGCCGTTGTTCCAACTGTCTTTAAATAAAACAGCACCAAGAGTTCTCGACGAAATAGTGATAGAAATGATAATAACTTGCTCGTTTTGAGAATGAAAACTAACTTCATATTTTTATATTCCATAGATAATAGGCGCGTTATAACAACTTACATTTAGGATTATTATGAATGATATTAATAATAAACCGACACGAGAGAAAAGGCGCAGTTCTAACCTCTTTACGTGCTTTCCGAAGCACTGAAGTGAGACACCACCAACTTCCTGACTCCGGGCTGCTACTGAGAATTTCTTGACGGAAAACTAATAATTGATTATTTAGCCCGACCAGAAATTCGAATCCAGGATCTCATGATCAGCAGTTGCAATCTTACAGCCACTAATCCAACAAGGCAGTCTAACTCTTAATAACGCTACATTAAAAGACCCTATCCAGGTAAATCCGGGGCGAGTAAAGGTACATATTATATATGTTATATTAGTCGCTAGCAACGTTGTTAGTAAAGGTCAATTATTACCCCGTATGAACGACATCCTGCTGAGCCAATAATAATATCTATAAAATATTGCAGCACTATCGTAAACTATGTCTACAATTATTTTATGAAAATATTTAGAATTGCAAAATTTCTTGAAACAAAATAATGAAAAGTTAATAAAAAATAATGTGTGGTAGCTAGGTTAGGAACTTGATTATGACTATTTCTATTCATTATCATCGTCATCACAACAGCTCATTACAAGTCCACCGCTGAACCTAGGCCTTCCTATTAAATTGCCTCAGAGTGGGGATATTTCCAGTTGCCACGCATATCATGGCATTGGCTTAATATTAATTGCTCCCTTCTAAATTAAAAAAATTGAACGTCCATGTTGAACCTTTTAAACAACTTTTATCCTTTATTAATATCTCCATTTAAAATGTTGTTATTTATATTGCTTAGCTTTCGATCGGCTGTAATAATGATTTCGCCTTAATTTTCATTATATACGTGGTAGAGCCATGCTGCAGTAATATTAGTAGTAAAGTTGTAGCACTATAGCACAATGGCTTGGCTTGACCGTGGAAGAACTACGCTCCCAGAGTTTCGTATGGTGAATGTAGAGAACCGGAGACCATTTTTAATGGAGACGAGACATTCCATCTTAGTCGTCACGGGTGAGGTGAGTTTCTTATTCTAGTAAAGATAATAATGTGTAACCATTGCATCATCAGATATGTTATACCTTTAACGCTGCAATGTGTCGTTGTCCCGTATGGCACACACGGTAAAAGGTCAAAAAGAGAAACTGAAACAAATGAGCAGCAGCATCTTCTTTTTTATAGGATAGGGTGACAAACGAGCACACAGTCCACCTGATGGTAAGTGGTTGCTGTGACCCATAGACAACTACATCTATCCTCGATTACGATACAAAATGCAGATGCGTTTTCACCCGTGAGGACTAAAATGGAATGCCTCGTTTCCAGTAAAAAGGGTCTTTGGTTCTCTACCCTCACCATAAGAAACAGAGCAGCATTAAGCTACTATTTTACGCTGGTATTCTGTGAGAGCTTGGTGCTCCTGATACCAACTCAAAAGAGTAAAAACTGCGGTTAGAAACTAATCTTTTAAGCGTGGCATGTTTCGTAAAATACTCAAAGCTATGAAATAATTCCACGTATTTAAATTGATTAAGAAAGTTGGGCCTTAATTCTTCAATATGCTGTCTTAGCCCAGACTGACATCATTTATTAGAACCTAAATGAATAAACTATACCGAAATTTGGAACTTTAATCTCTGTGTAGAAACTACGAGTAGGGTCATGAATAAAACATTGAATTTGACCGCGATTCCAACTCAGAAAAGCGCGAAAATAGTTTGTACTCTACTTTTATTAAAAGGAGACGTAGTTTCAATTTTATTGTTTTGTTAATAATAAACGAAATTATAAACGAATTAATTTAATAATTTAAATTTTAATTTTAATTTAAACATGTCATAAATTATGACCATTTTATCACGTTTTTAGTTCTTAGCTATCCTCAATTTTTAAGCCAATTCAGCTCATCATACAAACAAAAAAAATAGGCTATTTGACAAGAAAGTGTGCTTATAGTGTATTATCGTCCAGTTTTAAGTTATATTTAAAATTTTCAGTCACTAGCTTATCGGAAAGTTTATTTACAATTGATTCCAAAAGGAGTTGGCCACAGAAAATAAACTTATGTATTACACCGTTAATAATTAAGTGGAGCACTCGCGTGGGGCTACGGTACTAATTAAATAAAAGTAAAATATTATAAAACATAAATAAGAAGGAAAAACGTACCGAGAAACGGCGCGTAAGTCGGTAAACGTGAATCGGATCAAGTCTGACATTGACACTTTGACTGTTTTGTTGCTTGACGGACGGATTCAGTGTTGCATTTCTATCCTTTAGTGTATTTTGATTATATTGATGTATTAATTCATTAATTGAAGACTTGTTTTTATATATAACATATCATAAATAAAGTATTTTTGTGAGTTTAGCAGCTATTGTTTTTTCCCTACTCTGATCTTTTAATGTATTATATGGCCACATCAAAGGTGCTATAGAGTGACTTCAAAGAGAAGAAATCACTTTGAATACCTTTAAACTTGACTATTTTGAACAGCTGCTACGAAATTTTAATAGTTATTCAAAATTCTTTTTTTTATTTTATGTAAATTAATACCAATAGTCTTATTTTTGTACACCTTGCGGCACATTTTGGCCATCTCATTTGTTCTGAACTGATAAACACAGAAGGCAGGGGGTTTATAAACACTTAGTTAACCCGTAAGATCGGAAGGTCACGTTATTTGATACTCCTGTTTGCTCGCGATCTTAAAATGGCGGGAATTGCAAATTTTTGCTAACTTGCAAATTTTGCTATATTTTCACTTTGAGACAATATTTATGGATAAACTATCGAATAAAATTTTTAGTTGCTAGTTAAATTACCCTTTATAGCATAGTAGTAGTATATACTTCACTTTTAGTGCCAAAATTACTACTAATTTGAATTCTACAAAAAGGATATCTGCAGTAGAACTAGACTAAGTAAAATAGCTCAACAGATTAGTAAGCTAATGGCAATGGGCCGGCTATATAGCTCGAAAAACCGACAACCAATGGGGAAAAAAAGGTTCGCGAGTGGCAGTCTCGTACCGGTAGGCATATTGTAGGGTGACCTCCCCCCTAAGATGGAGTGACTACCAGGTAAGAAATGCAAGAAATGCGAGGTGGCTCAGGACCGTGCTTTGTGGCATTCCTTGGGGGAGGCCGATGTTCAGCAGTGGACTTTTGAAGGGCTGTAATTTAACACTCCATTAGTCGCGCGTTCTACTATTGTAGAACAGGAATGCATTTCGTGGGATTTTAACATTAATTGTGGGTGTCTAACGCACACACTCATAGTATTCCTCTATTACTAGCTGGTGATCACAATTAGTACCCTTTCGGCAAACTGCGCGATCGCACTTGTTAGAAATTTCGCACTAAAACTAAAATTCTACAATAGTAGAGCGCGCGAGCACTCGCGTGTCTTTTTTGTCATAAATATTGTTATTATGAATTTTTTTGTTTGATAATATTATTTTTAACCGAAGTAACTATATTTCGCACAATGATGGCACATATTTTGAGATGGTTGGAAGAAGTTATTACTGATGAAGCAACCAGCAAAGTATGGGGTAAACATATTTTTATTAACGGATACAAAGGTACCTTATGCCTACCATATGGAAATATACGCAGGTGCTCATCCAGATGGTCCTTATGCACAATCAAATAAAGTTGTGGACATCGTGCTACGAATGCTTACCCCATTGGATGGTTTAGGTTATAACGCTACCATGCAAAATTGGTTCATGAATATACCTAAAGCGCTTATTACATTATACAATTTTTAGAAAATCTAATTAGGAACCTAAATTGGAAGCTAGTGATCACACTACACTAAATTGTATTCTAAATCGTGACGAAGCGCATTCGTAAAGAGGTACCGACGGGGTTGCACGTTTGATCGATGGCGCTGTATTTATCAAAACAGCAGAAAATAGAACTTGCCTTAGCCGTGATGGGAACAATGGATATTAAAAAAAGAAAAAAAGAGAAAATGCTGGGTTAAATAATACTTGTCATTGAGAAAAAAAAACTGTCCAATATGAATGCAGTGGCATATGTTCGAATCTGGCGACTGTAGAAATTCTTTAAGAGTTGATTCTAAGCAGTTTGATTATTTATTAAGTTTGGTATCCAAACATATTGAACAAGAAGCCACGATATTTCCACTTAGATCAAAGCGCGGGCGCCGACTGGTTGTTCTAAATCGTAACGTTGCGATTACACTGTCCTAAATTGTAAACAATTTAGGAAGTAGAGCGATTGGGACCTCCAATTTGACTAAATCGGATCCTAACTGTTCTAACTACGATTACACCTTCCTATTTCCTAATTAGATTTCCTAAAAATTGTATAATGTAATAAGCGCTTTAATGCTTAGAACTCTTAGGTAGCAAAATTACTGTCGTAGGCACTGTGAAGAAAGATAAGCCACAAATTTCCAAAGAATTCAAAATCACAAGAAACAGAAGCAAAACGAGTTCAATTTTTGGCTTTCAAAAACAAGTTACTTATTATCTTAGATGCCAAAATCAAAGAAAGTGGTGCTTATATACTCAACTATGCACTATGATGATCATATCGATTTACAAACAGCAAACGTAAGCCGGAAATAATAACTTTTTTACAACAATACCAAATATGGCGTGGACATTGTAGACAAAATTTGTAGTATTTATGACGTCTCCAAAAACTAGGCGATGGCCACTTACCATTTTTTTAATTTAATGAATATATGTGTTATAAACGGTTATATTGTACATACAATAAACAAGGACTACAGAAATAAGGCCAGGAAGGATTTTTTATATGAATTTGGTTTTCACCTAGTCGCGCCATGCATACAACGCAGAATAAATATTGAAAGTATTCCAAAATCATTAAAAACGAAAGGGAAAATGTTTTTGGGCATGAAAGAGCCATCGGAATTACAACCATGCCCAGCACAACTCCCCAACACTGGTCGAGTCGGGAAATGTTCCTTTTGTGGCAGAGCGCGCAATAAGTCCACTAGAAAACAATGTGACACCTGTAAAAAGTGGATTCGTCCTCAACATCAAGTTCTTCAATGCCTTGACTGTTGTAAAAATGATAAAGACTGTGTGGAAGATATGAGCGAGTAAAAAAAGGAGACTGAGAAGGTTTGATGCCAAAAAAATCATTGATTTTTCTCAAAATTCACAAGAAGTCTGATATAAGTGCCTAATAAATGGTAACAGTTATGTTTTGTCTATTTTAGTTTCTTATTAAAGTTTGTTTTCAAATGATATTGAAGTATTTTTATATTTGCTTATTGTTCCTGAAAAATGTTTACACAAAATAGTTCTACATATGTAGAAGGCGGCGAGCACTCGCGTCCCAAACAGGGGCGCGCGTAATGGAGTGTTAATGACGATGTTGTAGCATGGATAATATCATATTCGACTGCCATGCAAATAAAGTCACGGATATTAACTTATACTTAGTATAACGAATTTAAACATGAGCTGTGATTTTTCAAAATCATGTCGTTTTCTGACCTACGCGTGGGCAAAACCGCTAGCAAAAGCTAGTCTTTAAAGAAATCAGTAAGATACTTACATACTAATTCGTTTAATTTGGTATTTGATTTTTATTTATTAATTAAAATATTTAATGTCGATAAATGAGATATTTGCTAATTAAGTAAATTAATGGGAGAAATAATTAAAACTTATTCAAGCTATTATGTTGGAGAGTAATTAATTAGGCAATGGAGACAATCGTTTTTGGGCCGACTTGAAATTTTAACGTAATCCTCAATGGTATTACAAAAAAGAGTTGATGAAAATATCTGGTAGTTTAATATTAAAGGAATGATAATTTTAGTAGAGATGTGCCAACTTAAAAGAAGCTGATATCCAACTACACATCTGGTCTTTCTCGGAGGTGTTTAACACCTGTCATCATAACTGACTGTTCCCATACCAGAAAACCGAACATGATCGAGGAGAAGCGTGGAATTTTAAATTGACGCTGGGTCTTTCTCAGCTGTTAAAGGAATCGACTTGGGTACCCGATGTAGACTGTTACACAGCCAATTGCTTGGACCTTCTGCTGACTACACAACCAAACAGGTGTGAAGTATAGGTTACCTCCCCTTTGGGTACATCTGACCACTGTCTTGTGGAATCTGTATCGTCATATTCTCCACCTGATTGCGAGCCCCAATGTGTTCGATTAATATTGCGGTACAAGTCAGATGATTGGGATGAGATGCGACACTTTTTTGCATCCTATCGTTGGTGAGAGGTCTGTTTCTTTTTTGTGGATCCGTCGAGCTGCACGGATTTGTTAAGCGATTTGTTGCGTCAAGCTATGGAGTATTTTATCCCATTTTCTGGCGCTCTCACTGGCAGCAAGGCTCGCCTATGGTTAAACGCTGAATGCGCTCAAGCTAAAAAACGCAAGCATTTAGCTTACCTGTCCTATATTGCTACTCGAAACCGCATAGCTCCGCCGCCAAGTCAGAAAGAAAATTCAGAAAAAAAAGCCAGTCTCGATCGCATTAAACATATTGATGCAAAACTCTTTGCCAGACCATCCGATTCTATAGCTTTTTGGTATCTTGCCAAAGCAGTTGATACAAACTTCTGTCAGCTTTCACTGCCTCCGCTGGTAATACCGGATGGCACACTAGCGCATACGGCTAAAGAGTTAGCGGACTTGTTCGTATCTCTATTTTCCTATAACTCACGTCTGGACTGTGGCAACAACATCCTACATAAATTACCTCACTGCGGGACCTCTAGGTCGGATGTTCTTAAAACCTTGCGGTGTCTAGACGTGAATAAAACTAGTGGATCAGATGGTATACCAGCTATAGTTCCAAAGGCTTGTGCACCTGAGTAGGTTTCATGTGTTAACATGCTTGTTCCGCCTCTCATTCAGGACTGGAATAGTTCCAAAGTTCTAAAAGCTACCGGTCAATTACCGAAGTTATCGGTCAATTTCAATTATCTTCATACTTTGCAAGATTATGGAGCGTATATTGAACTCCCGCTTAATTGCATACCTAGAATAGAATGACCTCCTTGTCCTAGTTATTCCTAGTGACCGGCAATACAGGTTTCGTCAAAACTGCTCAGTCAACTGAAGACCTTCTAGTGTATACCACACACATATGGGGTAAGGCACTCGAAAACAGTGGAGAAGTACTCGCTATTTCCTTTGATGTCTCATAGGCCTTAGACAGAGTTTGGCACCCTAGCCTTTTGGATAAGCTCCCGGCGTATAGCTTATTCCCTGATCTGATTGACTGAGTGAAGGACATTTTGCGTGAATGGTCTCTCCGGTTCACCATTGATAGCTGCTCATCCGATCCTATGACGACTAACGCCAGTGTCCCTCAGGGTCCGTTCTCTCCACATTTCTCCTCCTGCTATATTATACTGATTTGCTTAGACCAGGTATCTATGGGTACGCAGATGACAACACAGTTGTAGCGAGATGCCTACCGAGTTCTTGGGTCAGTCGGGATCAAATGCAGTCCGAAAGAGAAGCTATAGCAGAGCGTATGAATTTCACACTACAGGTAGTCTCCGAATGGGGCGATGCTAATTTTGTGAAATTAAACGCCTCCAAAACACAAACGTGTCTCTATACTGTAAAAAGGAACTAGCTCACCTTAGCTCCATCTGTTCGAAATGTATCACTGGAATACACCGACCATCTCAAGTTGCTGGGTTGAGTCCAAGGCCTAAGCAGCTCCAAGGAAGCTAGGAGTCCTTGCAAAGGTGCGGCGATACTTCACAATGGGACAGCTGCTAGCTTTATATAAAGCGCAAGTCCGTTGTGTATGGAGTATTGCTACCATATATAGGCTGGTGCTGCAAAATGCCACCTAGCAGCTTTGGACTCAACGGAAAAGCATGCTAAGAGGCTTATTGATGACCCGAATTTGGTTAAAATCAATCTATCGAACACAGGCACAAAGTAGCAAGCATTTTGGTCTTCTAAAAGTTGCATTTCGGAGAGTGAAAATTGCATAATTTAGTTCCTACCTCTCCCTTCCACCATCGGACAGCTAGACCTTCGGCTAGTCTCCAAGCTTTCGTTGTTGACTTACCGCGCATTCAAACTAAACGGTTTGCTACGTCGTTTATCATGCATACAGCAAAGGAGTGGAATAATTTGCCAGCATTTGTTTTCCATCCGATTACAGTGTGGGTTTCTTTAAGGTAAGAGTGTAAAAGTTTTTGTTAAGTGAGTATCGTTCACCAGCTTAGGCTACATCACCACTTACCATCAGTTGGAATTGTAGATAGCGCTGGCTTAAAAAAATTAAAACGTTGATGTAAAATTTTGTTCAAAATTAAATACATATGATGAATAACGTATTTATTTGGATAAGGATTAATTCCATGCCCATGAAAACACTTTCGCAAATAATAAATTATTTTAAAACAAATTTGATTACCATAAAACAGGTTATAGTAAGTTTACCTTAAAAATAGACATAGATATGCTATCGCAGACTTTTTTATAACCTTTTAAGAGGAACAATTCTGTCATAAAAGATTGCTGTGCACTTTACGCAGCACACACGAAAGCTGTCCAAATAGTAAATTTTTCCCATTTTTGTAACATATATAAATGACGCTTCGCTCCTATTGGCCGTAGCGTGATTTTAAATAGTCTAGCCTTTCTCGGTACATTGGCTATTCAGCAGTTACGTAAATATTTTTTTACTTCATACAAATAATTCTTGAGATTTACGCTTTGAACCAAACAAACAAATACTTCAGCTTTTTAATAATAAATAAAAATATGAATAGAATAAAATATGATTTAAAATTTTAACCCTCACATGTGTATCAAACATATACAAATTTTCTATAATGCAATTAAAATTAAACAAGCTCACTTATTTACTTTTGCTTTTTAATTACAGCACTAAATGGGAAATGATGATTTACTTTTCGTTAAAACACCACATGATAATGAGGCCAGTTATAGACAGCTTATAAATACTATAACTGAAATATGAAAGTAAAGTAAAAGTAAAGTTACAGCCTATATACGTCCCACTGCTGGGCACAGGCCTCCGCTCATTTCTGAGAGGGTTTTAGGGCAAGGAATTGTCCGCCGCGCTGCCCAGTGCGTGTTGGCGAACTTCACATGTCTTCGAAATATTTTTTGCTTTATTTCTCTGACATGCAGGTTTCCTCACGATGTTTTCCTTCACCGCCGAGCACGTGGTAAATTAGCACTTAAAATTGCTATTAACAATTTCATTGGTGCCGGCGGGGATCGAACCCGGTTTGCTCGCGTACTACAGCGAGCGCTAACCATCTGAGCTACCACGGCTCATATGAAATGACCTTTATAATACAAAAAATTTTCACAGTTTTATATATATAAAAAAAAAAAAAAAAAAAAAAAAAATATATATATATATATATATATATATATAATGTCTTGTGATTGTGATGGGTTGTTATGATAAAGATGATGATGATTATAAACATGATGATGACAATGATAATAAAATAATATTAAAGGCGTTAAACATTTTATTTTGCATCATTTTGTAAGTTCGCATAAATTAAAGCAATTGAAAAATCTCATAAGATTTAAGGAAATTACTCGAACAAAGACCGCGGTAAGTGCAAACAATAATTAGCTGTGGATTGCCGACAGCACTTAAATACTTGTTACAATAGTTAATTATATGGGTTGTTCTTTATCTAACTCTTAAAAAAGAGGTTCTTATTTGACGCGTATGCTTTTATATGGATGTTTATCTATTGTTCGGAAAATGCTAAACCGATTCAATTGATAATTTTTTCGTTATCAGTGCACCGAACTTTGGGCACATATTGATTTTAGGTATTCTATGCGCTCCGTTTTCGTGTGTCTTTGTCCGTGTATGTTATATATCAATCATATTTTTTCGTTTTTCTTGATACCTATGTAATATTTTAGGTAAAGCTTAATTATATTAATGCAGATTAAAAATTATTGTTCGACAAGGTTTTGTCTAGGGCGTCCGTTGATGACTCTGCCACTCACTTCTAGAGCATAAATAAATTTAATTTACATGTCATAACAATTGAGATCACTTTTCTTAATTTAATTAAATCCTCGTAGTTCATCCTTACGTTACGTAACGTTACGGCAACAAAATAAAGTAAAATTGAATGGAGAAAGTTTTATTGCAGTTGAACGAATATGATGTTATAGTAAAAAGTGTGCTTTTGAAACTGCAAAGTCAATGTTGGCACACCAAGTGAAATTACAATACAAAACGTTTCGTTCAAATTTTGATTATATTCCTAGTGTTTTTAATAGTAAATATTTCTCAACTTCCGTAATAAAGTGAAAAATCAACAATGTGGTCAAAACTTATACTTATGTGATGTTTATTTTTAATGTAATACACATGTAGTTTATCAAGCGTGGTGGCGCAAGATCATTTCACCATATTATACTTCTTCTTTATACATGCTTCTTAAATAAAACTTTGTAGAGCTTTGTAAGAACTGATACTTGATGGTAAAGAAAGGTTCTTGAGTGTTATTCTGTGTATCAGTAAATGAAATTTTGATAAAGTCTCCAATTATATCGACCCTCGCGTTTTGTAACATTCCTTTGCGGTGGCTTACATTTGTCTTTGGACTTGAAAAACGATGTACAATGATGATTATAATAGGTTAAATAAGAATGTACCATCTTTCGTGAATAACTGGCAAGATTTTCCTAAGGTGAGAACTCATCACGCCGAGCAGGCGGCAAACACAGGTCATAGATCTCGCATTTAATATGCTCACCCATAAAAATACTTAACAGTGGTAGAGACACGCAGCAGCTTTGCTGTTGCACGCATGGTCCGGCTCAATCCGGGGTGGTACCACGACCTCACACAATACCGGCGTGAAGTGGAAGCTCCGCTTCCGCGTTTCGTCTGGTGAGTGCAGGTGGCCGGAGGCCTAAATCCCCTCCCCCCTATCAACATGGTAGCAGAATTAAATGATGATAGACTACCCCAGGAGGGTACCAGCACCCCCGGAGAATCCCTCGCTCGAGCTCAAGCATCCACGACCATGTTTCTCCACTTCTGACTGTGGGTGCTCAGGCTGCCCCGCGTATTCTGGGGGGGGGAGGGAATTCCGCTCAAGACTACAACTGCTCGGGGCAAGCGGAGCAACAAGACCACATTCACAATTCGTCAAATTCACAAGACGTGAATTTCTGCAACATCAGGGGACTTCAATCTAACCTGTAGCTGTCCATTACTACCTCGAGATGGCGAGGCCGGCTCTGCTCTTTCTGACCGAGACGCAGGTGTCTTCTCCGGCTGATGTCTCATATCTCTCCTACCCGGGGTACAAACTGCAACACTCCTTTGTGCCTCGGGCTGGAGTTTGCGTTTACGTCAGAGAGGACATCTATTCTCGACGCCTCGGCAGACTTGAACGTTCGGACCTGTCCATCCTTTGGCTACGCGTAGAGAGCTACGACCATCAGCGCGTCTACGGGTGCCTCTATAGGTCCCACAGCGGTAATTCCAAAACAGAACGACTCTTTGACCACGTCCAAATGGCTACAGATTCGTTGCTGCAGCAGATCCCCTCCGCAGAGTTCGTGATCCTCGGCGACTTTAACGCCCGTCACGCCGAATGGCTTGGTTCACGTTTAACCGATCATGCGGGGAGATTTGTTCATCATTTTGCCTTGGCATATGGTCTGTCACAACTGATTACTTCGCCTACGCGGATTCCAGATGTGGAGGATCATGCACCTTCCCTGTTGGACCTTCTGCTGACCTATCACCCGGACGAATATCAGATTTTCGTCGACGCCCCTATAGGCTCCTCGGACCATTGTCTTGTCCGGAGTGTGGTGCCACTCACGCTGAAATCGCATGCATTCTGCAGTCTGCCGCCCTGTTTGGCACTATAGGTCAGCCGATTGGGATGGGATGCGGTCTTTCTTTGCATCCTACCCTTGGGGGGCGGGTTTGCTTCTCGCCGGACAATCTCAGCGCTGTTGTGGTTTCTGTCGCAGATGTGGTACTTCAGGGTATGGAACTTTTTATTCCTTCCTCTGTGGTGCCCATTGGAGGCAAATCTAAGCCATGGTTTGGTCGCTCCTGTAAAATAGCATCATGATATAAGCAGGAGTGCTACCAAGCCTGGGCTGACGTATCAACGTCCCGGGATGCGCTCTAATAATGAAGTAGAATTCCGCCTCTAGGTCCTTCAAAAGAGTCATTGCCAAGGCAAAGTCAGAGTACATAGGCAGAATTGGCGAGAAAATGGTTCGCCTTCCTTCTGAAACCCGTGCATTCTGGTCTCTCGCCAAGGCTGTCCAAGGGAATTTCTGTCAGTCACGTCTTCCGTCTCTGCACAGGGAGGACGACTCACCGGCCCATACAGCAAAGGAGAAAGCCGATCTTCTAGGCTCTTTCTTTGCGTCCAACTCGACTCTCGATGACGGGTGGAGTACGCCGCCGACCATCCCGCGGTGCAGTTCACACAGCGCTCGGTTCGCAAAGCACTCCTCTGCCTGGACATCCACAAGTCGAGTGGGCCTGACGGAGTCCCCTCAATTGTGCTGAGGACGTGTGCTCCAAATTTAGCACCGGTTTTAACGCGTCTTTTCCGGTACTCCTACTCCCTAGGCGTAGTCCCAAAATATTGAAGACGGCTTACGTCCACCCGATCCCTAAAAAGGCGGCCGCTCAGACCCGTCCAACTACCGGCCTATCGCCATCACCTCCTTGTTCTCCAAAACAATGGAGTCAATTGTAAACTGGCAGCTCATGAGGTACCTTGAGGATCACCAGCTGATTAGTGACCGCCAATAAGGTTTTCGCCGTGGTCGATCAGCTGGTGATCTTCTGGTCTACCTAACTCACAGATGGGCGGAGGAAGTAGAGTCCAAGAGGGAGGCATTGGCCGTTAGTTTGGACATTGCGAAGGCCTTCGATCGGTTTGGCACAAAGCGCTTCTTTTGGAGCTCTCTTCCTATGGGCTCCTCGAGAAATTGTGCAATTGGATCACCAGCTTTCTTGCAGATCGGAGCATCAAGGTCGTTGTAGACGGTGCAAGCTCCGATTACAAGGCTATTAATGCTGGTGTTCCACAAGGCTGCGTGCTATCGTCAACGCTGTTTCTTCTGCATATCAATGATATATTGCAAACCCGTAAAATTCATTGCTATGCAGATGACAGCACTGGTGATGCTCTTTACACAGAAGACATAAATTTGCGCGTCAACCGCTAAAAAGAACCCCTTTGTCGTATCTCCTCAGTTTCAAGGCACTCCTCTTGTTGCCTCAGCCAGTATCGGTATCCTCGGCGTCGACATATCGAGTGACGTGCAGTTTCGTGGTCACTTGGAAGAGAAGGCCAAATTGGCCTCTAAAAAGCTTGGCGTGCTCAGCAGAGCGGGACGGTATTTCATGCCGGCACACCGCCTGCAACTTTACAAGGCGCAGGTTCGGCCGCACTTGGAATACTGTTCTAATCTCTGGGCTTGCTCCTCAGTACCAGCTCCTTCCACTTGATCGCATCCAGCGCAGAGCGGCATAAATCGTCGACGACCGAGTACTTTCCGATCAGCTCGATTCACTGGCACTGCGAAGAGATGTTGCATTTCTTCGCATTTTCTTTCGCATATACCATAGAGAGTGCTCTGAGGAATTGTTCGGATTAATCCCAGCCGCCAAATTTCGTGAACACACTACGCGGCAAACGTCCCGATACTATCCACACCATCTAGATGCTTGGCGGTCCACCACTGTACGTTTCAAAAGGAGTTTTCTTCCGCGTACAAGTCTCTCTGTGGAATAGTTTACCACCGTCCACGACCTGGGGACCTTCAAGAAAAGAGCATACTCCTTTTTAAAGGGCCGGCAATGCACCTCCAATTCCCCTGATGTTGCGGTTGATCATGGGCAGCGGTAGTTACTTAACATCTGGTGAGCCGCATGCTCGTTTGCCCCCTCTTCTATAAAAAAGTACAACGTATACAGATTCGGTATTTACGTCCTTTTATCACTACACATATGTCAAAAATGCTTGACTTTTAATATGTTGAATAGCGAATTGACGAAAGTAATTCATGTTTTTACCATTCATTAATTTATCAGCCTAAATAAATAAAACGCGAAAGTATGTGTGTAATTCAGGTCGAATTTTGATCACCACGGCCAGCCTCAAGAAAGACTGACATTTGGGTAAAATGCACAAGCACAGGTGCACACTGTAATCTCTCACTCTCATAGTCCGGTTGACGGCTATCTGACGTTACTCTAGAAAAATAGGCACAGGACCAAACAGGACAGGCTTTACGTGCTTTCTGAGACACGGGAATGTAACATCGTAAGTACTAACTTTCTTACTCCGGGCTGATAAGTAGTTGCGCTTAGAACCATTAGATCCAGAAGGCAGTCTAGTAAAGCTATGCGAAATGAAGCTCCTTAAAAAATCATAATGGTAGCGCGTTTGTTACGTTTATCCCTTAGTACATAAGATGATTTAATATTTAATGCTTTATCAACCTTGTACATAGGACGTAATTACGAGTTTCAATATTGAAAAATTGATGAAATGTATGGTCTTTGGTTATTTCAAATCTCGACAGTGCCACATTTGCAGATCCATTTCAGGCGATGCCAGGGCTGATTGCTAGCAAATAAATTTAATATTTGGGGGAGTTTGTGTATCAGTATCATGCTTGTATTGCAATATATTGGAGTTGTAAAGATTTTCCGGGAATTTCAAACAGTCGACGTTAGCTTCTTCCGCATAACCGCATCCAGCGCAGAGCGACAACTCAGTCGTCGATGATTCGAACCGTGATGTATGCATCCCTTGGCATTTCACCGGCCACTACATTACACAAACGCACATCGCGTGAAAGTTCATGACACTATCATCACCATATGGATGCTTGGCGGTCCACCACTGTCCGTTTCACTAGGTGTTTTCTACCTCCTACAACTTCTCTGTAAAAAAAATTACCACCGGAAATTTTTCTGGATGAATACGACTTAGGGACCTTCAAGAAAAGAGCTTACTCTTTTCTGAAAGGCCGACAGTGCAACTGCAGTTTCTTCTCTTCTCAACATATATGCAGTTTCCTGACTTGGGGTTAAAACATCGGATGAGAATTTCTTGATAGTAAAACCAAATGTTTAATTTTGACCATAACTGACATTCAAACCTGAGACCTCATGATCAGCAACCATGTGTACGACTTCTAGATCAACGAGGCATATCTTTTTTTTTATTTAATATTAATTATAAAAATATTTCTTGAATAACTTTCATGCGTATCTTTCAAATATAATAGATTAACGCTTGGCGGGTCCAAGGACCGCCTTGCGCTATAACCAAGATTAAACAAAAGATATAGTGGCTTTTTATTACATCTGTTCCACAACTTAATTGTCTTACAATCCTTTTTCTTAATTAAGGGAAATATTTTAGGAAAATCCCGAGTAAAATTTAACCTATACGACTACGGAATATGTAGTTTCTTCAGACTGAACAAGTTATTGTTACCAGTACCATTGTTACCAGTATAGTTAAGTATAGCTAAAAATTCTTCTTAAAAATTATAACTAAAGATGAAATAAAAGGCGCTGGTGTCAATTTGCAAAGTAAAGAATTGACCAAACTTTAAGGATTTATTTTGCAAACATATCTTACTTAAATAAAATCTTACTTAGAAAGATAGAGTTGAGGTTTATGTAATTAAGTGCACATTTGATTAGTTTTAATGAATAAAAAAATCAATGAATGAAATATTATCTTGTTTATAATCTACATAAATTATATAAACAAATGTTGCTAAAATTGCAATTTCCTTCTGTATGCGGATGACCTCAAAATATACCGTACGATTGAAAATATTGGTGGCCATTTAAAATCCCAAGTAGATCTGAACCGATTGACAGCTAATTGTGACCGTAATAAATTGAAACTTAGCATAGTTCAATGTAAATCTATAAGTTTTAGCAAGAAAAAAGTATAAGTTATTTCAATTATTCTCTGTGCGGCGCAAATCTCGATTGGGTGCATAAAATTAGAGATCTAGGAGTTACATTAGATACCAAACTAACACTAGAGACTTATATTTAGAATATTTGTAATAGAGCATATAAGATTTATTGGTTTGTTATCCGTTCTAGTAACGATTTTAAACGGCCAACTACTAGAGCTTAGGGTTCGTGACAATAAAAATTGCCGATTGAATTACCGAAATTAACACTTTAATTCACTTTACACTAATTAAACTTAAAACACTAATAATTAATCACACTGATTCACTTTATTCCGCTCCGAAGCTTCGCTTGTCTCGCCAAATTCAATACTTCCCCGATCGCGTATTGCAGCGCCTTTATATAGGGCTCTTCCACGAAAACATCCAGAATATTCAAGTAAATACGCGCGCCAACCGATCAAGCGCAGAAAATTCGAGTGTGCGGCTTCCAGAAAGCTTAATTCTTCTGTTAGATACTAGATGGCGCTGTTAGTTGAAAGACTAGTCATGTATTTTCTGGAAAGCTCTCCTCGCTGTTACCCGACACCAGATGGCGCTAGTTCCAGATGTCAACTTAGCCGCGCAACACTGCCCCTCCTAAGACATGCTCGTCCCGAGCATTATCGGCCTCATAATAACGCGCCAGGCGATCCACATGGACGATCTTAGGAGTCCCTCTTGCGCCTTTCTGTATCCGGTCGGTTACATCGTTGATCCTGGTCACAATCCAGTACGGGCCGTCCCATTTAGCTTGAAGCTTAGGAGATTTCCCTTTGCTGCGGACTGGATTGTGCAACCACACTAGTGAACCTTCGTCGAAGCCTTTATTGTTCATTTTGCGGTCGTACCGGGTTTTCATCTTCTCAGACATTTGCTGACCCGATTGTCTGACGTGCTCATAAATGTCGTTCATTTTGTTCTGCAAGTTATTTGCATAATCGGTTATACTGCGTGGGGCATCAGGTGGTATCCCGGTGATCAGGTCTGCAGGCAGTTCTCTTCCAAAGTTTGCGAAAGCTGGTGTCACTGCTGTACTTTCGTGAACAGCGCTTCGATATGACAACAAAAATGGTTGTATGTGCTTGACCTAATCTCGTTTCCGATTGTCTACAACTTTTGCTAGGTACCTCTCCAATGTCTGATTAAATCGTTCTACCATTCCATCAGATCACCTAAGTCAGGTGTTGCAGATCTAGGAGCTACTGACGGGCCCGCAGCCTCCGTGGCTGGAAGTTGGCCCTCCGACGTCTGCGGCGTTGCACCACCAAATCTCCTCTGGTCCGTCTCCTGCTGGCGTTGACTTCGGGTACGGACACCCTCCGATTCCTCCTTCGGTAAAATTGGCATGATTTGATCCCACTACTGACACCAATTGTTACGAGCTTAGGGTTCGTGACAATAAAAATTGCCGATTGAATTACCGAAATTAACACTTTAATTCACTTTACACTAATTAAACTTAAAACACTAATAATTAATCACACTGATTCACTTTATTCCGCTCCGAAACTTCGCTTGTCTCGCCAAATTCAATACTTCCCCGATCGCGTATTGCAGCGCCTTTATATAGGGCTCTTCCACGAAAACATCCAGAATATTCCAGAATATTCAAGTAAATACGCGCGCATCAAAGGTTTACAAAGGCTTCCAGAAAGATTAATTCTTCTGTTCGATACTAGATGGCGCTGTTGGTTGAAAGACTAGTCATGTATTTTCGGCTCTAAAGCTCTCCTCGCTGTTACCCGACACCAGATGGCGCTAGTGCCAGATGTCAACTTAGCCGCGCAACAAAATGCTCTCAAATTGAATGTGCCGTCTCAGTGTTGGATCCCTTTTACAAAAATACTCAGAACGCCTTTTTAAATGTTATCATAGTAAATTGTCTTACTCAAAACTGTTTCAACAATACACATTATTTAATATTAAAACTAGAAGGTTACAATACACAGGTATTGTACGATTTTTGCAATAATAAGTACAATTGTATTGATATTGTGGATAAGATATATTATATATTACGAGTCAGATCACACACTCGATCATGCCGTATATATAAACTATTTGCTACACCTAAGGCTCGAACGAATGTTGGGAAACGTTCACCACTGACTCGAATAAATGATGCTTATAACAGCTACTTAACTACCCTAGACATATTTGGGACGAATGTTATTTTTTTTAGATATTTAGTTTTTAATATGTTGCCTGAAGTCAACACCATACAATAATTTACATTTGATTTATTTAAATTCGTAGCAAGTTTACTTAAAATAAGTACTAACTTTCAGAAAAAACACGCAAACTTTTTAAATTATAATTAGTGGTTAAAGTTTTTGGTTTCACAAATATTTCAATTTGATATGTATGTATATTATTTGTAAACTTCTTATTGTGAAACTGTTTGTTGAATAATAAATAATAAAAAATGTGTTTTTGCCAGTAGTACAATCCTACTCCCGACGAATAGTGCCAACAACGCTGGCACTATAATAAAATAAAGTGTTTGTATATACCAGTTATTTTAGTAATCTATGGAGAGTCGTGGCAGCTCAGGGTCTTAACACTCGCTGGAAATTTCACAGTACGCTAGCAAACCGGGTTCGATCGCTGCCGTCACCAATGAAATTGTTAATTGCAATTTTAAGTGCCATTTTAACACTTGCTCAACGATGAAGGAAATTATCGTGAGGTAACCTGTATGTCTGAGAAAAAAACCCCGCCAAAACGCATATGGAGAGCGCAGCGAAAATTCCTTGCCTTTATACCCTCTTAAAAACTACATGATACCTGTGCCCAGTAGTGGGACAAATATAGGCTATATAACTTTACTTTTACTTCTACTGTTATTCGCAAAATTTCATATGCGAATATGTTATTTTATATATATTATTGTTAAAGTCAATTTAAGACATAGTTTTCGGAAAGACTTTTACGACTTGATCTTTTATAACTTTGACCCTTTCACCTAAACTTTTTATTCGTTCCCAACCATAAAATTGTACATTCCGAATAGTTGAAGACTTTCTTTATTTTTTAGTCAAATTAATAATGCACGCAACATTCCCTTCGTGTATAAAGTCTTATAAAATGTATCCTCATTAATTTTTAAGGGATTTGGTGGATTAGGGTAGGCAATGCGGAACTAAGAATTAAGTTGCTTCTCATTTAGAAGGAAGAACCACATATCTTAATAGGCCAGTAGAATTCCTTGCAGTTTACCTCTTACTTGATGCAGGCTGGATGTACCTTATTTTAACAAAACACCGCACCAAGGATTGGCATATTTTATTTATTCGGGGAGGGATAATTCTCCCCGAATAAATAATCATAATAGTACTACTAAATTACTACTAGTACTACTACATTTAAAATTTTGTAGGACTGGTAGCTAGTAGTAGGAATATTGGATCTACTTGTGTAATTTTTTTAAGCCGAACAATGGAAATCCTTTCACAAAATTATTAAATGTGTTTGAAGTTTTTTGTTTACGGTTAAAAAGAAAAGGAATTTGTTTTACTCTTTTTTAGATATTCTTTTCTATTGAATAACATATATTATATTAAAAAAATCATAAGCTTACGCTTTAGCTTCATATGTTGTGTACGTTTATTTCATCTATCTGCTTCTCACTTGTTTTTACAAACACACCCAATAACAACTGTGTACAATGGAAGAGTTTCATGGCAAGCAGAAAAGTTTTACGGACTGAATAAGAAAAATACGAATGTTATGCTTATACAATCCAATCTGTTAACATATACCAAACACTGCTGTGCTTAGTCGCTACTTTATCAAAGTCAGAAAAAAACAAATTTAGAATTTACTTTATACTGGAAAATAAAGAAACATTTTAAGTTATTCTGTGTCACAATCCAATGTTTATTCCACTATCAGCGCATATTACGGTTTAAAGTTAATAATTTGTTTATCTAGTTCCATGTGTATGCGGTATTTTGGATACGGGTGACAGTATAAATTTGCAGACACAACATGCCTGTGGTAAGCAGTAGTAGCTTAGGGCTAAGCGCCCCACCGTAATTTTCATAGTACGTGACTCAGCCGGTTTCAGTCCCCTCCAGAATCGTAAAGTTATTAATTGAAAATTTATGTGCAGATTTACAACGTGCTCAGCGTTGAGGGCAAATATCGGGGCAAGGAAGCCTAAGTGTCTGAGAAAGATAAATTTCGAGGACGTGTGAAATCTTTACGTACATATGCAACGCGCCGGTCTTATTCTTCTGTAAATTTTTCAGAAATTAGGGATACATGGATATACGAGTATTAAGACAGTGGTTTACAATATGCGACGAGAAAAAGAAGTTTATGGCAGATGTAATTTTTATATTACATTTACGGAAAACAGTTAAAAACAATACATTCCATCTTCCATAAAATATATCTTATTTTCTTTTTAATGTTAATGGTTTACAAGTTATGACCAAAAAATGAAATTTTAAACATCTAGTTTTAGGAACATGGGATGTACTTTCCTTTATTTCACATTTACGAAAATATAATTAAAAATAATACATTCCTGGATTTTAACTTTTCTTATTTCAGGTCGTAACTTTGCTTTTATTAATATCAGTAGCTTATACGCGACCGTTAAATGCTGCTTATGGAAGACGAAATGTACTTGTACTGTAAGTTTACGCTTACAAAATACAATTAAAAACAATACATTCCATCTTCCACAAAGTACATTCCCTTTCCTTTTTATGTAAGTAATTTACAAATCGAGACTAAAAAATACGGCCCTACAGCCCATCTCCGCAACTAAACGCTAATTTCAAATGCGAGACATCCAACTTTTATCCACAATTAAAAATCAAAATTTAAATGTGTTGTCATGCCTAAAGACTAAGATGGAATGCCTTGATTCCAGTAAAAAGCGTTTCCGGTTCCCTCCACTTTCCATACGAATATATAGAGCATTATATATATATATATATATATATATATATATATATATATATATATATATATATATATATATGTCTGCAGCGTTGCTCTACCACATACAAAGACTTGCGATCAATAAATCCAGTTTCAACAAAACATGGCGTGTTTAGCCTTCGGAAAATGTAATTTTTTGTTTGTTTAAGAAAATTTATTGTCGTCTACTTAGATTTATAAAATCTTTTGAAATGATATTGGATCTTTGCCAGAAATAAAGTGATCATTGGGTTATATTTCACGATGGCAAAACACTGTGCTCCACGCCCTGACATGTTTCCCTGTTTTGTATTTAGTAAAACGAACGTTATTACTATAATAAAAAGATAACAAAGAGTTTTATACAAAAAAGAAACAGGCTCACAACTAATCTCATTTCATAATGATTTCTTATATTTACGCGAACACTACACATTGAAATAATACTAGCTTTTACGGAATTTATCGCGCATATTTAACTTTTCAAATTTTTAGATTGGCTACATCTTGAAGCGCACTTCCATCAAAACATACTTCAAGCCGCTGAAGAAGATTGGTCAGTTTTTACCATCGGTCAAGTGTAATGTCCCTCTGCAAGATGCAGGAGTGTACAAGCTTGATTGTGAATGGGGTCTCTCCTACATAGGACAAACTAAAAGATCAATAAAAACCCGCGTTAAAGAACATATAGCTGAAGTGAAGAATCGACGCTCCGGGAAGTCTGCAGTCCATGAACACGTACAGGATCGCCCCCGTCACTACATCAGATTTGATAGACCGCAGATCCTCGCTAAAGAACACCGATTCCTTCCAAGGATGATTCGCGAGGCTATTGAAATCAAAAACATCCTAATTTCAATAGAGAAGATGGCTCGGTGCTACCATCTGCTTGGGATCCTATAATAAATAAGATTAAATCCCAACCCAAGCATACAACTGCAAGACTTCAAGATACCATAAGTTCATACTGCATAGATCGGAACAAAAGTTAAATTTTAATCTATGGTAACCGCGGTTAACTGTGACATATGGACGTTGAACATCTCAGTCCTGCCCGTGACCATGAGTGCTGTAAAGCGTTCGAAACATCGGGTATTTAAAAAGTTAAATATACTCGATAAATTCCGTAAAAACTAGTATTATTTCAATAATCTCATTTCAAATTCTTATCCAGCCTCCTTTAATGGGTAAGGGTGACAAACGAGCACATAGTTCTCTTTATGTTAAGAATCAAAATGCAGATGCGATGTCACCCCCGTATTCTTCACTGGTAGCCGTATGAGGAAACTTAAGGTCACTCAACGAGCTATGGAAAGGGGCTATTCTCAGAGTTTCTTTGCGTGATAAAACTAGAAATGAGTATATCTGCAAAGAACAAGAGTGACTGACCTAGCCCAATATATTAGTAAGCTACAAGGACAAAATGGAAGACATATAGCTAAAAGAACCGATGGGGGGAAACGGTTCTCGAGTAGCAGCATCGTATTGATAGACAATGTATAGGGCGACCTCCCACGGGGGTTTTTTTGGGAGGACTATGTTCAGCAGTGGACTTGCAAACGGCTGTAATGATGATGATGATGATATTAAAATGTATGCTGTATAAGTTTGCTGTGTAAGAGAAGAGTACATGTTTATGAATTTAATTTTAATTCATTATATTCATTTTAGTGCAATGGTAAATTAAATCTGAGTTGGAAGATGTCAGTAATAATTCACAAATAAAATCAATAACCCTTTAGATCCTACTATTAATTTAGTAGGAAAACTAACATATTCTCCCAACATATATATAAATAAAAAAAATATTTTTACGCCAGTGATAAATACTGACAGAATAGCAGCGTAAAATAGCAGGTTAATACTGCTGTGTTTCGTATGGTGAGTGTAGAAAATCGGAGATCCTTTTTACCGGATAAAAGGCAATCCCTCCTAGCCCTCAGCAGTGACAACGCATCTGCATTTAGATTCTTAATTGGGGAGAAATGTAGATGTCTATGGGCAACAGCGTACACAGTCAGGTGGACTGTGTGCTGGTTTGTCACACTTATAAAAAATATGCGAGCAAAGTAATGAGCTGTGGTGGCTTATAGGCAACGAAAATATTTTGTTGTCCGATTCCCTCTGGTGCAAAGGAAACTTCTTTACCACGAGATCGTAAGAAATTATGAATGTGTGAGAAATATTTCGGGTATATGTGCGGTATATCCTACATTCTTATATAAAGACGATTTGTGAAATCAAACCACTATTCTGTTTTCCACTTATTAAAACATCAAATCTCTATAAAGGAAATTGGTCACGTCCTTAATTTAATAATATATAGCTAAGTCGAAAACAAACCTTGTACTTTAGTGTTGGAAAGAAGCCAGAAAAAAAACGAACATACTGTCAAACAATTTCAGTAGTAGCTCTATACGGCACCGTGTTTTGTATCAACAAAATCGAAAGTTGTACGCTATAAAATATTCACACGCCTGTTTTATTGTTTTTTTTTTTTTATAAAAACCATAAGTAGTTACTGTTGTCATTATAGCCTACCAAAAGTCCACTACTGAACACAGGCCTACCCCATATAAAACCTCTTAGAAGGTATAATTTTATTGTTGATACGCTGGACAGGCGGTATGGCAAACCTGGTATTTTTCTGGTTATTTTAGGAAGATGCAGCTACTGATCTTTTTTTTTTTTTGAAAAAATATTAGTAATCCTATTTATTAACATTACTAATATTCCCTTTAAGCACTCCTGGTAAGCTGAAAATGCTTGTGTTAGGAGTGGTTCACGACAGTAGTCGAATGGTGGATTCGAACCCACGACCTTTTGAGTTCGCGGTCCGCGCCCTGCCATTAGGCTACTGTCGCTTCGATCTGCTGGTACTATCCCTCTGTCGCTTCTCAGGAAAGCATTATTGGTGATATTGGTAAGCAGGCAGCATAGATAGTGAATATTCCTTCACTACCACTTCACGATCAACTTTTTAAGTGTTTTAATTTTTTATGTCTTGTAAATAAGAACGTCTTCTTATGTGGAAAAATCACGCTGCAACTATATTACATTTTTAGCACGATTGGGTCGGCTCGACCGGGATAGGACCACGCTCTCATAGAATACCAGCGTAAAATAGCAGCTTAATGCTGCTGTATTTCGTATGGTGAATGTAGACAACCGGAGACCCTTTTTACTGGAAACGAGGCATTCCATATTATTCAGTGACAACGCATCGGTATTTTGATTCTAAATTTAGGATAAATACGATGTTTGTAGGCGACAGTACGCACTTGCCATCATGTGGACGGTTTTTTCGTTTGTCACCCTTATCCTATAAACTTATTTCACTCCACTATTTTTTGTATTGCCCCCCCATTCCCCCCTATTCTAACTACATGTACATATTATATTTTATATTTAAATATTTTAAAATAGTGGTCATTTATAAAATATAAAATGTATGTGAACAGAATAAACAAATATATTTTGTTTTTTCCCAGTGCTCTTTATAATGATTTAGTAATAGAGCGTTTGCAATACTAATGGCGTGATCGTTTCAGTTATGTTCCTTATTTACATTGTTTGTTTAGTAACTTAGTTCTTTCAGGTATATTTTGGAAAAATCAATATTCAGTAGAGCAATTGAAAGCTGTTGGTAGTGCCTTATATTATTTTAAACTAAGGGTCACCGTCCACGAAGATAAGACTCGAAAAAGGTTAAAAACATTAAATCTATTAACCACATTTCACTTGTATCAGGTTTAAATTATTTAATTTATTATTAACTAATCTCTCCCTACTTAGGGAACGGCTATTAAATATTTATATAGAAATACCCGATACAAGGGCTTCGCTCTCCCACATTATTTTTAAAATGTGGGGGAGGCACAAGGCTCCACACATGTCGTGTGCGGTGAGCACCAACCAACTAACGTGCTCCCCCCGAAGGGGACGTTAAGTTGGGAACTGGACTGTAGTCCACAGCAAAATTTGTGGCAAACCACTAAAAGAGGGCTTGGCCCCTTGGTATTGCGAAAGCACAAGTAGCCACCGAAGTCGTGCATGTCAAAGCGTGTAAATGTCATACAGAATATGATCAAGTCCAGCCAAAGTGTATGTTCGTCAATGTACTTTCAGTTTAGGCAACACGTCTAATAATAGTCACACTGGTCATAAAAACCCTCCATGAGCACCATCACCTGTGAGACCGCTGCTTCTGTAGACGTGATGTAAGTTTATGGCATCACCGCCAATTGTATCATCTTCCCGGCTACTAGCCGCAGAGCGTGTCATTAGTCTACTGCTTTTCTCAAGAGAATGGTATCCCAAGTTGCGAAGCTTTCGACCGCAGCCTTGACGTTAAGTATATGAATTTTTTGCTCATTTTTGTTTCACCCATAAAAAAGTTGTCAGCAGAGCATTGTTGATGACCCACGCACTGAACGGTCATCAACTTCGATTACTGAAGAAAACTTCAGAAATATTGGCGTTTTGATACTGGACGACCGTTGATTGAAAATCAGAGATAGATATGAAAGAAATAAAAACTTAATTAATAATAATTGGGGTTTTAGAAAGTTTCTGCGATATGGGTACCGAGGCTCCTTTCAGCCCATCATAAACGCTACCGACTTGCGATTTTGCGCGATCGCTTAGGATTGTTTCAAGCTGGTCTACAAAATTTTTAAGGAAAAACTTTTTTGTAGTAATGCGGTCTTTAAGGAGTATAATAGGGTTAAATATGAATGACGGGGTGAGAAATTGCGTGATAAGAAAAAAATGTTGTATGCAAGTTGATGTTGTGACCAGGATTAAGAAAGGAATGCTTCGGTGGTTTGGTCATGTAGAAAGAATGAATGAGGTAAAAGTGACAAATCAAATTTATGTGGCAGATGTGAACGGCAGAGTCGGGAAGGAACGCCCTAGACGAAAGTATATCGACCGATTTGGACATATTTTGAAAATGGGCCACATTAGAAGTACCCTGAACCGACGAACGTGTATGCGTAGATATATGGATGTAAAAGAGGCGAGATAGG
The DNA here is from genome assembly GCA_907164705.1 of Parnassius apollo. Lineage (NCBI taxonomy): Eukaryota > Metazoa > Arthropoda > Insecta > Lepidoptera > Papilionidae > Parnassius > Parnassius apollo. Next base: position 4,704,273 of record CAJQZP010001514.1, read on the forward strand.
TATGTTATGATCGTGCCAAATCGAAGTCCGTAGTCTCTGCCTACCCCTCTGGGTGACAGACGTGAGGATTTATATTTATATTTGTATGTAATAAATTGTTGTTTTATATTTCTGTTTTTTTTTTTGTTCCATTGGAACTTAAGTCCCTTTTTTAGTAATTCACAGAGCGGTATTAAGCTCGCGCTATAATTTTGAATAAACCTTCAACAAAAATTGCAAAAACCTAAAAAGGACGTCAATTGCTTTATCTCTTTGGGGGCTGGGAACACTTAAATTGCCCCAAGCTTATAATGTATCTGTATTTATGGCTTCTGTCGAAAATATAAAACCAAGCATCTCAATTTCTTTACAAATAAATCACATTTACGTAAGTTGCACGTTAAGCCAGCTTTGTTAATTTACTTAAAATAATATGTTCAACACGCTCAATAATTTAGAAAATGTTTGGTCAATTTTCCCAATTATATTTATATTATAGTTATGTTCGACTTGTATTTCTATTATTTAATACATTTTAAATATTTTAACGGACTTTTAATAAATTTTATGATTTAAGGCAATAATAATCCTTTATTTTACTATAATACTTGATGACTGAAATGAATGTATTTAAACTTTATACTTATTAATGTATTTTTATTGTTTCAAATATATAAATTAATTAATAATTAATTAAAAATAATAATAATGTATCGTCACATTATATACAAATTGGGTTCTGGCGATTGATTAATGGAAATTTCTATCCTAATCCTACCGGTACGCACCTTACGGTACCGACGGAGTTAGCGGTAGGTAGGGCAGCACTAACTAAATGATGTAAATACCTGGTAAGTGAAGATGTAGATAAATGCTCGTGACTCTGGATAGTGTTATGTAGTATTCCTTGGGATAGACTAATGTACAGAAGGGACTTGTTAGGGGTTGCAGTGATGATGATGATGATGATAATGATGTTCAAATGTAAAAATTCCATTGGGATCACTAACCCGATTGCTCAGAAGGACCTCAGCGAGTATCAGAAAGAATTAGCACTTAAATACTTAAGGAATTAGACACAGCTGGCAAGACACCTTCTCTGCTTATGACAATACGTGAGTAGAAACCCCTTCTTACCTATTTCCGTCGCCAAGCACCATGTTTGCACTGATTTTTTCCGAACAGAACGTTAAAGAGGCAGGCATTCCATCTAAGTCCCCAGAGATGATAACATATCTTTAGAAATTTTGTTCGGACTTCGTAGCCACATACTATATAGCGCTGTAAACTCTTTTGTCACTTCAATTTCATAATGTTAATGTATGAGATAGGAGGTACCTACTACACTTTGGTAATGGATTTTGAGAATATTTTTTAATATTTTATGTTTATTACTGGATTAGAAAATCAATACTGAAATGTACTATCAGACTTAAATAATAGCCTGGACGGAACTAATGACGAAAAGAAAGGAAAAATGAAATCAGGGAATAAATATTAAATATGATTTTTACTCCAATTCTGGAAAAAAAGATTCACTTAGCATAGTTGAAATGAGAAAAAAACATTATCTCAATATCATGACTAAAATATCGATAATTTATCATCTGTCTAAGACTGATTAATGATTATAAACCAACCATGACTATTATTATGTACTATTTAAGTCTGTTTTGAGCTGTTAGAAGCTAAGCAATCGCTGTACATTTCAATATGCATGTTCGACCAAAGAGTTAAGAATTACCTGCCAGCACTAATGAAATAGTAAACCTGTGGGTAGCAGAGATTAACTATGACATTGGGATTTCGAACACTTTAGCCCCCCCATGCTCGTGACCATGGGTACTGTAAAGTACTAGTAAAGTTTCATGTAAATGTGTAGTATTCACGTAAATATAAGAAAACATTAGGAAATCATAATGGAAGTGTCAATATATTTTTATTCGTGATTTATCACGTTCTCGGCGGTGAAGTAAAGGATTGTGAGAAACGTGTATGCATGTCAGAAAAATTTCAAAAATATGTTCTTAAGACGTATGAAGTCGACCGACACGTATTGGGGTAGGACGGTGGTTATTTTATTGCCCAAAAGATTGTTGAAAGAAGACCTATGCTCAGTTCAGACATCTACATGTATCCTCGATTACGAATCAAAATTCAGATGCGTTGTCATCCGTGCGGACTAAGATCGAATGCCTCGTTTTTTTCGAATTTTTTTAAAAAGATCACAAGATCACAGATCTGAAATCCGTGCTTGTAAATTAATTTACTGCACGTAGTTTACGCTCCGTGATACACGTATATATTTCGCCTCCGTACTATTAATCAAACAAAAAAGAATTACTTTAATCCCTTATACTAACTCTGAATTTCAATAACTTTTGTAAATGTATTTTGTTTTTTTTGAAAACGAGACGTCTAAACAATAACGTTTCGATGAATATATAGAATATAATGATTTCTTATATTTACGCGAACACTACACATTGATTAAGACTACTTTTACGGATTTTATCTCGATTAATTTTTAATTTTTTAGAAAAAAAATTATTCCCGACGTATCGGATGCTTTCCAGCACCCATGGTCACGGGGGACTGAGATGACTGACGTCCCGATGTCATTGTTAAACCCGGAGTACCTTCAGCTTTTTTAATTATTGTTTATGGTCCGATCTACGCAAAATGAACTGACTGTGTTTTGAAGTCTTGCAGTGGTATGCTAGGGTTTAGTTTTAATTTTATTGATTATAGGGTCCCAAGCGGGTGGTAGTACCCAGCCTCCTTCTCTATTGAAATTTGGATGTTTTTTTTTAATTTCTATAGCCTCATGTACTACGTGAGGCTATTGAAATTAAAAAAAAAACATCTTAATTAAGTATGATTACTTGGTAGGAATAGGTGTTCTTTTGCGAGGATTTGTGGTCTATCGAATCTGATGTAATGGTTGGGGCCATCTAGAATGTGATCACAAACTGTAGACTTCCCGTAAAGTTGATGCTTTACATCAGCTGTATGTTCTTTTAGGCGCAAAAATCCGTTAAAGTCGTTTTAATCAATAGTAGAATATATTAATATTTAGCAATATATAATATAATATTTAGCAAAGGCGTTGAAAGGGTTGGAATTAGATGATGTGGTATCAGGCATTTCTTAAATTAAATTAAGTAGAATCAGTGTGTCATGACATTTAGAGTTTAATTTGATTAGTTGCTCGAAGAGGTTATTCAAATACTAAAAAAACCGAATGATATTAGGCCAAGGAACACCTAATAAAAGTTAGTAATTGGCAATATTTTATTTTTAATACAGGAATACAATCAAACCTTGAGATTGAAACACTGACTATCAGCACGCGCCAAACCCACTGCTTTATATGACGTCAGCAGCATGCGTCCTTCACCATCTTCATCCATCGGCAACTTCCGTCGGACCTAAACGTGTTACCGGGCTGTGTATGTTATGTATCAGCGTTAACAAGATGATTATGCCGATATTAATCAGAATCGTAAGACTTTTTAGTTATATTCTATAATAGCCCTTACAACAGTAGGGGGCGAAATGCGAGATCATACATCAGGGAGCAGACCGTGTAAAATTTGATGCCGAATATGGAGCTCGCCCATTAAAGAGAGTAGCCATTAAGATTGGAAGGCTGCTCATTATAATATATTATTGGGAAGGATTATTACCTACATATTTCATTATTGATTAGTGATCCGCCCCGGCTTTGGACGGGTGATTTCTGGATCTCTACAACAGAGCCACCTATCGGGTTCTATTGTGAATCTAAACGGCAAGCGTCCAAACGTAACCGCTTCGATATTCTGTCAAAATTCAAGAGGTCAAATGTGACCCCACCCACCCACAGCATTTTAATCCATAAATACTTATGTTTGCTAGACTAAAGAGACTACTTTTCTATTATAAAGTTTGGCGTTATAGAATCAATATGAAATTTTCTATCCTCCAGTAGAATAAAGAGTCAGTTAGTCTATGGATATTTATTTATAATCTATGTTCATTTCATACGCCATTATCATGTGAATTTTATTATGTTGATTTTTGGATTTTTCAAGAGTTTATTTAGTTCTTTAGTATAGTGTTTTATTATAAAATTGTAATGAAAGTTTTTGTGTGAATATAATTTATCTTCTTACTTAAATAAGTTCGAGTAATACGTATATAAATAATTGTGATTTTCACGCTGCTGTCATCCGCTTGGTATTTATTTTTTTGTTATCAAAATACAATAAAATATTTTTGTAATAAATTAACAACTGACTTTTGTTTAGACTACAGGATAGAAAATTTCGTATAGATTTTATAAAGTTAAACTTCTTTATAAAAAAGTAGTCTCTAAATATAAGTTTTAATGGTTTAAAGTGCTGTGGGTGAGTGCGGTTTCATACGACCGCTCGGGATACGCCGGACACATGCAACTGCAATGGATTTTTGTGAGGGTTGAAGGGTTAAAGAAATAACCAAAATAATAAATAAATATACTACTTATATAGTAATAGTAGTAAGTAAAAACGGCAGGGTATGTTTTAGATAACTAACTTACGAGATCATTGTGAAGATTTTTAAAACTAATATAATACTGAACTACTGCCGCAAGAATAGAAAGCAAATATAGGAAGAGTTGTTTGTTCAATTCCGTACAAGCGATACTAGACTGGACCGATACTGGAGGCAATCACTGCCCGCACTCACGGTAATCGAACCATGCAAATAGACCTTGTGCAAATATACCACGATTTAACATTAATATCGAGAATTTCTGCAAACTTTAGCGTAAAAATCGTACACTTTTTATTCAGTAAGCTGTCTTTATCTTTGATGAGTATACATTATGTAAGAGAATTATCTACCGATTTTATTCCTCGGTTTTTGTACGAGGTGACAATATGTAACAGCAAAAATTTTGCGTAGTGTTTTGCCTAATGTTACGTAATGTAATGTGCACGAATCAGCTCCACCGGCGAAGGTCTTTTAAAGACTGTATCGGTAACGCTTATAAAACTTTATAAAATGAGAAAGTTGTGTTTGAAAGCTAACACGGCTCAGACTGTTTGCAAGTTTGGAGAAGTTATCTCCTACGACTATATAATAACCTATCAATTATAACACACATTAGTTATGTACACGCCTTTAGTTGCCCGAACGGAGATCGACGAAACAAGCAACCAAGGGTGGAGCCCAATGGCTTATGGATAATTAAATTATAACGGTTAGGTACGCAAACACAAAACTTACCGAATTCCAGAAGTGTGGGATCTACCACAGGGTGGCGTCAGGAGCAAGTAAATGGTAGTTGGTGTGTAATGTGGGAAGTGTATAGTGTAACCTGACGTCACCAATACGATCAGATGGCTGCACCACGTGCACCGACCGTTCCACCAGACGCTCACCGCTATCGGAGCCCAAGTCCAGCGTCACATAGCACGAACTATAATAGCGCGCGATCTACACAGGGATCACAAAGTTCAGCGTTCTTAGCGACAAGGTCAAAGTCTTATCACGCTATCCAACGAAGCACTAATAACTCGTCGATGCAATGAACGGCATAAAAGTTCCTTTAATCACTCTTAATTCAAATTAGGTATCTTGTCACGTAACACGTTCAAAACAGATAACTAAATTCGAGGCGGCCTGGACTACACCTAAATATTCAATAGTAAATTCAAAATGGCGTACACATTTAACTCAGATTTTAGGCAGATTTCCTTATTATTGTCCTTCAACCAAAACACCAGCCGTCCGCAACCGTATGCCAGTCACAAACAAATCACATACGCGACCTCTGAACGATATGGCTCGCTCACCAAGAAGTTCGAGACCCATCCGCACGGCCGTCGGCCGCACAGCTCCGCCTTCCTCCGGCCCCGCCGTCACCGGTTGCCCGATCGGAACGGGCGCTAAAATTATGCCTAAACAAGTTATATACAACATATTTATGAAATGAAGTGTGATGATAAAAGAATGTGGAAATTAAATTGATAATTGAGATGGGACTTGTTTCCGAACTTGATAAAAATATTGGGAGGCAGGAACTGAGGACGAACGGCTGAGGGCGGGGTTCGCGACGAGCGGTGATAGTATAAATGATAGTACGACGTAGCGGTAATTCTTGTCAGACATTTAAAGTTTAAAGGCGTATACAATCTAATTGTGCAATTATTTCAGTTTATGGAAACTCCCATCAAGTTAATTGTGACAATTGCGCCTTCCTGCTTCTCTGATATGAAGTGTTATCAGTAAAATTTATTTGTCTTAAAAGATGAGGACAGTGAAAGCTAATAGTATATCCTTATTTGAGACGAATCGTTGCCGACAAGTATAGCCTATTACTTAGAGCAGTAAGGCCATGTATTCCTGCAAAAGTAGGCATTTAGCGCTGTCCCAGCCGCGCACGAATTATTTCGCGCGGACTCAAAGGCAATGAACTTGCATGACCCAACCAGCAACACAGTTTAGAAATAAGCAATAGGATGACTTTTTTATTTGACTTTACAAATGCATTTTTTATGATCAAACTTTTTTTATTATAGCGATAAGTTAGTTACATAATAAATAGAAAATTAACAACCAGTTCGCTTTTGATAGGTATTTTGATAGGTAGGTGGTACTGTATGAGTAGAGAACTGTTTTTAAGTTTCGTGTGAACACACGCAACGCTAGGGGAGAAAGTCAAACTTACAGTGAAATTCATAAGACGCGTTTGCAAATCAACCAAAATTAGGGTGTTTTTCGGTAGATTTTGTGACAATACTACAAGTGGAACTCCTAGACTAGTAGAACTAGGTATGCCGAGTTTGGGTTCGTTTTGTTAGTTACAATGAGACCTTACCACCGGTCTTGATGGAGTGACCTGAAGGTGTAATTCAGTGATTACAACTGGAACTCCTAGACTAATGGAACTAGGTGTGCCGAGTTTGGGTTCGTTTTGTTAGTTATGATGAGACCTTACCACCAGACTTGATGGAGTGACCTGAAGGGGTAATTCAGTAACTACTGCTGGAATTTCTGAACGAGTAGAACTAGGTGTGCCGAATTTGGGCTCCGTTTTGTTAGTTATGACGAGTCCATACCTCAGGACTTGATGGAGTGACCTGAAGGTGTAAATCGGTGATTGAAACTGGAACTCCTAGACTGGTAGAACTAGGTGTGCCGAGTTTGGGTTCATTTTGTTAGTAACGATGAGACCTTACTACCGGACTTGATGGAGTGACCTGAAGGTGTAATTCAGTGATTACAACTGGAACTCCTAGACTAGTAGAACTAGGTGTGCCGAGTTTGGGTTCGTTTTGTTAGTTACGATGAGACTTTACCACCGGTCTTGATGGAGTGACCTGAAGGTGTAATTCATTCACTACAACTGGAACTCCTAGACTAGTAGAACTAGGTGTGACGAGTTTGGGTTCGTTTTGTTAATTACGATAAGACCTTACCACCGGACTTAATGGAGTGACCTGAAGGTGTAGATCGACTAGTCTAGGAGTTCCAGTTGTAACCACCTGATTACACCTTCAGGTCACTCCATCAAGTCCGGTGGTAAGGTTTTATCATAACTAACAAAACGAACCCAAACTCGGCACACCTAGTTCTACTAGTCTAGGAGTTCCAGTTGTAATAACTGAATTACACCTTCAGGTCACTCCATCAAGACCGGTGGTAAGGTCTCATTGTAACTAACAAAACGAACCCAAACTCGGCACACCTAGTTCAGTCTAGGAGTTCCCGTTGTAATCACCGAATTACACCTTCAGGTCACTCCATCAAGTCCGCAGGTAGGTAAGGTCTTATTATAACTGAGAAAATCAGTTCAAAGTCCAGAGCTAACATCTCACAACAAGTAGAGGGCTTCCAGTGCCAAGCAGTCTCTGGAGCAGGTATTCGTATTTCGTATCTAAGTGTACTTCTGAGTTATAAGAAATAAAAAACAAATTCAATCTTTCAAATTATCAAAATAATTTCATTTAACTACGATTCCCACAGCCAACCGTGCGTACACTTGTGTGTGCGACTTTTGTCAATGTAGTAGTGCGATTCTATACCTATCAATTTTGTAAACGCGTCCTGAAAACCACAGGATTTATATTTATATCACGCAATATTTAGTCTGTGACAACAATTATATGAACTCGTCAAGAACTGATTTATTGGTGCATGGAGAAAACTGACACGGGTCCGTCGTCCATAAGCGCCAGCGCGCGACTGGTCAGGCTTGCCGAGCCGCCGCGCTTGCACTTTTAGGAAGTATCTAAATATAGTAATTAACACAATATTTTTATCAAGTCAAACTCTGCGAATTTGTCTGTAAAAATTAAGTGGCTTTATTGAGTACAAAATTTAAGTGTAAAATGTTAGTAGTTTAGTCATAATATTGAAAAAAACAATGCAAAAAGGGGGGTCAATTTGGGGTTTTTTTTCTATCGAGTGAACTTCTTTAAATTTTGTAACTGAATGCGATTTTGACTAGACTAGATCCTTAACTAATAGTATATATTTTTATCAGAATTCTGATTCTGATTTTAAATTTAAAACACTAATTTCTATGCCTCAGATGGTTTAAGAAAACTCAAAACGCGGTCTCTGCGAAATACCTAGCCGTAATACATGCATAGGGCGACTTCCTAAGGTTGTTTTTCCCTTTTTCTTTTTATATTTAGTTTTTTATTATTTTCCCCTTTTACTTTTATAATTCATAAAATTTTATAATGATTTTATGCCTCATGTACGTAATAAAAGAACTAATAGTAAATTTTATGTTTAGTTGCTTGTAATTTTATTTTGCAGTTAATGTGTAGCTTTAGATTTTGCTAAGTATTAAGTGCTTACCTATTTTAGAGCTAAGAGTAATGTAGATTACGCTTAAGGATTATCTAGTTGTTTGCTTTGTAGTGTCTTTATTGTAGCCTTACATGTTTCTTATAAATATCTTACACATTCACACATTTGTTTCTTGTCTTACCCGGAACCCGACCCCCATGGCTTGAGCATCCATGACAAATGGCGCCCACGGGTAAAGATCATAGAAAGAATTGCCTTTATGTTTGTTGGTTAGTTATTGCCTTATAATGCGTATTGTTAATTGTTGTGACATGTGGAATTTTATGTATTTACATGTGGTATAGGTAACCTTTTTACTATCTTAAAAAAAGTTTTTTTTCTGTTTATTTTGATAAATAGATAAACATTTTATTTTAAAAAAATGGATAAAATTAATTTTCACGATTTATATAAGGATGAACTTGAATTTGAATTGGCTTGCCGTGGTATTCGGGGCTTAGAAACAGTTAAAGTTTTGCGTAAAGTCCTTAAACAAATTTTTATAAGAGAGCGGGAACGCGATTCAAGTATAAACGTAGTTGTACCGTCTTGTTGTACAAAGGACGCCCATCAAGTTAATTGTGATAATTGCACCTTCCTGCATCTCTGATATGAAATATTATCAGTAAAATTTATTTGTCTTAAAAGATGAGGACAGTGAAAGCCAATACTATATCCCTATTTCAGACGAATCGTTGCCGACAAGTATAGCATATTACTTAGATCAGCAATACATGCATAAGGCGACTTCCTGAGGTTGTTTTTCCCTTTTTCTTTTTATATTTAGTTTTTTATTATTTTCCCCTTTTACTTTTATAATTTATAAAATTTTATAATGATTTTATGCTCTCATGTATGTAATAAAAGAACTAATAATATTTTTTATGTTTCGTTGCTTGAAATTTTATTTTGCAGTTAATGTGTAGCTTTAGATTTTGCTAAGTATTAAGTGCTTACCTATTTTAGAGCTAAGATTAATGTAGATTACGCTTAAGGATTATTTATATGTTTGATTTGTAGTGTCTCTATTGTAGCCTTACATAATTCTTATACATATCTTACACATTCACACATTTGTTTCTTGTCTTACCCGGACCCTGACCCCCATGCCTTGAGCATACATGACAAATAGCGCCCACGGGTAAAGATCATAGAAACAATTGCCCTTATGTTTGTTTGTTAGTTATTGCCTCATAATGCGTATTGTTAATTATTGCGACATATGGCATTTTATGTTTTTACATGTGGTATAGGTAACCTTTTTAATATCTTAAAAAAAGGGTATTTTTTCTCTTTATTTTTATAAATAGATAAACATTTTATTTTAAAAAAGTGGATAAAATTAATGTCTATGATTTATTGAAGGATGAACTTGAATTTAAATTGGCTTGCCGTGGTATTCGGGGCTTAGAAACAGTTAAAGTTATGCGTAAAGTCCTTAAACAAATTTTTATAAGAGAGCGGGAAGGCGATTTAAGTATAAACGTAGTTGTACCGTTTTGTTGTACAAAGGACGCCCTGTCTCAGATTGAAATTTGTAAAAAAAAATTACAATTTCTAAGATCGGCCTTCGATGAAGATCCAGGTGGTGATATAAAAAAGCAGTTAGCTTCGCGCCTCTAACACCTGCTCAACCGGGTCAAACTAATTATCCCTAATGAATCAGACATAGAACATAATTTAAAATTATGTAAGGATTTTCAAACTCTTTATGGGGCAGTAGTTCCAAAGGATATGAAACCTGAAGATATAAGTGAGGGTGAAGCAGAGATATCTAAAGAGGATAAAGAAATACTGCATCGTATTCTTGGATAAGAAGCAATAGAGATACTCACACATATTGATTTACAATCAAAACATAAAACTACAGAGCCAGAAACTAGTAGTAGTAGTAGGAATTATTTTAACATGCAGGAATGCCCAGAGAAGACATCATATCTATCTATCGTTGAAAATGATTTAGGTCTTAGAAAACTTGTGCCAATCAAATATTGGGGGGTAAAATTTTCCGGCAACGGTGATGTAAGCGTTAATGTCTTCCTGGAAAGGATAGCTGAACTTATAGAAGCACGTAATGCTAATACAAGTGATTTGTGGAAATATGCTGTGGATTACTTTGAAAGTGATGCGCTTAGAGCTAACCGTGAATACGTGAACAGTTGGGAGGAATTAGTAAACCTTCTTTTAATTACCTTTCAGAGGCCCTATTATCAGGAAGAGTTATAAGAAGAAATAAATAAAATAACTCAAGGTAAAGGAGAAAAGTTTGATATCTATCTAGCTTAAATCAAATCAAATAATATATTCACTATCAAAGTTTTTACATAGCAGTATTGTAAATGAGAACTTCTTTTATGTAAATAAATACTTGTGTTAGAAATCCCCCCTCTCCTTAACATTGATTAACGAATACTAATGTGATACCTACTTACTTAAATAATTAATCTAAAAACATATTTTTAATTTAGATTTGTTGTTCTAACCTGTTCTGATCTGTTGTGGTAAGTTGCTCTGAAACACAGATTAAGAGTAAATAAAAATAAAAATATAACATTTCTCAACAAATTTTACATGGTACACAAGGATTTACAATACTTCAAAGTATTTGTGTGTGTGTGTGTGTGTGTGTGTGTGTGTGTGTGTGCATCTCTGTGTGTGTATGTGTGTGTGTTTGTGTGTGTATGTGTGTGTGTATGTGCGTGTGTGTGTGTGTATTTGTGTGCGTGTGTATGTGAGTTTCAATTTTAAGGGTTATTAATACAATTTCATTTAGATTAAGGCCCCAAAGGATTAAGTTTAGGTGAGTTTTATCATTCCTATTTTATTAAATAAAATATTATTTTTAAATCAAACTTCTATTGTGTTCTAAGCTCTACCTTTAGTAGTGCTCTTTGTGCTCTTTCTAAATCAAGAAACTGCGTCTTACTAGCACCACCCCAGACTGGGATACAGTTGGTCAATAGTGACTGAGCCAATGAAACATAAATTAGTTTTAATAGTTTCTTGTCAGTAACATGTCTCAGCTTTTTAAAAACCCATATGAGTTTTCTGACTCTTCCCATCGTTAGTTCCAGATGGGCCTGCCAGGGTAGCCTTTGGTCAACTACAACTCCCAAATACTTTGTATTGTTAAATTTGGAAATAGTTTTGCAAGAAAAATTTATTCGAAGGTTTTGTAGCGGCGCTGTCGTCGCGCCACTAGCACACAGAACCACACCGAAGCCCAAATCGCGCTATTAACATTCCTCTTCTTCGCTATCAACTTCTCCGATTTATCACTCGGAGTGTCGGCCGCTCCCCAGGCAGAACACCTTGCCCGGTGGGAGATCTCCTCTTTTGCTACCACGGCCACAGTTGTCACACTCATGAATTTGTATTTTGAAATTGTGTTCAGGTTGCGTTGAATTATATTTTTTGAATGCTATGTAGTTTGTTTTGTCTGTATTCAATGTTGACTACCCTGACTAGCCCCTCCTCCGTGTCTTGACGTACGGAATCCCATGTGTTGCCAGTAAAAACAATGGCAGTGTCGTCTGCATAAGAAAAAAACTTGTTCCGCGTTAATAATCATATTGCAGGGGCTATTGATGTAAGTCAAGAATAGAGTCAGCCCATGGACACTTCCCTGTGGGACACCATACGTCACATCACATTGGCTACTAACGTATTGGCCTATTTTCACGAATTGTTTGCGCTCATTGAGGTAGTCTGATAATAGCGCAAGTGCCACTCCTCGTATGCCAATGCTCTCCAGCCTTTGTATAGGAATGGGGACAGAGACAGTGTCAAATGCTTTTTTAAAATCCAGAAATACTGCAATACATTTCTTTCCCCTCTTGATATTGTTAACAATATGAGTCGTTAATGCTGTGACTGCTCCTTTAGTTGAAAGATTTTTCCGAAAGCCGTGTTGCGATTTTGAAAGAAAATCAATTTTATTTAAATAATTTATAAGTCTCTTGTTGATTAATTGCTCTAGAATTTTTGAAATGGTGGTTAAAACTGAAATTGACCTATAGTTGGATACATTTTCTCTGTCACCATTCTTATGCACCGGCGTTATTATTGCCTTTTTAAGCCCCGCTGGGAAGATCCCATGTTTAAAAGAGGAGTTAGCAAGGTGCGAAATTATGGGCGCTACTTGATCGTTCGCTTCTCGTTCAAAAACTGAGTAGATACATTATCCCAGCCTGGGGTGCTCTCAGATTTCAAGCTCATCAAAATTTTATGAACCTCTTCAGGATCGGTTTCATGAAAAAATATAGACGGTATAGGTGAGTTAAAACAAACATTGCCAGCACCATCTTGTTGTGTATAAGTATTTGTTAGAATATCCTCAGCTAAGGTTTTGCCAACAGTAGCGAAGAAATCGCATAGATGATCAACAGACAACTGTGGGGAAGTGTGTATGTATAAGAACTCCAGACAATTTGTTTTTCTTTTGTTACGGCTTGTTATATTATTTATTGTATGCCATAAAGTCCGTGGGTTTTTCCTATGTTTAATCGAGAGTTCTTTATCATATTGAATCTTTTTTTAATTATGTGATTACAAAAATTACGGTATCTTTTGTAAGTTATTTTTAAGATATCGTTATATGGATCAGATCGTAATTTTCGTTGCACATCATTTCTATTTCGGATACACCTTAAAATACCTGGTGTAATTCATGGTTTAATTAATCGATCCTTGGAGGGATTGCGTTTTGAAAAAAGTGTTTTCCATTAAACATTGCTGCAAATTATTAAAAAGTGTGTTAGTTAATTCTCTGGGATTCTCATATAGTATTAAATTTGCTAGATTACTTTCCTTTAGGCTTAAGAGTGCATTTTCATAATTTGTAATTGTCTTATATTTATTATTATTATTATTATTTTTAATATTATCTTTGTTTTGGTTTCCATTTTGTGTATCGGTATTGGTCAATTTTAGGAATATCATATGATGATCAGTTATAGTGGTGTCAAAGACTATAATGGAGATCAAGTGTATTCAGAATAAAATGGTCCAAGCAGTTGTGTTTCCTTGTAGCCAATACATGTCCTGGAAGTATGCCATGCATTGCTAACATATTAAGGTATGCCAGTCTATTTGTACGTTCGTGTGATTGCTTAATGTTTTTATTGATAATATTTATATTAATATCACCTGTAATAACAAAATTTTTATGGGTTATAACTCATTGTACAGACATTTAGACACTAAAATGATTATAGTGTCTAAATGGCTGCACAATGAGTTTATAAAAAGTTCCGCATTTCTAATTGAAGGCAATTGCAAAGAATTGCATAACTGGGTAATACAACTTGCAAGCATGACACATGTATTAATTTAATTTCTTTTATATTACATTATGGTGTGTTTTTTATATAAACTACTACCCCATCACACTGATTAATATGATTTGTAGTCGAAAAAGAGGTATACTTATTTAACTGCGGTATTGCTTCATTACAGTCAAGTTCACATTCACTTAATACCAACAAGTCAACTTCAAAGTTAAAGTTCGATAGGGAAATGTAAAGGTCGTCAAAATTTTTAAATATACTTCGGATATTTTGTGCAATTATAGTGAAGTCAGTGTTTTTACGTAATGCAATATTTTCGAGAAGTTATGAATTGATTCTACCTTTGACCGTGCAACTTGGATTTTGTCTATTGCTCCCAGATTAATGAGAGAACTATCCATTTTTATGTTCGTATATAAAGCTAATTTACGTACTATAAGGAATTGAATTAATTTTATTAATATTACGATTTCTTTTGATTTACTTATAATTAGGTGGGCAAAATACATAAATATTGTAAGTATGTACATTGTGTGTGTGTTTGTGTTTTGTATTATGTATTTGTGTAGACTTTTACATAGTGGGCATTTCCCTGATATATAGTAAATTAAATTAGTTAAAACAAATAATATAATGTAACGAGTATTGAATAATGTTTGTCAATGTTTTCTGCATCAGGCTATTTATTTGGGCTTCAATTTTAACCGTTATAACGGGGGACGTGTCATGCACTCGCAGGTACATTGGCCATACGCAGTCCAAAAACACTTGAAGGTTTTTGTTTTGGCGAGTTTATGTGCTAAAAAAGTACAGACGAGCCCCTTTGGCGGTTAGCTGCTCCGACACAAAAATAGGTGTATCTTCATTTCTTTTAAAGCCAAGATGTTTGGCACAGAGCTTTTGTTTATTTTTCCTGTTGAAGGCCTTACACATAGCCAAGAGTTCTGTCTTTACGATTGAGGACGAGGTCTCGACTATGATTGATGACTCACTCTTCAAGAATCAAGAATCATTTATTTGCATAAAACACGGTAAATAAGTTGTTACATCAAATAAAAGATCAACATGTTTTGTCCTGTTAGGACGTGCAAATATTCAATTGAATTTAAATTAGTTATTATTTAAACAGTACAATTATTAATATTATTATTATAGTATTCATATTTAAAATCATAATTCATTACAAACAGATTGAATTAAATTAAATTGAATTAAAATTAGTTATTATTTAAACAGTACAGTTACTTTTATTATTATAGTAGTAATATTTAAAATCAAAATACATTACAAACATTATATTCATGTTCAAGTGAATTTATTTGTAATTAAAAAACTCCTTAATATTATAGAAAGCCCTGTCCACCAACCACATAAAAAGTTTGCCTTTAAACTTACTAAGAGGCAATGACTTTATGTCGCTAGGCAGTTTTTTAAACACCTTTATTGCCATCTAGTAACAGCTCTTATGAGAGGTTGCCTTCTTTCTAAATGGAAGAACTAGTTTACCCTTATACCTTTTATTAAAACTAACAACATCACTATTTTTTTGTAAAAAACTGCTTATGTTTTTTGACCAAGACACCCAACTCGAAAATATAAATGCTAGGAAGTGTTAGAATTTTTAGGGTTGGAAAAAGTTCTCTACAAGAATATAATGGACCAACCCTGCAGATTGCCCTTACACACTTTTTTTGAGCAATAAAAGCTTTGTTCACTGTAGATCCATTTCCCCAGAGTATTACGCCATATCTCAAAACGGAATCTATATAGCCATGATAGGCGAGTAAAGCAATTTTTTGAGATGAGGTCCTTGACAATCTTCGTAATGGGTAAATGAACTTATTGATTTTTGTACATACTTCTATAATATGTCTTTGCCAAGTACAACCATCATCAATATGTATCCCCAAGAATTTTGTATTTTGAACCTCCTCTTGTTTTTGTCCATTTATATTAATGTCAATAGTTTCTTTATATTTCCTTAGGTTAAATTGTATTATTTTTGTTTTGCCTAAATTTACTTTGAGTCTATTCTTGTATAGCCAATCTGTGACACTTATAACAGCTGTCATTATTTTATCATTGTAATTGGATTTGTCGTCAGCAAAAAGTACAGACTTGCAATTGATAAAGTCAGGTAGGTCATTAACGTAAAGCAAAAAGAGAAGAGGCCCTCAGGACACTCCCTTGTGGTCATCCATTCACACTTCGCTTCCTTTTTTCCTTTTACTCGAAAGATGTCCATGATATGTGATTCATTAAGCTTGCTTTCGACCGTTTTTGACAATGTCATTGCTATTCCTATCAAGTTTCCACGGGTTTCTTCGGTTGTTTTGGGTACGTTCTTAATCTTAAAGTTGGTCTTACGGCCTTCGCGCTGCATATCTTCCAATTTTTGCTCCAGAATAGCTATTTGTTTTTTAACTTTTTTGTTTTGGCTTCTTTTTTTGAGTTCTTCGTTTTGCTTTGCTAAGAACGATATTGTTTTTCTATGCTAGAATTCGTGTCCTTAGTTTCTAAAAGCGCCGGGTAATTTTATTAATTTGTTGTTCCTGCACCTTAAACATAGAATTTATCATTTCCTCATTTCCTCTCTAAACGCAACAAACCTATCAGGTTCAATATCGTCCTCCACGCACTTTCTTTTGCAGCGCTGTGCAATAAAGCTATTATCCAAATGCTGTCCTGACAGCTCTAGGTGTGTTTCGGAGTGAGATTTATTCAATAAATTAGATTCCATTTGTGTGTGCGCTGAGCTTTAAATCGAACGCCACTACTATATGAGGCGGGGCCACGTAGGCCGGGGTGCAGGTAAAGATGTTCTCAGCTGCGTACGCGTCCATAAGCCAGTGGGCGGGACTACTATTACAAGGACAAGATGGTGTCGACCTCGCAAGCGCTGATTAGTTTATATTAAACAAAAGGTCTCACGGTACCTTGCTAGCATTGTACTAGGGCCCCAGATTTTACTCGGCGCTGCGCAGGTAATGTTGAAGCTTCTTAGTCCTTATGCACTCCTAATATTTCGTGTATATTTAATTGAGTTAATTTTGAATAAGAGTTATAAAGTTTCTGTATACATCTACTCCTAACGGAGGTCCGAAAGGAGAGGAGAGGATCTATCTAGCTATTATGCAGAATATGGTTAATAGACTTCCAGAGAAAATTAATGAAGAACTAAAACTTTCGATCTTGTTGAAGAATATACAGCCATATTTTCAACTAGCAGTTTGTAGAGATCAGTTTAAAAGCATATCAGAATTGATGACGGTGTCCTAGAACGCACAAGAACTAACCAAGAAAACTTCCAAGAGCAAACAAACACTAGTAATGCGCTGAAGCTGGACCTAGCATATCAAGGATACTCTCTTGCGGAAGTAAATCAGGTGACGCAAACAGCTAAGCGAAAAAATTTTGGCTTGCAAAATATAAAGTGCTGGAATTGTGGTGTTGCTGGTCACACGTTTAAAAATTGTACGCTACCTCGTCAAAGGTTATTTTGTTATAAATGTGGCAAATTTGGCCAAACGGTAAAATTGTATATGTTTGGGAAACGAAAACCAGGAGGTCATTACTCCTGCCAAATGATCTCCAAGACAGCTTCAAATATTAAAGATGTAGAATGGCAGAATTGGTTAAAGGTTGTTTCTCATTACTTTGAAACCGGTCAGTTATGTAATATCGTATCAAAAGGTAATGACAATCGTCAATACGCTCTTGGTAAAATTTTAAAGATCTTTCTTGGGATTACTTGATTCAGGGGCCACGTCTTCTGTAATTTCTAGAGGCTTATGTCGTAAATTCATAGATTTGGGATTCTCAATCCATGAAATACCTCAATTGAGTGTTTCCATGGCAGATGGAACATCCTACAATATTAAATCAGTAATTTATTTGCCAATACAATTTTTAAGCCGGTATAAAGTGGTAAAATTTTACATTATGGATAATTTAAGACATGATCTCCTCTTTGGT
The DNA here is from genome assembly GCA_907164705.1 of Parnassius apollo. Classification (NCBI taxonomy): domain Eukaryota; kingdom Metazoa; phylum Arthropoda; class Insecta; order Lepidoptera; family Papilionidae; genus Parnassius; species Parnassius apollo. The sequence continues at coordinate 4,722,347 of CAJQZP010001514.1, forward strand.
ATAAATGTCTTTAAACATTTTAATATCAATATTGTAAATACAGAACATATTATCAAACATGAAAGTATCCAAACATTATCTAATGGTGAATTGGCAACAATAAATATAAGCAATTCGGTTAAATCAAGACATGAGTTGACAGAGGATCAATCGAAAACCTTAGATTTAGTGGTTGAAGATATAAGGAATTCGGTAGGTGTTAGATATAGGAAGAACGAACTTGATAGAGCACTACATTGATAGAGGAGAAAATATGCCCGTCACTCAAAGGCAATATCCCTTTTCACCGCATATTATGCAGGAATTGGAAAATGTAGTGGATGAAATGTTGGCAAAAGATAATTGAACCATCATTTAGCTCATGGCATTCACCGGTAGTTTTAGTAAAAAAGGCATCAGGCTCTAATAGATTATCTTTTGATAGTAGACAACTAAATAAGACAACAAAGAATGATTCCTATCCTGACAAGAGTTACTTCTATTTTAGACAGTCTAAAGAATGCTCAGTATCTATCAACTCTAGATTTGAAATCAGCTTTCTGGCAGATACCATTAAAAACTACGAGTAAAGAAAAAACCGCATTGGGTTTGCCGGGTAAGGGTTTATTTCAATTCAACGTCATGCCCTTCGGTCTTAAAAATGCAAGTCAAACGCAACAGAGGCTAATGGACAAGTTATTTCCAACAGAGCGTAAAGGTAAAATCTTTGCTTATTTGGATGACATTGTGGTAAGATGTAGTAAGACTTTTGAAGATCACATTAGATCGTTGATTTGGGTTAAAAAGTAGTTGCTCTCAGCAGGTCTCACGGTAAATTTTGAGAAGTGTCAGTTTGCTCGTCCGTCGTTAAAGTACTTAGGCTATATTGTGGATAGAGAAGGTTTAAGACAGACCCAGAAAAAGTAAGAGCTATTTTAAACTATCCAAGACCAAACATATATACAAAGTTAAAACGTTTTCTGGGACTTGCGAGTTGGTATCAACGTTTTGTAGAGAATTTTGCAATTGTTTCAACTCCTTTACACGATGTCAATAAAGGTCTGAAAAAGGGTCAGAAAATTCAATGGAATGCAGAAGCTGAAACTGCTTCCATTAATCTCAAAACGGCGCTAACTACTACTCCGTTACTGAGTTGCCCTGATTTCAACTCAAACAAAGGTACGGGCGCTGTATTATTTCAAATCCGTGGTGGTATTGAGAGACCAATTGCGTATTCTAAGCGAAAATTTTCGGAAAGAAAGACAAAGTACTCTACTTCCGAGAGAGACTTACTAGGTATGATTCACGTGGTTGAACAATTTAGGCCGTACATAGAAGGCACGCACTTTAAGGTCATAACTAATCATAGCGCATTGCAATGGCTTTACAAGAATAAGAATCCTCATTGAAGGTTGGCTAGATGGGCAATGAGGCTACAACAGTTTGATTTCGAGGTGATATACAGAAAAGGTAAGGATAATATTGTACCGGATACACTATCAAGAGCATTCCAGATAAGGAAATAAGCATTATTAAACAAGATTTAAAATCAGAATTAGCAGATATTAAACCAGATGACAAAGATAGCTCGTACAAGTCAATTGAAAAAGAAATATCGGAAGGAAAAGACAGAGATGATTGGATGCTTAATCGAGGTATTTTATGGAAATATTTGAAACTAAAACAATTTCCAGATGAAAAAGATTCGTGGAAGATAGCAGTTCCTGAAAAATTGAGAAGACATGTATTAGTAGAATGACGTGACAGTCCAACAGCAGGACTTTTAGGAATTAGAAAATCTATAAGCCGAGCAAGACAACATTATTTCTGGCCTACCTTAATTAAAGATGTTAAAGATTACGTACGGAAATGTGAGACTTGTTCTCAGCATAAACCTAGACAACTGCCACCAATTGGAAAATTGGGTAAACACAAATATGTAACCGAGCTTTTCCAAATAGTTTCCATAGACTCAATAGGTCCTTTTCCGCGATCAAAGACTGGCAATACAATGTTGCTTGTTGTTTCGTGTTGGCTTAGCAAGTTTGTATTATTATTTCCCTTGAAAAATGGTAAAACATCAACTATTGTTAAAATTATTGAAGAACAGATATTTCTCGTATTTGGAGTACCAAATACAGTAATATGTGATAATGGAAAACAGTTTATTTCATCACAGTTTAAAGAATTAATTACAAACTACAACTCGAAAATTTTGGATACGCCTTATTATCATCCTCAAGCCAATCCTACAGAACGAGTAAATAGAGTGATTGGTACAGTTATAGCGTCTCATATTGAAGATAATCATAAAGATTGTGATAAGTTTGTACCTCATATAGGCCATGCCATTAGAACTGCTATACATGAAATAACTGGCAAGACTCCATCATACTTGTTTTTTGGTAGAGAAACCTCCTTACGAAACAAAATAGATTCTGGACAAGATAAAGATGATTATGTTAATATAAATACGAGTAGAAACTATTTCGAAAATAATTTAAAACTTAGAGAAGAGATATACAAAGATATAAACAAAAGGCTGCGAGAGGCTTATAAAGTCAATAGCAAAAATTATAATAAAAGAAGGCGAATATGCAATTTTAATGTTAGGGAGTTGGTTTGAAAGGAAACAAAAACAAAATCATGTGCTTATAAAAACTTTATGGCCAAGTTATCTCCAAAGTACGAAAAAGCTATAATTTGCACCTTCCTGCATCACTGATATGAAATGTTAACAGTAAAATTTATTTGTCTTAAAAGATGAGGACGGTGAAAGCCAATACTATATCCTTATTTGAGACGAATCGTTTGGCGACAAGTATAGCCTATTACTTAGAGCGGTAATACATGCATCAGGTGACTTCCTAAGGTTGCTGATTCCAGCCTCAAGTAGAAATATATCGTTTTTTTTAATTGTTTTTCCCTTTTTTATATTTAGTTTTTTATTATTTTACCCTTTTACTTTTATAATTAATAAAATTGTAAAATGATTTTATGCTCTCATTTACGTAATAAAAGAACTAAAAGTAAATTTTATGTTTCGTTGCTTGTAATTTTATTTTGCAGTTAATGTGTAGCTTTAGATTTTGCCAAGTATTAAGTGCTTACCTATTTTAGAGCTAAGAGTAATGTAGATTACGCTTAAGCATTATCTAGTTGTTTGCATTGTAGTGTTTTTATTGAAGCCTTACATGTTTCTTATAAATATCTTACACATTCACACATTTGTTTCTTGTCTTACCCGGACCCGGACCCGCATGGCTTGAGCATCCATGACGGAGGGTTTTGATTCTTCGATGCCCTATTCTTATGGTACTATGGATAGTTTAATGTGAATTGCAGCGCTGAAAGCCACTAGTTTGAATCCTACACAGAACAAATATTTTTACAGCCTACATAAATTTTTCCGGGTTTTGTATGTGTTTGTGCTATGTATGTTTGTAAACAATCTCCACGATACAGAAGAAAATTATGGTGGAACTTTAAAAAAAAAGCAATATTTTATACCTGACGGTAAGCATAATATGGTTGTAAAATTAATAGGTTGGCTTGGTCGAAGAAGGACGACGTTCTCACATAATAGCAGCGTAAATAGCAGCTTTGTGTTACTGTGCTTCATATTGTGAATATAGAGAATTGGAGACCCTTTTTAATGAATACCAGGCATTACATCTTAATCCTTCAGGGTGACAACACATCTGCATTTTGATTTTTAGTCGAGGATAAAGTGATGATAATAAATGTTTATACAATTAATAGAATCAGGGGTTACTTTGCGAAAATCTATTATACTAAATATTTTAATAGTTAATTTGCCAACATCCGCTCAATAAAATAAAATTATGTGTCTTACCTAGTTTAAAAAGTGCCTCCTGACCTTCCACCATTGCATGGACTAATCCCGTCAACACAAATCCCAGCATCCCTACTCCCAACACCAGGCTGGAGGTGCTCTTCAAAGTAGTAAGACACGTCATTTTATGTATATGCATTTTCCGATTATGCTTGTGTCATCCACCAACAAGTTGTCATTGATGTTTTAATTACAATACAAAACAAAAAAACACAACACTTTTAAATGAATTTTAATTATAAAACATTTAATTAAAATGTATGTATTTGTACCTATTTTCCAATTATATTACAAATGTTATTCACGTTTATAATCCATACTAATAGTATAAATGCGAAAGTGTGTTTCTTTGTTTGTCCTTCTTTCACGTCGCAACAGAGCGTCGGCATGGCATAATTTTTTGTATGGGGATAGTTCGGTGGCTTTATAGTGACATAGGTTACTTTTTTTCCGCGAAAAACATCTCATTCCCATTTCATATGTTGTAAAAGTTTTTCTTCTTTCACGTCGCAACAGAGCGTCGGCGTGGCATGAAATTTGGTATGGGGATAGTTCGGTGGCTGTAGAGTGACATAGGCTACTTTTTTTTAGCGGAAAAACATATCATTCCCGTGGGAAAATCGAATATGTTGAAAATTAAATTCAGCTAGGTGACGCCACCGTGATTCTACAAGACGGACGAAGGTACGATGGACAAACACAGAAGGTCAGAATATCTGGATTATTATGTCTTTTTACCAAAACTAAGATAAAAAATGTATAGATCTGTATTTTTCTAAGCAGGGCCGGGAAGAGAACGATAAAAAACATAAAATTGACTAGCTGATTTTCTTCAAACGTTTTGTTGCATTGTAATTCACGGAATAGGCGATAACCTCGCAGACGATATTAAGTAATCCGTTGATGCTCTGCCTACCCCGCAAGGGTTACAGGCGTGATTATAAGTATGGATCAGAAATACTATCACCACCTGTCACGCCTTCACCCTTAACTATTAATTAACTGTGATAGAAACAGTTCTTAGTAAGCCTTATTAATAAGCCTTAGTAATATTTATTGAACGGAAATGAATACAGTTCTTATATGTGGTTATGAATGAATCGGTATTACAATAAGAAAAATTGTGCAAAATTATAAGAAAAATATTTTTGAGAGTTCTTATTTAACTAACGTATGCATAGTTTAAATTGATTCCGCTAGATGTCGTTACTAGGTTTTTAAAACGCAGTAACGAAATGTTCCTGACATGTACTTAACTCTTGCCGTTAAGCCGCGCGTCAACTTATAGTGCATACGGTACCTATACGCTTAAATTGTTTCTATTTCGTAGCTTATTCGACTACTTGCTTTCGATTTCGGTTTTCTGCTTTTTTGTTTGTTATTTGCTTTGTGATTTGGTTAAGGTTGAATGGATTTATATTGTCTTTCATTTTCGGATTTGTGTATTTTTTGGATCGGTTTTGTTGATTTGTTTGGTATTCCTTTAAACATATTTAGACTCTGGCTTTGATTTTGGATTTTGTTTATTTAGAATCGTGAATTGGTTTTCGTTGTTTTAGGTTGTTTAACAACATTTCAAAGGAATATTAATAGTGTAGATAGTGTATACGTTACCTATACAATTACTTCTTTTTTTCGTTGGTTATATTTATATTGACTACTGCATTCGATTTCGGTATTTCTGCGATTTGTTTTGTGATTTGGTTTAAGTTGATTCGATTTTTTTTTGGCTATCGTTTTCCGATTCGTGTTGTATCTTTCATTGGTTTTATTGTTTTGATTTTAAAACATATTTAAAAGGAATATTTATTCCTGTTACATATTTTAGATTTGCTTTTTAAAAAAAATATTTAAAAGAAAATTTTATTCTTTTCAGGTATTTTAACGTTTTCTTATAAATAGGTTTTTTGTTACTTCATAATGCCTCGCAAAGGTAAGTCAAGCCTTACGAGAGTATCTTCTCAAAGACAAGTGAAAGTATTAGCTCGATCGCTAGAATCTTTAGAAGATGCTAAACTGAGAAGGCAAGAACAAGCAGAGCGTCAGGCTGCTTTTTGAGCATTTGAGACACCTTTTCAACGTCAGTAAAGGCGTCTTGAACAGACAGAGCGTCAGGCTGCTTTAAGAGCTTCCGAAACAACTTCTCAAAGTCAGGAAAGGCGTCTTGAACAATCAGAGCGTCAAGCTACTTTAAGAGCTACTGAAACACCTGATCAAAGTCAGCAAAGGCGTCTTGAACAGAGAGAGCGTCAATCTACTTTAAGATCTACTGAAACACCTGCTCAAAGTCAGCAAAGGCTATTAGAACAAGCGAAACATCAGGCCGCCTTAAGAGCCGCGGAATCACCTTATGAAACTCAACACAGACTCATTGAGCAAGCTGAACGTCAATCTACTATAATGGCATCTGATACACCAGAACAGACAAAGGCGCGAAGAGAAGCAAATGCACAGTTCCAAGCTGAACGTCGACAAAATTTTCAAAGAAATAATTGGTCGGTTTTTAATGACGCAGCATTCAATTATGATCCGTTGATCGATTATAAATTCAAAGGTTAGTTGTTATCGGACTGATTGACAATGCGTGTCGATTTTGCAGCGCTGTAAAATAGAAAGATGAGACAGCAGGCATGTGCTGTTCCAATAGCAAAGTGTATATCCCGTTACTTGGGGAACCAGAAAAACCTTTGAAAACTCTCGTTTTATATGATGCTAATGAGTCACGGCGCTTTTTTAATCAGGATCCGGAAATATAATTAATGCTTTTAAATGACGTCCTTCGGAGTTGACCAGGAAATAATAATGCCGGGATTTTCACCTACATTTACGGTGCAAGGGCAAATTTATCACATAATAGGTTCACTTTCTCTAGCTGAAAACGAACAGCATAAATTTTTACAAGTATATTTTATGGGTAACGAAGAAATTGAGGTAGACCGTCGCTGCCAATTTATCCAGGGGAGTTGTGAGAGACAGAGTGTTCAAAATTTAAAGATTCTTGCATGAACGTAACATTTTAGTCAAAAAATTTAAAACTACTTTAAAAAACCTACCTGAAGAGGATTATAAAGTCGTCATTCACGCAGATCGGACCCCACGAGGAGAGCATGAAAGGCGCTACAATGCACCTTTGACAAACGAAATAGCAGCCGTAATTAGTGGTGATTAATTTTTTTCACGAGACATTGTCTCGCGAGCACGTGATGATACGTTGCAACAGGTAGCCGATACGCACAAGTTTTATGACACTCTGCAATACCCATTGATTTATTGCAAAGGACAAGAAGGTTATCATTTTCAAATTCCACTCATTAATACGGTCACAAAGGAGCCTACTCCGAACAAAAAATATCATGTATGGATTTTTATGCGTATCATATGATGTTGCGAGAAAATGATTTTAACTTCTTAGCAAAATTGCTTCACATTCATGTCTTCCAAAAATTGATGAAATAATTGTCTACACCGGTAGACAATTATTTCATCAATTTTTGGTAGACATGAATGTGAAGGTAGAAAGTCAACGTCTCCGTTATATATCTTCAAATCAAAAAAAAAGCTGGGCGTTGAGAATTATATACGTTTACAAGATGAAGTGTCTAGCGACGCCAATGTAAACCCCAGAGATTTAGGTAAAATGGTAATTCTGCCCTCATCATTCGTTAACAGTCCCTGCTACCTACATGAGTACACACAAAACGCATTTGCCTATGTACGAACTTACGGAAGACCTGATCTTTTTTGTTACTTTTACTTGCAATCCCACATGGAAAGGAATAACCAAGAAGCTAATGCCGGGCCACAAAAGTACTGACAGACATGATGTAGTTGCTAGAGTATTTAGATTAAAAGTACAAAAATTAATATATGTAATTAAAAAAGGGAAAATTGTCGGAGAGGTGCAGTGCTTTGTGTATTCAATTGAATGGCAAAAAAAGAGGATTACCGCATACCCACATTCTAATGTGGCTTAAAGAGAAGTTGCGGCCCAGCCAAATAGAAGACATAATAAGCGCCGAGATTCCGGATCCTGAGCAAGATAAAGAATTGTATGATACCTTCGTCCGAAATATGATTCACGGTCCATGTGGAGTACGAAATTCAATATCGCCATGTATGAAAGAAGGAAAATGTACAAAGAAATTTCCTAAACTGCTAATAAAAGAAACAGTGCACAATGACAATGGCTACCCTTTATACAGACGCAGAGCTCCCGAAGATGTTGGCAGGAAAGTTACATTCAAATCTCGCTCTGGAGCGTTCGAAACCTTAGATATCAGCTGGATTCTCCCGTATTCGCTCATTGTATGTAAAATTTTTAATGCCCACATTAATGAGAACTATGACGTTCTGTCCGCGCAATGAAGTATATCTGTAAGGACATAAATAAAGGAAGCAACCAAGTAATATTTAATCTCATGAGTGAAGGTGAGGCAAATCCGGTTAATGAAGTACAGATCTTTTAAGTAGGGCGTTATGTCAGCAGTAACGAGGCAACGTGGCGTCTCCTTGGCTTCCATTTACACTAAAGGCACTCAAAAGTTACTCACCTTGCCAAAAGAAATTTCCAAGAAAGAATTGCATCACCGCCAAAAATCACACTAACCGCCTTCTTTCAAATTTGTCAAACCGATCCCTTTGTAAAAACGTTATTATATTCTGAAGTCCCCCCGCTATTATACTTGAAACACATCTAGGAAGGAGTGAAAACGCCGTATTCAAGGAGCGCCTGTTGCCAATTGGTCCGGTGTAAAGTCATTAGATGACCTTGGTCGTGTGTATACCGTCCATGTAACTAATCTTGAATGTTTCTGTTTACGATTTCTGCTGCACCATGTTCGGGGTCCTACAGGATATTAGACCTTAAACTGTCAACTGTCAGGAATGCGCAACTTATAGAGATGCATGTGAAGCTCTGCATCTTTTAGAAAACGATAATCACTGGGATGAAACCATGGAGGAAGCTGTGCAGTGACAGACACCAGCCGAAATCAGGCATCTTTATTCAACTCTCATATCATCTTGCGGGCTATCTAATGCACATGAATTGTGGGACAAATATAAAGAGTACATGGCGGAAGATATTTTGCGAAGGTTACAGCAGATACACGCAAACATGACATACAATGAACACATTTATAATGAAGCACTTGGGAAAATTGAAGATAAAGTAATGGCAATAGTAGGCAAAAAATTAAACGAATTTGGAATGATAAGCCCTCAGCGAACAACCGAAAATGAACTAAGTGATGAAATTATACGTGAAACAAACTACGATATACCAGCTTTGCTACAGCAAGTAGCCGAATTTTGATCCCGCTGGTTTCCCGAACAAAAACGAGTTTTTGACAAAGTATTAGGACAAATTGAATCTGGAAATGGTGCACTTTTCTTTTTAGATGCCCCTGGAGGAACTGGAAAGACATATAAAAACATTGCTGTGACCGTAGCTTCCTCCGGTATAGCCGCCACGGTGCTAAGCGGGGGCCGCACTGCACATTCTGTTTTAAAACTCCCTCTAAATCTAGCCTAGGAAGAATCGCCGATCTGCAACTTTAGCAAAAATAGTGCACGAGGTATAATGCTACAATAATGCTAACTTTTAGTGTGGGAGGAAAGTACAATGTCGTATAAAAAAGTTGTATAAGCATTAAATCGAACCCTCCAGGATTTGCGCAGCAATACCGATGTAATGAGAGGAATGGTGGTTTTACTGGCTGGTAACTTTCGCCAAACTTTACCTGTCATTTAAAAGGGCACACCTGCAGATGAAATTAAAGCATACCTCAAGTCGTCTATTTTATGGAACAAGGTGACCAAATTCAGTTCGACTTATTCACTACGAATATGACATGACGAATATGCTGACACACTATTAAAAATTGGCGATGGGCGGTTGGAAACGGATGCTGAGGGCTGCATTAAATTGACGAGAGATTTTTGTAATTTAGTACAAAGTCATTCCGAATTAGTTGTGAGCGTTTATTCAGATTTAACGAACATCATACATGAAGACAAATAGTTATGTGAAAGGGCGACTCTTGCACCAAAAAAAATGAGAGCGTTTACAAAATAAATTCAGATATATTAAGCGAAGTAGCAGGAGAAATAACAGTATAGTAAGAGTATTTGTCAGTGGACACAGTTATGGATACAGAACAGAGCACTTCATATCCCGCATAGTTTCTAAATTCTTTAGAGTTGTCAGGTGTGCCCTCATATGAGCTTCAATTAAAGTTAGGCATTCCAGTCATGCCAATGCGAAATTTAGATGCTCCTCGATTATGTAACGGGACTAGGCTGCGTGTGACACATCTTGGACTGAACATAATCGGTGCTACAATTTTGATAGGCGTAGAAAAAGGTGAACATTTTATTATATCACGGATCCCTATAATTTCCACAGATCTTCCTTTTCAATTTAAAAGGATGCAGTTCCCTATTAAGCTCATTTTGCGATGACAATTAATAAAGCTCAAGGGCAAACGTTACAAGTAGCGGGGGTCAACTTAGAAAAACCGTGCTTCTCTCATGGTCAGCTGTATGTAGCATGTTCGCGTGTGTCAAATGCTCAGAATCTCCACATTCTTTCCCCGAATGGAAAAACATATAACATTGTATACAGTAGCGTCTTAAAATAGTGTTCAGTTAGTTTTTTTTTTCCAAAAATTCCCACAATCAATTAATATTAATTCCCACAGATCTTCCCTTTCAATTCAAAATTTCCTATTTAGCTCAGTTTCTTTTCAATTCCAAATGCTGCACATCTGACGGTCCTATTAAGCTCAGTTTCCTTTCAACTCAAAAGGCTGCATCCCTGATGGAACTTTTATTTGACTCAGTTTCTTTTCAATTCAGAAAACTGCATCTCTGACGAATCAATTTAGCTCAGTTTCTTTTCAAATATCTGCATCCCTGATGGATAATTATGCTCAGGTTCCCTTAATTAAAAAAAAATATCCCGTTTCCATTTGGAATAAACAGGCTATTTTCATGCTTTCCTATACGCTGCGTTTCAAAACATTTAAATAGGCTGACGAATCAATTTTTCTCAGTTTCCTTTTAATGGCTGCATCTCTGACAAATCTTTAAAACTCAGTTTTCTTAAAGTTCAAAAAGCAATGGATAGTTCATTTCCCAGTGACCATGCGGGCGAAGCCGCGGGTAACAGCTAGTGTTTAAATAAAAATTATCACAAACTTAACTTAGAAACATGCTTTAGTAACATAAAAGTAATGAGACAAACTGGGCTGTGACTCAGCTATGTGGTGATTAACTAGATTATTTGATTTTTCAGTGTGTATTGTTATCGTGTAGTTGCGGCGTACGAGAAAATATCGTAAGAGTCGACTATATTCAATGCTAAAGAAATCTTAAGGCTTCTGAAATATGGTGCTATAACTATCTAGTAAACTTCAGACGTAAATATCACGACCGGTAATAGTCAGCTGCGGCCAAGGTGCGAGACGTATAGTTCTGCGGTCCTCAGGTCGGAGAGGTCTTAAGTAAAATCAGGAGGATTAGAAAACGGAAAGGGCTTATGAAACTTTTACGGGTCTATAAAGAAAAAAGAGGAAGATGAAGATTAGTTGCATTAATTGTGAAATATTTTTAACGTTAGCTTTATATAATATAATGATAATGTCTGCATAACAAAGAATTGACATAAAATATATATATTAACATGCTGTCTAAATATTACATCTTAGAGTATATACTAGAATCTCTGACTTTTAAATTAGGCAGGGCCTGTATCATAGAAGTCAGCGCTCTTCACAAAATTTGTGTCGGTGAGACAAGTATGGGTTAGTTAAATGTAAAAAGAAAGTAATAAATGAAAAAAAAAGTATTTTTTATAGAAGAGGGGGAAAACGAGCATGCGGCTCACCTGATATTAAGAGACTATCGCCGCCCATGAACAACACCCGGGGACTTACAGATGCGTTGCCGGCCTTTTAGAAAGGAGTAAGCTCTTTTCTTTAAGGCCCCTAAAACGTTTCGGTCCGGAAAAATTGCCTGGTAAACAATTACACAGAGAAGTTGTACGAGGAGGAAAACTCCTAGTAAAACGTATAGTAGTGGACCGCCAAGCATCCAGATAGTAAGGATGGTAACGGGAACTTTGAAGCGATGTGCGTTCGTAAAATTTGGCGGCTGGAATTAATCTTTAAAAACTATCCATGGTAGATACGATAGAAAACACAAAGGGATGCAACATCCTTATGCAGCACCAGTGAATCAAGCTGATCAGAAAGAGCTCGGGCGATTCAAATCGCTCTGCGCTGGACGCGGTCAAGTGGAAGTGGCTGGTACTGGGGTGCCCTGACCCAGATATGAGAACAGTATTCCATACGAGGCCGAACTTGTGCTTTGTAAAGTTACAAGCATTATGCCGGCATGAAATACTGTCTCGCTCTGCTGAGCACGCGAGGCTTTTAAGAGGCCAATTTCTCCTTCCCCTCCAAGTGACCACGAAACTGCACACTATTCGATATGGCACCGCCAAGGATTCTGATGCTAGCTGCGGTAGGGAGGGGAGTGCCTTCAAACTAAGGAGACACAACAAAGAGGTTCTTAAATAATAAACCTGTTACCATAAAAATTAAAAGAAATAAAAAGGAGAAAAATAAAAACAAAAAAAAGTGTGTTAGTGTGTGTGTGTGTGTGTGTGTGTGTGTGTGTGTGTGTGTGTGTGTGTGTGTGTGTGTGTGTGTGTGTGTGTGTGTGTGTGTGTGTGTGTGTGTGTGTGTGTGTGTGTGTGTGTGTGTGTGTGTGTGAGTATGTAGTATGTAGCAAAAGTCAAGCTAGGAGGTTTTCAGTTTCTTCATACGTCAGACAATGTTGCCAATTTGTTAGTTTTTTTTTTGCATTCAAACTTAATAAGCGGATAAATGTTGATTTTTTTATTTACTTTATTAAATAATATTGAGCTTATGATAAAATAGTGTTTTTTGGCATGTGATGTTCTACGAATCTCAAAAACGAAATCAAATTATACACATGGTCAGATCTGCGTTTGCATAAAACCTTAGGATCAAAGGGATTTTCCGTGTGTTTTCCTAAAGTAACACGATGTTATACGTGGTAGAGGCACGCTGCAGCCCTATTATGATTGTAGCACGAATGGGTCGGCTCGACCGGGGAAGGTCCTCGCTCTCACAGAATACCAGCGTTAAATAGTAGATTAATACTACTTTGTTTCCTATGGTGAGTGTGGAGATCCGGAGACCCTGTTTTACTGGAAACTGGACGTAAATTATGTCACAACAAATGATATTTAATTGAATAACAAAAATATTTCAGTTTTGACCTTTACACAAAAGGTATGTACTCGTATATATTTTGATAAGCATTCTAACGTGTACTAAGTAATCTTGAGCCAGTATCTATTATATTTTTATAAACGACTGCATAAAACCGAGGGGAAAAAACAGAAGAAAAATAATATTCGAATTCCGATTATCCACCCTGTCTGGGGTGGATAAAAGAAAACGCGATTCTCAGTATCCTCCCAAGAGTGGATTTCTTAGGGTTGATAAACGGAATTACCCAACCCAAGCGTATGATCTATGGTAAAATCCTTCCTATGAGATAATCTATGGGAAGGCATATATTCAGCAGTGGACTTTTATGGACTGTTATGGATAGATAGATGATCGACTGTCTGCAAAACTTCTGTGCTTGACCTTTCTCGCTGTGTGAATAATTTGTCATAATAGTCACGTTCGGCAGCCAAACTTTTCCAGTCGTTGGTCAAAATACTTACGCCAGCTGTAAAGTAGATGGCTTCACTACCTTCTATTGGATACCATTTTTATTATGAAATAGATTTAGGTATTCACTAGCGTAAAACCATAAATAACTTCAATGGGTCTCAATTTGTCAAGTAATTCTACCTCTTTTGCCATTCAACGATACCTGAACGAAAAACCATTATTCAAATCACTAAAAGCGATTGGCTGTGTGCCGAGTAATCCAAAGTTTTGTGAATCGTCTGCATAGTATAATACGACATAAATTCCCTAAATAATGAAAATGCTTAAATTATTCTATCTTAAGTAGTAACTAGAATATAAAGTAACTAGAATCATTTTCAATTTAGAATTGGTGTGTATGCTTATAACTTCAGTAATTTTTTTATTGTGATCAAACAAGCATACGGTTCATCTAATGTAAAGTTGACACTGCCATTCCTGAACATCTGTAATACCATATCCCTTTTATTAAAGGTCATCATATCGTATCGGTCCAGGAAAAACGGTGGCGACAGTTAATTCCACAATACACTCATGATGGACAGAAATTTATTTCTAATACTTGCAGTAGTAGACTGCCAACCATGGAGATAAAATTAAGATGACCAATTCTTCTGAGCACAACTCGTGATATCTCTTCATCTTGTTATCTCTTTACAAGGCTAGTGGAAGAAACCAATCGGAAAGAAGAATCGAAGAGTCGAAAATTCAAGCCACCGTTTTTTGCAATCAAGTGGTAGGAGCTGGGATGGTAGGTGTTTTCTGTATTTTACTGTTTTGGTGTTTCTACGTTTATTAGATGAAATGAAATGGCGCAATCTAGTAATAATTATTAAATTTCTTATTGTTACTTTATCAAATCTTAGACATAAGCCTCTCGTACTGAAATGAGGATTTCTCGGGATTAATTAAGTTTGTCATTTCGGCTTACTGATACATATGTGATAAATTGGTTTATTCATTTATTTATTAACGGGCCAAATAATAACATATTTATAAATAGATTAAAAAGCTTTACGTAATTAATTTATATTAAAGATTATAATTAAAATAGTTTGTTGCAGATTTAGTCATTTGTACAATCCATGTTTCTATTGTATAATTCTACTTTAAAAAAAGATCACATTTTGTTTCTTGCTGATTCTTCCCAAGACAGAGGTTTTTCCATGTTCTACTTTTGGACTATTTAACCTCTTTATCCCCTAACGGTCTCATGAGGCTGCACCCACCCACAGCACTTTAACCCATAAAATCGTATATATATAGAGACTACTTTTCTGTGACTTTTTTGGCATTATAGAATCAATATGAAATTTTCTATCGTCTAGTGCAAAAAAAAGTTAGTTATTTTAATTGATATTTATTTATAATCTACGTTCATTTCTTACGTCATTTACGCGTGAATGTTATTGTGTAGATTTTTGAATTTTTCTAGTGTTTTATTATGAAATTGTAATGAAAGATTGTGTGTGAATATAATTTATCTTTTTAGTTAAATGATTTCGAGTAATATATATTGAAATAATTGTGATTTTCTCGCTGCCGATATACGCTTTTTTTTTTTTTCAAAATACAATAAAAGAAGTAAAATCAAACTTTTTTTTAGACCACAGGATAGACAACTTTGTTCAGATTTTATAATTCAAAACTTTTTTGCAGAAAAGTAGTATATAAATATAAGTTTTAATGGTTTTAAGTGATGTGGGTGGGCGTAGTCGCATGCGACCGCTCGCGATTTGCCGTGCGCATGCGACTGCATGGGATTTTCAATAAGTTTGAGGGGTTAAATTTAACGCCTGAAGTAAGTGTTTATGGACAAAAGTTGTTTCACCGCTGGAAGTGAGCCGCTCTCGCCGTAGGGAAGGATTAATGAATGATGATCGCAATACCAAAAGATTCGCACCTTAGCTGCTGATTCTAAACATCACATGTTCTTGGCTTTATTTTCTAAAACACCGTAGTAAAATAATGGCTTGACCGAGGAAAGACCACGCTCTCAGAAATCGTTAAATAGCAGCTTTGTTTCTTGTGGTAAGTGTAGTAACCGAAGACTCGTTTAATTAGAAACGAGGCATTCCATTTTAGTTGTCATAGGTGACAACGCATCTCCATGAGCCACAGAATTCATTTACTATCAATTGGACTGTGAGTCAATCTTATTCTGTAAAAACCTAAATTAAAAATAAAACATGCAAGTTACTTTACGATGTATTCCTCCACTCTTTTATATATATACGTAACCCAATTTGGTCTCCTATCTCCTATAAAAAATCTTTAGCCCCGTTACATATAAATGTAACCAGAGTTACCGTTACAGCTTATTAAAAATCTACTGTTGCAAATAGGGCTTCCCCAAGATGACGTTACTGTTGTACTGTTACAGCCTATATACGTCCCACTGCTGAGCACGGGATTCCCTTCTTTTCTAAAAGGGTATTAGGGCAAGGGAGTGTCCGATGCGCTGCGGTTTTTTTTATTTCTCAGATATTCAGTTTTCCTTACGATGTTTTCCTTCACCACTGAGCACGTGGTGAATCAGCACTTATAATTGCAATTAACAATTTCATTGGTGCTGGCGGGGTCGAACCCGGTTTGCTCGCGTACTGTGAAATTTACAGCGAGCGTTAACCATCTGAGCTACCACGGCTCTTCTACCCAAAGACGATATGGGGGGTACTATTGGTATGAATTGGTGTAATAAGTCCCACATAAATGTAAAAAATAAATAGAAGAAACACTATTAGCGATGTAAGAAAATCCACTGACGTATGTCGTCCCGTGGATGTGTTGACGGGCCACAGAAAAACCAGAGGCAAACCAGGAGTTGTGCAGCAGAGTTTTCCTAATAACAATTAAAAATAAACAAACTATGGTTGCCAACCTGCTTGCCAAGCGTATCAAATATGGTAAATAACAGTGGACTTTTGAAAGACTGTAACTCTAACGGTAAATTTGTCTACTTAATGTTATTTTTTTATGTAGCTTACACGTTCGTAAAAATTTCGCAGTACTTGTGTCGAGTACCCCCGCGGGCACCAATAAAATTATCATCATTTTATGATATGATTGAGATATGATTCATATGTTTTCTTAATAATAAGTGCAGACTTACCACGTGCTTTGCGGGTTAGAGGCGTCATGATGAAACTTTACGTTTTTTTTTGATGTAAGGGTGACAAACGAGCGTAAAGTAAAGTCTACATTACACAATAATATATAGATACCTAATATTCTTGATTAAGATTAAAAATGCGGAAGCGTTGCCACCTAAGGGCTTAGATGGAATTGATTTTTATCAGTAAAAAGGGAATTCGTTTATCTACACTCACCATATGAAACGACACAGCATTACGCTGCTGTTGAACAATGGTATTCTGTAGGAGCGTGGTCTTTTCACGTTCGAGACTTCGTGAACTATTTCTACTTTTATATTGACTAAATATATTATTATTGACTAAACTCCGCCAACAAACACTGGAGCTGTACGGTAGACTAACTTCTTCATAGTCCTTTTAGAAATGAGATGAAACCTGTGTCCAAAACATGAACGTATACAGGCGGTAACTACTTTTGTAAGATTTACACTAATTTGTTGGATTTTATGAATTAAATTAAAGATGTCAGAATTGTAAGCATTTACTCTCCAGCAGTGTTTTATGATAGCATATTTTGGCGTGGTTCCAGTACTGTTACGTAATGTGAATGTTTAATGCACAGAAAACAGACTTTTTATGGTACCATTTAGATTTTTTATGTTTTAATTAAAGCTAGTGATATAGTCTTTATTATTCGTTACTTATTAATTAAATGTTTGTCATAAAATAACGATATAAAGTGTTTACTTAATGCCTCATAGCAATCTTAACCAGTCCCTGTGAATGATTTAAGAAACTGAGGCGTTTCCAAAAGGTTTATGAAATAAAATCAAAAATAAAAATAAGATACGACCACATATCGATAAAGAGAATATAATAAAAATTTAAATACAATTTAATAATAAATAAATATGTAATTCTTGATGGGATACTTGTCAATTAAAAAAAATTCAGGCTCTAACTTGTCCAACGTAGGCCTTCCTCACAGATTGCCATAAACGTGTTGAGTACCTGAATCCATAGAATTCTTGCAAGTTTTCTTAGATCATTATTCCACCTTAAAGGAGGAAACTCAACACTAAACTTAGTAATAATGATTTGCTAAGTAATTATATCTCGTCACATTTTAAAATACTCATAATTTTTGGTAGGTGTTGGCGTGCTTTTATGGGGGTTTTCAGTCTATCAACACTGATAAAATGGCAGAAAAGATTTTAAAATATTGACAGACTTTAAGGTATACACTGTTTAAGTTTTTGTTTTGTCGTATACTCGTATACGGCAACAACTTCGAGTATAGTGCGCTTACCACTTTATTTTTTATAATATAGTGTGCGTGTTGTTATCTTATAATTATAAGCATACGATTAATACAAGATTTCGTTTTGTTTGTGTTCAACTTAGGACTAAGCTCATGAGCATAGTGCTATAGCATCTCAGCGATTTTGCCATAATCGTTAAAATCGTAGTTTCCTTCTTAAGATTCGTTTCATATAAAGCTCACGGTATGAAAAATAGATAAGTAGTAAAGTCAAGCGTCAATAAAAAAGCTGTTACGGTTTTTCTCTGCGCAACATAGTCGCGCATCTCATTTCTCTCAGTCTTTCCTTATTCCCATTCTCTTTGCAAATATTTGGAAAGCGTGATGAGGCTAGTATAACAGTGTAATCACTGTTTCTTTAATTTGAATATAGTACTAAGTGTAATCAAAGTTTAGTATACTCGTATAATATGAAACGTCAGTTTGTGGAGTTTTAGAGATTGAAAATTTGAAAGATAAAAGAACCGTAAGTCTTAACATTAAGAACTGTAAGTTATAGTTTAAAGAATATATTTTATTAAATCAATATACATAAATATTTATTTATTTCTTAACTTTATTTAAATGGTTATGATGGTAATGGTTAATAATTATCTCATGTATCTTATTTATAATAAAAGGTTTGTACGTTTCCATATCATTGTTGTTATTTTATAGTTTAATTATATTTAATAAAAGCTTATCTTAGGAAGGCTTAAAGTATTTTCTGGTATTCACTGGCTTGATCTAAATTGCCCGGTAATATATATTGTAAAAGAAAATTACTACTACAAGGCGATTTGTATGACAACCTTTCCAATATTACACGATACACCATTCGCTTCCTCTCTGGCTTCGTTCCAAAACTGTTAGAAAAGTTTCTGTGTAGGCCAAGTAGGACAGTAATGAATTATTGAAGCGAACGATCGAAAAATAGCGTAACTCCGTACTTTGTGATCCAAGATCTAAGCCTGAAATTTTGAATATATATCTAAATAAACCTTTTAGTCTTCTCACGGCCTAATGCACGCTTTTTTTAAAGGATAATTGATACAGAGTGCAAAAGTCAATCAGTTTTTTTCGAAACGACAGTAGCAAACTGACAAAACGTCGTTTGACTATTTTCGTGAACCACTCATAACACAAGCACTTTATACTTACCAAGCGTGGTTTAAGGGAATATTAGAAATTTTAATAGGATTGTTAGAATTTTATGAAAAAAAAGTTTTACATACGAAAACTATTTCTTTTTAAATTTTAAATTAGTTATTGACTAAATTAATAGATATTAATTTCAAAATATTAAAGTAAAACATACTACGTTTAGACTCATACTGTGAAAACCTCGAACTTTCAAACAGAAACAGAACCCGCGCAGAGTCCTACGGATGATTAGCAACAGAGTAGACTCCAAATTACTTGCAAGGCTTATTGGTCTACATATTTTATGAGTTCCATAAGCAGACAAGCCAGAAATTTTATGTATTTATATGAATAGTTTCGCGTAGTTTTTGTGTACAGTTTTTACTAACATTGCATGTAAGCAAAATTGTACCTTCACTAACTTAATAAATAAATAATTGATCAAAAATATTGAATATATATTTATTTAGGGTGTAAAGGGTGTAAAAGGTTTTCCCTGCCTCCATTTTCAAATGACAATATCTTCTTCATGCATGCATCCTGATGTTTGACAGACGATGCTCTGATGATCGACTGACTGCGGTAAATTCTTTAAAAATGGCGGATGTGAATTTTTCGCACTGATGATAGGGACATAGTCTCATTACTGCAAAAATATTAGGGTTCTATTCTCATCAATTCGCCTGCCTGGTAGAGGAAAATAGACAAGTATTTGTTTACTTTTTGTAATGATTAGAAATGGGCTTGTATAATAAATTTAATGTTTAAAATAAACTAAAATAATACAATCAAAGCCATAAAGTTATTATTTTGTCATCATTTTTATTATACCAGCAAAGTATTAGATAAAACATAAGTTGGGAAAAAAAATCAATTTCATTGGTTCATACATTTATAAAGGACTATAAGGATAAAGGTTCAGCTAATAAAAGAATTAAAAATGGTTGATGACGATAAAGTTAATGATAATATTAAGTTCATCAATTTAACTACTTAAGTTATTATCTATCGGGCACAGCTTTCTTAAGATAACAGAAAGGTAAAATTAACTTTTCGGAGAGTAATGTTACGACATTCGACTGAGCTGAGCACTGAGCTAAGTTTCTAAGACACATCATTTGTCTAAGAATTAGCGATATTTTTCTCGGTCTTATCTCCAAGTTAATGGCTTCAATTATTCAAAAAGAGACGTAAAGTAGAGAATTTCTCTGTTGCGTTACTAAGATTAATAGCAAAGTTAGCAAAGGTAAAAAATGGGATTTTGAATACAGTTGATCTATTTGATTATTGACCATAAATTGGTAAGGAGTTAGTTTATCTTCGGTTTACGATGGGAGAGTTGACATTTAAACTCATATACAAGTAAGAAGAAGTTATTGGATCTATTTTATTAAATATTCCTATTTAAAGGATCTGAGTCTGCAACTATTGATTCTATTCCAGATGTTAATGTGCAAGCCCGAGTCCCTGATCAAAGCTTTCACGTGGTTGAGCGATGCTGCAGCTATATTATGAGTATAATTGTGGCATAAATGAGTCAGCTCGACCGAGGAAGAAGAGACCCTTTTTACTGAAAACAAGGAATTCCATCTAAGTCCTCAGGGGTATCAATTCATTTGCATTCTGATTCTTAGGCGATGATAGATGTCTATGGGACGTAGCTACCATTAACCGTCAGGCGAACTGTGTTATCGTTTGTTATATTAAAATAAAACAGGATATGTCACTCTTAAGCTACTAGTTATTGTAATAAAGGCTAATAACGATTTTTTTCTTTTTTTATAATTATTCTTAAAATTGTGAATTACCTTTTTTGTCTAAAGAAGCTATAAAAGTAAATATTAAGTGGTAATTTTTCAATCATCAAATACGATTTACTCATATGATAAAATTTAACATAAACAAATGAAAAATTACACATGTGTAATAAAAAATAACTTTTAGTTTCTAGTAGGCTCTTACTTTTTATTAAAGGTTTTTTCAACTCTTTTGAGTGAATTGACGCATATCACAACCTCAATGTCGTCAAAAAACCAACATTATAAACCAACCAACCAACCGACCAACATTATAACACTTGAAAGTTGCAAAATAGGGTATGAAACCCTATTTTGCAACTTTAAAGTGAAGAAAATTTTCTCCAAATTTATGTATAAACTGTTAAAAACCCTTGAAGTATAAACTGTTTAATAAAAAAATCATTAAAGGCGTTTCACATTTTGTCGAAGATACCATATAACATACATAAATACAAAAAGGTCCATATGTCTTACATTTTTTTGTGGAAGAGAGGAATTTCATCTTTGTCCTCCAAAAGTAACAAAGCATCTTCATTTTTATTTCTTATTCAAGAATAGATGCAGAGGTCTATGAGCCACAGCATCTACCTTAAAGTAGTGAGAGTAATAGAGAAACAGAAGCGGATAATGATTCATCTGCTGTTTCGCTGTCACCCTAAGATTTTGATGAAGTTTCACTATCAGATGAAGAATTTCAGCTAGTCAGATGAGGAGAACGGCCACTGAAGTACCTTAGTAGAGGAAATTTTATTGTTAAAGACAAAAAAACTGAGTGGATCCACCGCGACGTGTACGAACAAAATCAAATATGTATCGTTTTTATTTTACAGGATCGATTGGTCGTTCGTGGTAGAGGCCTAGGATCTTATATTTACGGAAAATTGTTTATAGGAGATAGTTCACTATACCAATATTTTACTCAGTTCTTTTGTCCATAGCTGTAAACTTCCTAGTCTAAGGTATTTCAATAACACTTCTTCATCATCGGTTGTAGTTCTTCATGTAATAGTGAAACTTCGTCTAAATCTTATGTAATAGTAAAACTTCTAAATCTGAGAATACATCAGCAGATGAATGTTCATCTGCTTCCTGCTCGGTATCACTTTTATGTTCGTTATACTTCTCTTAATCGTCTATTCACAACACTTTTACTTCCTCGCTGTTCTCAACTTCCACGTTTTATAAAAGTACGAGTATAATTTTAATTTTAAAGTGAATTAAGTCACAATGTGATAATGGTCTCAATTTTGAATGTTTCCTAGGGAGAATAATACATTATGTTGCTTTTTACATTTTTTATAGGTTTTTGCTATTTGTTAGTTTTCTATGAT
Organism: Parnassius apollo; assembly: GCA_907164705.1. NCBI lineage: Eukaryota > Metazoa > Arthropoda > Insecta > Lepidoptera > Papilionidae > Parnassius > Parnassius apollo. The sequence continues at coordinate 4,744,605 of CAJQZP010001514.1, forward strand.
AAGCTCTCATTTTTCAATATTAACTAGTATTAATTAAGTTTGCGCTTTGATTAATTGATAGTAACATGAAAAAAAAACAATACCACCCTCATAAATTAAAAAAAAATTCCTAGATTCCTAGATATATTTAAATACTGTCATAATTTCCACTCGGTATCATTACCGTCTTTGCGTCTGTAAATAAATAGCGATTACCATTGCGCCGGGTTAAAAAACATTCAGTCGAGTTTATAATTTATTTTAATTAATAACTTCGAGCTGATGAAAATTAATAAGTCTTACATTCATATACACAAACGTCACGCCTATAATCCCTAAAGGCGGTAGGCGCAGTCAAAAGAGCAGCCAATAACTCGGGCTTAAATTACTCAAAAAATATGGGCATAGTTGTAAAATTGTGAAAGAAAAGATGTGCCTAACCCAGGTTACACAATCATAAATACCTGTTAGTTACCTTTATTATTATGCTAGGTAAGTAACACTTCTTTTAATTGTATATATATGAAAATATTTTACGTTATTAGAACCACATAAACGTGGGACATATAAATCCTAGGCCAACATGGGATACTCCCAGGCAGTTCAACAATATAAATGTGGCATCATCATCATTACCATTATAGCCCTTTTCAAATCCACTGAACATAGGTCTCCCCCAGTAATGCTACAATGCACGGTCCTGAGCCACCTGCATCCACCACTTCCTGCATGTCTACTACGTCGTCTCTCCATCTATTGGGGGGGTCACACTTTAATACGTCCACCGGTACGAGGTCGCTTGCCACTGGAGAACCTTTTTTTTCCATCAATAGTCGGTTCTTCGTGCTATATGGCCGGCCCATTGCTATTTCAGCTTACTAATCCGCTGGGTAATATCGTCACTCTGGTTCTACTGTGGATATCTTCATTTCTAAGTTTATCACAAAGAGAAACCCCGAGTACAAACCTTTCCATAGATCGCTGTGACCTTGAGCGTCCTCATACGGCCAGCAGTGAAGGACAACGTCTCAGATCCATAAGTAATTGCTAGCAATACGCACTGGTTGTACAGTCGTTTTCAGGTTTTGAGGTATAATTGATGAGAAGATGTGTCGCAATTTCCCTGTGGCATCCGGCGCACCTCGCGACGTAATGAGATTATATGGAAGCTTAAGTGTTTATCCTCATTCGTTTAAAAATAAAATAGATTTTTTACTGACTTTGGGTCCAAATGGACCCACAATTCCGGTTAAGGTTTAAAGATACTGTGTCATTTAATAAGCGTGCCGTATATATATATATATATATATATATATATATATATATATATATATATATATATATATATATATATATTATTACACGGAATGAGGCCTACACATTTAATTTTTTAATGTTTTTCATACTTCCCGGTTATTTTTAACAGAAAATATTATCCAAATTACATTTATTTTTATTTAAATAGATTGGGCTAAAATAAATCTATAAACACGAATAGTATCATGGATGAGTCGTGAGTTACACTGAATAGAACAAAGCAACAGCGCCGGTTTTGGTCATTTTACGTAATGCCCATCACATGCTACCCCGCCCCAAAATGATGCAAGATTTAGGTCGTTACAGCTATTCGACTATATCCATAATATAAGTCTAATAATGATATTAGATTCATATTTCTAAAATTAAATTAAGCTTAATAATTATTAAGGATAGATCAATAGACTTTTTGTTATCGTCCACTCTTCTGACCCGTATCAGTGTGATTTTAAAGACGTATCACATCAAAAGCCTAATTATCGAATTATTGAGGTTAAGATTAAATGAGAATGTTATTTCGTTTTCCAAAGAAATGTAGTGCATCTACAATATTCGCCGAAAAACGCTTGCCGACGCTCGATGCTTAAATAAGATATTTTGTGGCCATATTTAGAAGTAATCTGCTTAAATTTAGAAACGCGATCATACAAACTTTAATGCATCATTGTAGTGAAATATTTAAATATTGGTCTAGATTGATAAGATTCAAGTTTTAATTTATTTGGTAGCATGTTTTTATTGTATTTTTTATCATTATAATTTATTTCATTTTATTGTTACTTATACATATTTTTTACGAACCTTTGTTGTCTGTAAATAAATGATGACGATTATTATTTTTAATATAATTTAATGGAATGGAAATCCGACACGACCGGATATAGGTCAGACGCAGGACCAACTGCTTTACGTAATTTCCAAGGCACGGTAGTGAAACACCGCCAACTTTCTGACTTCAAGGTACTACTGAAAATGTTTTGACGGGTATACCGGGATACAAAGCACTACCGGACAGGAGCCCCAAAATGTATTATTTTGGGGTTCCTATCCCGTAGTGTTTTTAAAGGGGCTTTTATAGAAAAGAAGAAGGAACTAATACAACTGAATTAATAAAATATTGACTGAGATAGATTTATACTAAATACTACGAAATATTGTATTTCGTATAACACACAAAAATTAAGGAGTTAAAGATTATTTTATACTATCAAAAGACGTAATATTTAGCCTTCGGTATAATAGATAACATACCATTATGTGCAAGCAAATACCTAAATGATATACTTACCTAAATCTATTTGTATGTATGTCCATGGGCTGCGAAGGCCAATTCAGTGTACTGGCGTGGATTGCAAATTTTTGTTTAATACAATTTTGTCTATACACTAATTATGTGGTCGTTATAATATTTGTTTTTCTACTGAGACATCTCTCCTCTCATTTCTGCTAATTTTTTGGACCGATTTGACTGTTGCACTAATTCAGCGGTTATGTGCGGTTGTTGGCAGAATTACATTTATTTAATTTATTTTTGTTCCCCATTTATACAAGTTTCTTCATGATTAATATCACAGCAGAGCATGTGAAAATCTGCAATCTAATCCAGCGGGTGTCAAACCCCCAACCCAGGTTGATTACTAAGAAAAATTAACAGTATATGAGCGAGAGGCTTTGTTTTTAACTGCAACATTATAAGCCGTAGTGCTGTATTAAAAAAATGTTGTTTTTCATAAATGAAAAAGATTTAAAAATTTATTTTCATCATAATGTCAACACGCAATTGCTATAAATTATAGCTCCACGCCCTATAATTAACAGAAATATAATAGTGATAATAAATATATCAGAATGTCACCAATCGCGTGCACTGCGTGACATTTTCATTGTGACTGTTTTGTTCCTCACATAACAATGATTGTAAAGCACAAAGATTATTATTTTATGAAATTTCGACAGAAGCCTAATGGCAGAGCGCGGACCGCGAACTCAAAAAGGTCGTGGGTTCGAATCCACCATTCGACTACTGGAGTAAACCACTCGTAACACAAGCAATTTAAGCTTACCACGAGAGGTTAAGGTGAATATTAGTAATGTTTATAGGATTGTTAATATTCTTTAAAAAAATCACTTTGTCCATCAGTTAAAATATATATTAAGGAATGGTGAGATAAGAAAGGCAATATAGTAATTTAAGCATCTCTCTACGTTGTTGGCGCTCTTCTATGTACTTTTAAATCCGCGTGGATGAATTCCACCCTTATAGCCAGGCGGCATTTAACCATCTGCTTTGTTTAAGCGATAGTTTATGGGCCGTGAGCTTGGGGTTCGTGACAATAAAAACTGCCGATTGAATTACCAAAATTGACACTTTAATTACATAACACCAATTACAACTAAAACACACTAATAATAAAACACAATTGTACTACTGAACACTTTAGTTCACAGTTGTATCGCTTCAAAGTATTAGCTTGGAGCGCCCATTCAGTACCGACCCGGGTCGTGGTCTGTACTGGCCTTATGTAGGGCCTCTTATACTGAAACATCTCGAATGTTCGAGTACACACTAGTATCCACTGACTAGATGTAAAAAGTTCTGACATGGAAATCTCTAGAAGGATCTTGACTCACCCAGTTCTGCTTATTCATACCAGAGGGCGCTAGTGGTAACTAATGTTGCCATATACTAGGTATTTATTATGGCACGCAAAAGTATTTTACATTATTCCTCACAAGTGACAATGTTCATTTAGCTGCCAGTTCTTAGTCTAGTGAAGAGTGAGTACAGATCTTATTTGTAATCTTCATATTGGTATTATGAAACAATATAATATATTATATATACGAGCAGACATGTGTCGCTCATTCATTTCTAGTGACTAAATCGTTGAATTTGTCATTCAGATCGATCATTCAAATGGATTCTTTTCAGTACTCTTTGATGTGTGAAACTCGTTCGATGATGTCGGTTGTCAGGCAATACTCTTTGCTTGTAAGTCCTGTTAATTGTTTGATTCGGAACGTTCAAAGTTATTAAAATCACCAATTATTTGCTGCAATCAAAGGTACGAATGATTTTCGATTGACACATGTATAATTCGAGTACATGCATAAACTCCTTCGCTTTTCACCCAAAGTGGTATGCAAAGACGGTCTTCTATTTGTCAAGGTTTTCAAACACCTCTGGTGCTTCTTTAACGTCCATATGTTTACGAATACATGATCATCGATAATAAGTATACTTAATTTGGCTCATCTGCATTATATCGCCAATTCGGTCGATAAAAATCCATTTGTGACGTGTCTTGCTGACTCTGCTACTCCCTCTTACAGCATACATTTTCTCTGTCACTTTTCCTTATTCATTTTTACTATATGTGCGAACCGTTAATTTTATAAATGAAGAAGAATGAAACATTAATTGTATAGACCTGTTCAAAAAATTTTCTTGCAAGGCGTACTTTTTCTCTTATCACACATTTTCTTATACGCTTGTGTGATAGCATTAGAGTAATGCTAAAACTTTGGAATTATGGTATGTAATGCAAGTATGTAATCGGTGACATTGAATGAAACATGATTGACTTGGGTGACATTGCAAAAACATACGTGAGGTGTCATGGAATATAATCTGAACTCATACCCTAAGCTCAATTGTGTGTAAGCCATAACCCGAGCTTATAAGCCATTAGCTTATGAGCCATAGAAGAAAAATTATATATCATAAAAACCATCACCATCATTAGTGCAAATCACAAGACCAATACTGAACCTTGGTATCCTACATAGAATATCACAAAGCACGGAAATGTGTCATATAAATATACTTACCTGGACATAGCACATCATAATTTTTTCATAAAAACATTGTCAACTGCTGCACATTGACCTCTACCGTTGTAGAGAGGATGCCTTGATCATCACTGATCGTCACGCTTGGTAGGTGAAATGAGGTTTGGATAGATGTCTCGTATATTTGTTGCTGCTGGTCTGGGTATTTTAAGCCTGCCGGAAGCGAAATGGTTATATTGATAACTATCGAAAGCCATAAGATTATTCTGCCTTTACCCATAGCCACAACTTATGACGTCTTTAGGATGAAACGAGGTAATGAATTATTTTACGCTACCACTTCCCAGTAGTTATAATAATGTAATAACTAAAATAAGTAAGTACATTAAACGCAGTTAGAACGCAATGTAACTAAACAGGAAATAAAGAAATTATTAAAAATACAAACAGCAATCCTGCTAAAATCTCATATTATGCCACGGTATGACATTCATTTATATCTGGCATCTTTCCAAGGCCATTATGATCGCTTCTGCACTTCTACGTTGGACAGTAAAAAAATTAAAATAAAAACACAAATAGTTTGCTATTTCCCAAATACTAAGACAATTCATAAAATCAATAAACCAATAAATATGTTCACGACACAAACACAAGCTCTAATTGGTACTTTTAATAACAATTATAATTAAAGGACGATGTTTGTGATATGCTTTAGGGAGGGCTATGTTCATAAGTGGACTTGGTGAAGAACCGTAATAGTAATTATATGATCATCGGATATGCAGATAAATAACCAATTTCTCCAAAAAAATTATATATTGTCACCCCTGTGATTAAGATAGACTCAATCGATTAAAGTACTTTATACAAACAAAGTATAAACTGATATTCTTGTAATTATCTTCGAACAGGAATACCAAAGTGGTTACATTGTTGTTTAAACTCAGATGTGGGTGATTGATTCAGGCGTAAAACTGACGAGATCTCAGAATCATTAACTGCGTATGGTGAACTAACTTTTATTATTCAATGGCTCCGTGGCGCAGTGCAGCTGCAGCGTGGCGCTGAGGGCCGCGGGTTTGAATCCCGCACGGAAATAGCAATTGTATAACTTACGAATAATCGTTCTGGATCGCGATGTTTGTTCTTGTGCAATTTATATTTTAAGCTAGATAGCGATAAAGGAAAAAGTCCTAGTGAGGGGGTATTTTTTTACATCTACTGCGTTTTGTATTCTATAAATTGGTTCATTAAAGACAAATTTCACATTAATTGTTTTATGGTATATATTTGAGTTATTAAAAAAAAGAAAATTATATTTATGACACAAAACTATACTACTGCTTTCTTACACCGCAACGACACGGTCAACTCTATGTGTGTCACACAAAAATAACACTGGATAAAAATCTGAAGGTGGGAATTATAACATAATTAAAGAAATAAGATCGAGATATTGAACTCGAAGGAATAGTAAGGATGATAAGCTCCAAGTGAAGATATGGAAATAAATCTCACACATGTTTTTTTATTTATTGCCATCAACATGTTGTGTTGTATGATGTTTCTTATTTTTAACAACAACAGAAAGTTCAGAATTTTTCAATGATACTTAAAATATCTTATTGTTAAAATTGTAGTTCTTCACTAGTCGATCTGACACATTCGTGCTGCAATTATTATTTGCCGCAGTAAGATTCTACCGCAAACACATTTTTAGTAAAGGTCATTGAGAAAAAGTCGGGACATAATATTGTCTACAATGTACAGTATTTTAAGACATTAAGTTCAAATCTGGAACTTTTCCAAAAATATCATATCGTAAGTTACAAAATGAATTAAATTCAACTGTTGTATATACATTTAAATTTAAAAATTTTTAATGAAAGATTTATTGGTACAAGAAAAGTCAGTGAGGATATATGGGGTGTTGTGTATTATAATATCGGTAGTTGCTCGTCAAAAAATCAAAACCTACTAAATTTAATTTTTGGGAGCGGCTGCCAATGACACGAATCTATCCAAAAATTGTTCGAGGCTATTGATATTCGTAGACGTATTCGATTCGTAGCATTATGGTCGAATATTTGGTCTAAATTTGCAGAAGCTAACATTCGCTTTTCTCCATATTTATTTTTCAGAGTTTTGAAAATTAAAGAATAGTAGATTGTTGTCAGTGTAAAACCGGCACATATAGATTGCGCCTTGCCTCTTAGCTTGCGAATTAAATAATATAATTTTTCGGCATCCGATAAGAGGTATTATTACGTATAGTATTCTGAAAACTAATAATAAATAACGGCCAAATTTTAATACCATCATTAAATATTGGGATATCGATAGGTGGCAATCTAAGTCACGTGAGTATACCTGAACTGCTGGCTTTACGTTGCTCTGGCCTGCAGGCCGAAGCTGCTTGGCTGCTCGCTTCATGCGGTGCAATAAATCGACGAAGGCCATAAGCGATTGATAATTAACTACATAATTGGGATCAATTTGCAGTTCAAGACTATTAATTTTGTCCAAAAAATTTTCATAATCTAATCTCAATGAATCCACTGTTTCGATTTCACACAAAAATATTTTCCGAACTGACTCCAAATTAATATTTTTTGTATGATCACTGATGTGTTGCATACGAGAAAACATGTCTCTTTTAGCGTAAAAGGCTTTAAGTAGGTTGCGAGTGGACGTAAAATTCTCCGATGAAACAAACAGTTTATATGTAAACGAGTTTAATATATATATATATATATACGATCGATATTATTCGACTTCGAAAGAATTTTATAAGATACATTTCGAAAGAGACTAACCAACCAACAAGTTTTTATGCAAGAATGCACTATATATATAAATTCATATAAATATTACGAATTGCCGAAGTAGGTAAAGAAAAACTACTGCTGATCAAACTACACGAAACAAGCGTCCATTTACCTATAGTAAATGCAAGTATAGCTACAAATCGAAAATTAAAATATTTGCAATTTTAATTTAAGCAATACGGCGTGCTGTACCCCAGTAGTGCTAAGCGAAACTAAATCTATTTAGGAGGCGTGAATAAACCGGAGTGCACTGTCCAAATTGGTTTAGCAGTTCGACTCGATCAGGCCACAGGATGCCAGTTCCAAATCCAGGGCGAATGGACCACAAAATGGTAGCAGTACTTGTTGCTTATTTTAAGTCCGAAATGAAGGGCTACAATATGGTGTAGTTTTAGAGTCCTGGGTTGGATTTCGGGAATAATGACCCCAAAATTTTGGTGCACAAATGACGAAATTGGACTGTATATACGTAGTTAGTTATAACCGAGACAAAATGGCGGACATGGCACGTGGCCGGTTATAAACTATACACTTGCTATTATTCTAACTGACTATATCAGCTAGCAGGGGCAGGAGCATGAGCTGCTGTAGGAAAAAAAGGACAAACAAGAACTGCTCAAAATAGCAGCGGGCACTTGGGTTTGGTCTTCTGACCTTCTTGGACTTCGTGAAGGTAAATGTACTTGTTCTAGCGGTCACTAAGAAATTGTTCTGTTATGTGGCTCAAATGTCGCAGGTGCTATCATACCTAAGGTCGAGCTTCAACTGCTTGGCGGCGGCGCACGTTGACGACTCTGGTCTGCGCCGGTGATGTGTTTTCCCTTTCACTTTTATTCAGCCGCCTTATAGGACAAATAGAAAAACGCCACTATGTGTAGCCTCCTATTGGCTTGTCCGCGTAGAAAGGAATCGGAAATGAGAAGGAATAATTTTGCCAGCTTTATAATATAGTTAATATAGTGTGCATTTCAGCGCAACCAAATATCATAATCGGAGCTACATATTTCATCATAAACAAAATCAAGAGTAAATCAGGTGCGTGTGTTTTGCGATAGGAAACCGGCGAGCTTTATATAATGGTGATATCTATAATATATTACTTTGTTTACGACCTAAGTAAGAACATTATTAATATTATTTTTAACCTAAAATATAATAAAATCGAAAGTTTGTTGCCGTTTAAATTTACTTCTTGTAGTAATTTTTGATTTTTTTTTGTAATAAGGGAGACAAAAGAGCACACAGTCTATCTGATGGTAAGTGGATACTGTGGCTCATAAACATCTACATTTATCATAGACTAAATATCAGAATGCAGATCACCATGGTCATCCATGAGGGCTGAGATGGAATGCCTCGTATTCATTAAAAAGGGTCTCCAATTCTCTTCAATCATCATACAAAATACAGAAACGCTAAGTTACTGTTTTACGCTGGAATTTTATGACAGCGTAGTTCTTCATAGACCAAGCTGACCCATTCGTTTTACAACCATAATATAGCTGCAGCGTGCAGCTACCACGTACAATAAATATTGTTTCTCTTAATTTATCTTAGTGTAATTAGAGATCTGCGATAGCGAATACGCCTGTCTATAGTGGCATTTAAAGCAAATCTTGATACAATCACTTAACTTTAAATAATTATGTTACAACTTGACATCAGTTAATGAAATGTTATAATTAACTGTCTAGAAACTATTGTTGAGTTATTAAATATATTGTCAGTCTCGAAACGGGTACCTATAAAGTTTCTCCGTGGTAGCTCAAGGGTGAAACGCTCGATTTAAATTTCACATTAGGATCTATGCTTTTTTTGTATTTGTAGCCGCGCTGTCGTCGCGCTACAAGCGAAATGCAGCGAAGCCTAAATCGCACTTATCAACATTCCGAAGCATGAACAGTATATATAGAACAGCTCCGAACTATTACACGGAGCGTTGGCCGCTTCCCGGGCATAACACCTTGCCCGGTGGGAGATCTCCCCTTTTCCTTCATCGGCCACACATTGATCACACAATAAATAGAGACATCTCTAGAAAAAAAATATCGGTATCATTTAGAAAGAAAGGAAAATAATTGATTAAACTACCTTTTATTCAGAATGTAAAATGGAAATAGATATTGAAATTGCAATTTTTGATTTCTGAGGGGTTTTGGACAAACCACAATTTTTTTAATTTATCCAGTATCTAGTATATAGAGCGACAATTTTGATGCTGTATGAATGTATGTCACTAAAATAGCACAAAATGGCAGAAATGATAATTGTATTGCTACTTTTTAAAACTCAAAATGAAATAGGTATAAACAAATTTGCATTGTATAATGATGACTGCTAATGCCTGATAAAAATATTTATAAATTATCTTTTTATGTTTATGTAACCAAATTATTTGAGATTTTCACTATGCAGATGTTTTTTTTTAAACCGGATGCAACCAAAATGAGGGTGATTCCAAAAAACATGAAAAAAGTTGTCAATACTCCTAAATGAATCTAAAACATTATTTTGAATTCTACACCAGTAAATAACACCAATTAATGAATAAAATCTGATAATATTATCTCGTGTATGCCGTAAAAGGTGAAAAAGATTAATGAAACAGGAGAGGGGCAGCAATATCTTCCTGATAACAACTCGAATCAAAAATAATGTGGCTGTAATTCGCTGCAACAGTGGCAAATACTTGGACTTTTAAGAGACTGTGATGAATGATAAATAGATGTAATAACAATAATGAATGATAACATATGAAGACAAGTTAATCTAGATAATTGGCGACATGATGAATATAGTAAGATAAAATGGTTGCGCTGATTTTGTGGAGGTCAGTGTTTGAAGTTTACAAGAAAACACCGCCTTTGGAGTATAAAATCAAGATCAAAATTACATTAAAAGTTCTACTGTCGAAAAATTAAGACAAAGAAGATCAAATAAGCGTACCCATATATTTTGAGATCATACCGTCCTACTATACAATACCATACCACTCATACCGTGCGCTTTATACTTAATATAAATATAATGCTTTTTATTTTTTTTTAACGGCATTTATGGAGTAAACTTCGATAAACTCGAATAAACTTTCTATTTCTGCTTTGTAAAATAACATAGTGGCATTTAGTAGATATTTAGCAATTGATAATTAAACCACTGAGCATTTTTTAGAAAATTGCCTAGTGATTTAATTATATTTTATTTATTATTATTATAAGCTAAAATTAATGTTCCTATTTTCTAGCGACATTTACGCTTAATAATTTACAGTATGAGATTTTTTTTAATTTCATTGAGTTAAATACAGGGGGGTCAAATAAAAGGTATAACACTTAATTTATAACATTTACTTTAAATAAATAAAAATTATAAGGTAATTTTTCATAAAAAAATTATTAAGGCTTGGCAATTACGTATGGAATAAAACATCTGCTAAGTGTTTACCTATAGCAGCATAGTAAATGAAAGCACTTTTCATCGCGTTTCTCACCATATTTTCGCACACTACCAGTTATTCTATGACACTGACTGCGTCACGGATATTCTGTTTTAAGTATTGGAGATTCACCGTCTTATTAGCATAAACGTGTTCTTTTAGATATCCCCACTGTAAAAAGTCAAGAGATGTGAAATCCGGTAATATTGGTGGCCAAAATGTTGCAATTGTTGTCTTGTTAGTACCACATATTTTTTAGCTCATTTGATTCATTCGGTGATCCAAAAAATTGTTGACCATCTTAAGATAACGATTTTAATTCACTGTTACAGCAATATTCGTAGCATCTTCAAAGAAGTAGCGTTCAGTTACTCCTCATAACTAACTCCTAACTAACTTTTACACCAAACTGTTATTCTATGTGGGTTTAGTGTCATTCTTGGATCAATGAAGGATGTTTGTCATCTCAATAACGCGAATTTTGTTTACTGAGTAATCCACTGTAGTCAACAATGGCTTCACAACTCTGAACGATTTTTTAAATAAAATATGGCTCGCTTTCCAATTTGATTAGTAAAAAAAAATGCTGGAGTTACAACGGCGTGCATGACCTCAAGGCTTAAGTTTATGAGTTATCTGAACCTTATAAGGGAAGAGACCTTGTACTTTTTTCAGAATAGTCTTAATATTCGACGAAAAACTTTAACATTCTTCTCCTTACGAACTCTTCTGGCACGATGAGTAACTGGTTTATCTGTTGCAATACTATGCTGTTCAAAATTATTCATCAAAGGAGTTATTGTTAGTCGCGAAAGTAAACGATTTCTATCGAAAATTGGTTGCAAATTTCTGAGCGTTTCTGCAGTAGAAGATTTATTTAAGAGAACTTTTTGATTGTTAAAACACTTCTCTCAAGCAAAAAAACCTTTCATGCGCTAGTAATATATAAGTCAATGTTTCGTATAGAATTTGCCGTATCCACATAAAATAATTGCTAACCAACAACTGTCAAATTTATCTTTAAAACAAAACAGCTGCAAAAAAGTTGTATACCTCTACGTTGGCCACCCTGTAATAAATTTGCTTGTCACCCTTATTCTTAAAAATTGGGTTGAGATACTCAGTTAAATAACTTTAAATGATATAACACATACGTTGCAGTTTTAAATTAAATCACTCGGGAGGAGAGAGGAGATTTGAATAAATCAAGTTACACTTGTCGCAGATGTCCCATAATTTGTAAGTTATGCGGATATCGCGTGCGTTTGAAATGGTAGATTTATGTCGACAGTGGGACATGGAAATTGGGGTTGACCGCTATTTAATAGCGGGTAGAAGCTTAAATTATTTATGATAATTTTGAGAACATGATATAGTAGCGGCCGTGGCAGAATAATATCGGAAGGAACAAGTTTGTTTATACGATAGTGAATAAAATTTGTAACTTCAGTTCTTATTGTGCATTTGAGTGTAGGCGTACGTGTGCGTGTGTGCGTGTGCATGCGTTTGTGGTGGTGCTATTTCAGCGAATATATATAATTTATACCCCGTACTAAGATTTCACTAAAAGCGAGTCTATAAGTTTTTCTTTTTAAACAAAATTAACCGACCTTACCATTTATGATAGAATAATTGATAAAAGAGCCGTGGTAGATCAGGAGCTGAGTGCTCGCTGTAATTTTCACGCTAGCAACCCGGGTTCAATACTCATCAGTACAATTGAAATAGTAAATAGTAATTTTAAGTGCTAGTTACCACTACATTTTACATTGTACAAACATATTACAGGACACCTACATTAATGAAAAAAAATTAAAAAACGGTAGACCCTGCAGGCCATCCCTGGAATTTCGTGCTAAGTTTGATCTCAAAACTTAAAAAAAAATATTTTTACGAAGGTAATAGTTAACTCATTGCATCAAAAACGATCCAAGCAGAAATTTCGAATTTATTAAAAATACGATAGCTTTCGAACAGATATACTTTGATGTAATTGGCGGAAATTGACGAGGTATTATAATAAAAATAATAAAATATTTATTAAAAAAGTCAACTCAAAAATCAAAAGTTACCTGAAACGAACAAAACTTGGAGCTTTTGCATAAGTCAGTATTGTTATGTTGCCTTGCAAATGTCCATTGCTGAACATAGGGCGAATATTTGCCATATTTGTCACGCTCTGCAAACGAGCTGACAACAACAGTTGTTTGTAGTTGTTATTAGGAAGACGTTGCTGCCCATCCTCGTTTGTTTCCCTCTGTCATCTCTCACGTCACCCACGAAACGATATAGGGTATTGAATATTCTTAGAGTATCACTACACGGGCAATTATTAGCATATACCATTATTGCCTTAACCAAAAATAGATCTCTATCATTTGACTTATAATATTATTAAGTAAACAGTTAAATTTATAATAAAACCTTTGATTTTCACCCCAACTCAAGTTTATATGAACGTAAGTACGCTGTTTGTTTCCAGTTAAGTTGGCAGTACGCCAAGAGGCAAAGGATTACTTAACACAGCGTATAATGTTTAATAATATGCGCATTAACTTTGACATTAACAAATTTGTTAAAGCAATACATATTCCTACCAGGATGCAGTTTATTACTGCAGACAAAATACTTTTACAGGTATTCAATTGGCCGGCTATCCCTATACAATGGATTGGCTGATTGCCAGATCGTTAGTGGTCAACATAAAACGTGTTGCCAAGTTCATTGTAGATGTCATAATTTAGAGACCATCTTAGTATTCAAACAGTTTAAATTTCGTATAATTTAAACGACAACTTACAAATCCACCGTCACATTAGTACACAGCTAATCGACTTAATAACATTCATGATTAGTATCTACTATAATATAATGTAATATGTCAACTACTGTAATAAATTTGCATTTAAATCACAAAGTGGAATTACTTGATGGAAGCAGCAGGTCCTTTTTAAATCGCATCTATCTACTATTTAGCTGACATCAAAAATGAAGGAGGTTTACAATTCAACTGTATTTTTTTTGTTTGTATTTATGTAACGCAATATCTACGACAATTATGTAACAACTTTAATGACTAATTATTTATTTAATAGATTACACCTCAGATATAAATTTTGAAAAAAAGCTTACAATTCGGTGACAAATAAGGGATGACGTTTTTAATGTAACTCTTTAGACGACGTCGAGATTGTGATATTCTAAGTTCACTAAAAGCGTAGAAAATAAATTTCAACAAAAAGTTAAACTGACTTCAAAGAACTAAAAAATAAAATAATCCCACATTATATATTCGGGGTTTAATTCTTCTGTAGCCTATGGTTTAGCTCCTGATGTCGGCTTTTACTTTTTATTAATAAATATTTATATATGTTATTTTACCAAGAGCGTAATATGATAGAGTATTGAACATAACGTTACGAGCTTGAGGTTCGTGACAATAAAAATTGCCGATAGAATTACCTAAATTAACACTAATTTTCTTTACACAAATTAAAACTTAAAACACTAAAAATTAAGCACACTAATTCACTTTATTTCGCTCAGAAGCTTCGCTTGTCTCGCCAAATCCAATACTTCCCCGATCGCACCTTGCAACGCCTATAAATACACATTAGTACCGAATCATCCAGAACATTCAAGTAAATACGCGCACCGATCGACAAAGCGCCGAAAGAACGAAAGTCAGCTTCCAGAAGCTTAGTTCTTCTGTTCGATACTAGATGGCGCTAGTGCCGTCGACTTCGGCGCGTAACACTGCCCCCTCCTAAGACATGCTCGTCCCGAGCATTATCGGCCCCATAATATCGCGCCAGGCGATCCACATGGACGATCTTAGGAGTCCCTCTTGCGCCTTTCTGTAACGGCTCCGCAATGTCAAGGGCTGTCCTATCCCATGGTGCACCAACATTGTACAATTTCGATGCTCCTCTGCTACGTGTCTGAGGTCCCCGCACGGCCGCACAACTTGTACATGTACGACACCAATCCTCGACATCGTCACGATAATGGACCCAGTAGAACTGTTCTCGGACCTTCAGTAGAGTTAGTTTAACTCCCAGATGGACTCTTGAACGATCATTATGGCACAGTTGTAGAACATTCGGCACTTTAGCTTTAGGGGCAACCATTTGCAAACGACAGCTGTCTCCTCGACAATTGTCCCATTTACGGCACAGGACTCCATCCTGAATCAGCAAGCCGTCCCACTGGGCCCAATAGCCTCTAGTGGTCGAACTCATCGCTGAGACGTCGCTCCACTTAGGCTTGGTAGCACGGGCCTTCATCCATTCCAGAATCGGCTTGATGTCCGGATCTTCCTGCTGTGCATGTCGTAGGCTGTCATTCCACTCGTTGCTGAGGTGGTCTGTCCTGAGCATCCTCACGGAAACCACTTCCTTACTCTCTTGTCTAGTACAATGTTTGCAATCTTCAGGACTAGGTCTTATTGACAGTGCATCTGCGTGCCATGAGATTTCCCGCTGCGACGTCTGATAGTAAAGTCGTATCCCGGCTGCTGCTGGGCGGTGATGTTAGCCGCACTTCCCTTCTGAGATCGTTCACCTTCCCTTTCTAGGGTTCGCTTAGGGCAGCTGGATCGAAGATGGCCCCTTTCCCCACAGCCATAGCACCTAGGGCTGTATCCTTTGTTGCGGTCGCGAACCGTAGCTGCTGCAATCTCCCTAGCGCGAGGGGGAACGACGATCCTGCCACCGCCAGGCGGTGTCGTTAGCTGCACTACCCTCTCGAGATCGATCAACTCTCCTTTTTACAGTTCGCTTAGGGCAGCTGGAGCGAAGATGGCCCCCTTCCCCACAGCCATAGCACCTAGGGCTATATCCTTTGTTGCAATCGCGAACTGTACCTGCTGCAACCTCCCTGACGCGATAGGAACGATGATCCTGCCGCACGGCCTCCACCTCCAGTGCATGGGCCAAGGCGTCCTTAAGCGACTCGTGGTGCCCGAGCCTCACAGCAGCTCTGACTTCCAGGTCGCGGATGCCGTCGATGAATGTCTGCACCAGGTTCCCTTCAATGAGCGCAGGTACAGACTGGTATGCTTTTCGCACCAGCTTCTCCACCTCTAGAGTCCACGGCTGCAGGCTTTCATTGCTGCGTTGCACGCGATCTCTAAGCTGCGCACGAAAGACGTGTTCCAGGTGAGCGTCGCCATATCTAGCCTCCAATGCCTCAAGGAGCTGCTCGTAAGTCACTTCTTTACCGAGAGCTTCTGGAACAGTTAAGGCCCGGTCGCGCAAACCTAGTGTGAGAGCAGTGATGGCCTGACTTTTATTCCAGCCGTTTGCCTTCATAACAGCCTCGAACTGGATTTTGTAGGCCGCCCAGGAAGAAGTCCCGTCGAACGGCGGCACTTTGAATCCACGTACTGAAGGAGTGTTGTAGCTACTACGGGAGGTGTAGTTCCATCCCCCAGTTTGAGATCGTTCAGCGTTTTCTTCACATCAGCCACCACGTTGTCTACCCGATCGTTCATTTGGTCGATTTGAGTTTTAGCTTCCTTGATTTGGGTTTCAGCCTTCGCGATTTGGGTTTCAGCTTCTGATAGGCGGTTGTCATGCTGAGCAACCCTATCCTTAACCTCCTTTATCTCCTTCCCGAAGGTAGCGTGAAGATCCTTCATGAGGAGCATTTGCTCTTCCAACCGACGGGCCTGTTCCTCTTGTCCACCCCGCAGCTGATCTTCCAAACGACGGACCTGTTCTTCTTGTCCGCCCCGCAGCTGCTCTTCCAAACGACGGACCTGTTTCTCTTGTCGGCGAGCCTGTTCCTCCTGTCGGCGAGCCTGCTCCTCCTGTTGGCGAGCCTGCTCCTGCAGCATCACCATCAGAGCACGTAAGTCAGGTGCTGCAGATGTAGGGGCTACTGACGGGCCTACAGCCGGCGGCTGGCCCTCCGACGTCTGCGGCGTTGCACCACCAAATCTTCTTTGGTCCGTCACCTGCTGGCGTTGACTTCGGGTACGGACACCCTCCGTTTCCTCCTTAGGTAAAATCGGCATGATTTTATCCCACTTCTGACGCCAATTGTTACGAGCTTGAGGTTCGTAGCAATAAAAATTGCCGATAGAATTACCTAAATTAACACTAATTTTCTTTACACAAATTAAAACTTAAAACACTAATAATTAAGCACACTAATTCACTTTATTTCGCTCCGAAGCTTCGCTTGTCTCGCCAAATCCAATACTTCCTCGATCACACCTTGCAACGCCTATAAATACACATTAGTACCGAATCATCCAGAACATTCAAGTAAATACGCGCACCGATCGACAAAGCGCCGAAAGATCGAGAGTTAGCTTCCAGAAGCTTAGTTCTTCTGTTCGATACTAGATGGCGCTAGTGCCGTCGACTTCGGCGCTTAAAAATAACATAACATAACATTTTTCAAACATTTAATAAATTTATCATACATTTATCACTATATAAGTCAACCAATTCATCAACAAACGTTAAGTTGGGAGGAAATGTTCTCGACTAACAGTCTGGTACTGGTTTAGAGATGTTTAGAGATGTGGCCCCCACTAGATAGAATATTAACTTTGAAAGAGTGAGACTAAAGTTTGAAAGAAGAGACTAAGAGATACCGGTAGTGAATAGATGCAGGTGGCTCAGGACCATATTTTGCGGCATTCCTTGCTGAAGGCATATATTTACCAGTGAACTTGTAGCTGACTTGAAATTATAACTATTTTGTATAACATTATTAAACGAAAGATGTATATAGATTAAATTTATAAAATGCATGCTTCAGAGTCACAATATACGTACGTGAATTATTTTTTAATTACTTAAAATATTTTTAACCTCTTAGCTACCAAGCTTCCAAATTTGACCGCAGCGATATTCTGTCAAAATTCAAGAGGTTAAATGTACTTATTTATTATTGCACTTACCCACAGCAATTTACAAACATAAATACTTGCGTTTAGAGACTTTTTTCTGTGTAGAAGTTCGGCATTATAGAATAAATATGAAATTTTCTATGCTCTAGTGGAATAACAAGTCAGTTAGTCTATGAATATTTATTTAAAATCTACGTTCATTTCGTACGCCATTTTCACGTGAATTTTATTTTTGGATTTTTCTAGTGTTTTAGTAGTGTCTTATTATAAAATCGTAATGAAAGTTTGTTTGTGAATATAATTTATCTTTTTACGTAAATAGTTTCGAGTAACATATAGAAACAATTGTGATTTTCACGCTACCAACATTCACTTGGTAAGTTTTTTTTTTGTATCAAAATACAATAAAATCTTTTTGTAATGAGGAGAGACTTTTGTTTAGACCACAGAATAGAAAGTTTTGTATAAATTTTATATTGCTAAACTTCTTCATAAAAAAGTAGTCTCAAAGTATAAGTTTTAATGTTTTAAAGTGCTGTGAGCGGGTGCGGTCGAACTCGACCGCTCGAGATTTGACGAATGCGAGGATTTTTTGGGATTAAATGGTTAATAATAAACGGCCATTTATTTTATAAATTCCTGATCAGTAACTGAAACTAGGCAAGAGATTATTTTAATTAAAAATGTTTAAATTTCCTAGAACATAGAAGCAAGCTTTCAATGCCAGCTCTGATATTTAATCCTCATTTTTAGAAAGGCAGATAATTTTATAATAGCTTTGGATCGACGCCAAAAATACGGTCTACTTAGAATGCGATAGGATATATATTTAAATAGAAAATTTATTTTGTGGTTCATGGTATATTAATTATATTATATAACAGAATATCAATGTAGAATAGCACCTTATAGGTGATGTGTCTCTTTTGATGAATTTAGAGAACCGGGGACCTTTTTACTGGAATCAGGCATTGCATTTTATTTCTCAGGGCTTACAACGTGTTTAGATTCTTAATATAGGATAGATGTAGATGTTTATAGGTTTTAGCTTCCATTCACACCCAACACTGTAACACAAATCAGTAGGTGATGTGACACATTCATAAACTTACACACATACACACCCACTCACACCCGCGTGCGCACACACCCGCGTCACGCACACAAGCGCACACGCGCAAACGCGCACACGCGCACACGCGCACGCGCACACGCGCACACGCGCACACACGCACACGCGCACATGCGCACACGCACTCACGCGCACACGCGCACACGCGCACACGCGCACTAACTACTAATATAAAGACACTGTTTATTCGCACGACGTCTATTTGCATGGTTCGAGTACCGTGAATCCTGGCAGTGATTGACCCCAGTATAGCGAAACAATTCTTCCATAAACGGGACTATGCTTGCTTTCCATTCTTGCGCGGTAGTGCGGTATTATAACAATTTTCAAAAGATTCCAAATAATCTCGTAAGTTAGTTATCTAATATATGCCTTGTTATTTTTGAATATATTTTAGCTTCAAAATTAGGATTCATAATAAAGAAGTATAATTATTTATCACTTTTGATATCTCTTCAAATAAAACTCAATTGCAATCCGTTAGTCTCGCTAAAACTTAAAAACATCTCGACCGAATTTGATAATTTCTTTGTGTGCATTATAATAATAATAATAGAATTTATTTTTATTATTATTTGACGTAACAGTTAAGTGACAAAACTGCTACGTCAACGCAGTTAGTCAGCGCCTTGCGAGAGTAGTGAGCGCCGTGCCTCGGCAGAATTCAGGGTGCAAAGGCCCGTTTGTGCTTATGGCCGTCAACGATACGGTGCCGGGCCAGGGCGTCTCCCGTTAATGGACGCCCAAATTATGGATGATGGAAAAAAAGATAGTGCGCAAAGGGCCGCTGCCTGGAGGTCGCCAGGGCGCCTCTGGAGCTGGCGCTGGACGCGACAGCATGCGGGCCGCCAACCGATCGCGGGGTGTTACAAGACTACCTAGCAGTCCCCCGCATCCATCATCCAGAAGCCTTGGTGTCGGCTGGGTCTTCTCGGACTCAGCAAGCGGCACCCGCCGCTGGTGGAGCACGTCGCATGCGTTGGTCAAAATTAATGAATGCGAACGCACTGCGGGCGTATTTTAGGGCTAAAGGGGAAAAAAAACTGGATGTTTGGCGTATCGGGCTCGGATGCATCGCTTTTTTTGTAGAGCTGGAGCCATCTCTATCCGTCACTGAGCAAAACCTGGCAGACCTGGTTCGGTACATCCTGCGCTCCAACATATTTGGTGACGTCGAACTCGAACGACTACGACGTGAGGCTATTCCTTCATCGAATGGAAATGCTACGGCTGGGAATGCGGCGCCACTAGAGGCGCAACAAACTGCATATATGGATGCTGCCATCAACATTCCATTTGTAGCTAATTCAGACGATGATGGAATAGTCTCCCACGAACTAGAGAAAATGAGGAGCATATTGGAAGAGTCCATACTGGAAACGCGCAGCATGCTTCTCGAAAATCGACCGCGACTTCCCCGCATACCCCTTAGCAAGCGAAATCCGGCTGTCGTGCGGGCTCTTAACCCAATGCTAGTGACCTATTTGGAAGCCAGCCGGGACCTTTGCGAGACGGACTCAATTCTTTTTGGCGCCGCACTGGCAGTATGCCGTATTATTGGCGCCAAACTTCCCGTGGCTGGACGTACTACTCAAAAAAGTAGAGCCATCCCAGCCTGGAGAAAAAGAATTAAGGACCGTATCGCAAAGGCAAGGCCCCTTATCGGCAGACTAACAAGCTTCAGGTCGGGTAATAATAGACCGAGAGTTATGCGCACCGTTAGAATGGCGTTTGCTGGGACAAATTTTAGTTTGTCCCAGCCGGATATCACGCAAAAACTAACGGAACGCATAGATGACCTGAAGCAAAAAGTCGCTGCTTGGGGGAAGCGGATTCGACGATTTAGCGAGATGTCAAGGCGGTTCAACCAGAATCGTCTCTTCCAGAGTGATCAGAAGAGGCTCTATAAACCATTGGAGCGACCAGAGGTATGTGGAGCGTGCCCAGCACCGGATCAGTAAACCACAGCGAGGGCCCTTGGATGGCTGTTATGGCAAGCCAGAGTGCAAGTGTTACGCCTATGGACCCCGTCACCATAACGCCTAAAGACGTGGCTGAGGCGGTCAGTAGGGCCCCGAACTGGAAAAGTCCGGGGCTCGACGGGCTGCATCATTACTGGCTGAAGGGGTTCGTAGTATGTCACGCTGTGCTCGCCCGACAGTTTCAAGAGGCTCTTGATCAGAAGTCGCTCCCGAGCCTCTTCACTACTGAGTTCACTCATTTGGTTCCTAAAGATCAGGATACCACAGACTCGAGCAAATACCGCCCCATCACGTGTCTACCCACCATATATAAGACACTGACATCCATTTTGAGCGCGAGAATCAATCGTCACCTGGAGCTAAATCAAGTGATGTCACGCGCTCAAAATGGATGTCGAGGCGGTGATCGTGGAACCAAGGAACCACTCCTCATTGACGCGGTCATTGGCAAAGTGGTGAAACGCAACCGTCGGTATTTCTCCGCCGCGTGGATGGACTACAGAAAGGCATTCGACTCGGTGCCCCATACATGGCTAAAGAGAGATCCTCCAGCTGTACAAAATTGACTGTACAGTTGGAGACTTCCTCGAGCATTGTATGGGGCAATGGAGTACGATCCTTTGCTATCTGGGCGAGCGGATGATGTCTGCGGAGAACCACATAAGGATAAGAAGGGGTATCTTCCAGGGCGATTGTCTGAGTCCAATCTGGTTTTGCCTCTATCTGAACCCTCTCAGTACTTTACTAGAAGGCTCCGGGAGGGGATTTCAGCTTCGAAAAGGAGGTACAAAAGTAACCCACATTTTCTATATGGATGACCTCAAATTATTCGATTCCAGTCACTCCCATCCTATGAAATTGCTAAACATCACTTGTGAATTTAGCAATTCTATTGGAATGGAGCTGGGAACGGATGAGTGTGCGGTCCACCATGTTGAATGGGGAAGGGTTGCTAACTCTGAGGGCATAGACTTATCTATGCCCGTCAACTTAAGGACCCTTTCCGAGGCTGAAACATACCGATACCTGGGTATGTCACAGAACATCGGTATCGATGAGGCTGGTTGGAAACAGTCAGTTTGCGACGCGTTTTATGCACGCTTGAACAAAGTGCTTAACAGCCTTTTGTCCGGTATGAATAAGACACACGCATGTAAAGGTTGGGTCATGCCTGTCCTTTTGTATACCTTTGGCATACTCAGGTGGACCCAGACTGAACTTAACGCCCTGGATAGAAAAGTCCGCACTACCATGACGTCCCATAGGATGCATCATCCGAGATCGTCGGTAATAAGGCTGTACTTGCCGCGAAAGCATGGTGGGCGTGGTTTTCTGAGCGCGCTCACCATGCATAATCGCGAAGTGTGCAGCCTCCGTGATTACTTCCTGGTGGGATCGGATGATCCATTATATAATGACGTCATTTCTAGTGATAAAGGGCTTACCCTCTATCCTTAGCCAACGAGCAATAGCAGTGCTTAGCATTTCCGGCCGAGATACTGTATGGAAGGAGAAGAAGCTCCACGGGAGGTACTACAGGGCTTTACATGAGCCCTTTGTAGATACAGTCGCCTCCCTCAATTGGCTACGTTTCGGTGACCTCTTCTGGGAAACCGAGGGTTTTGTCTGTGAAATACAGGATCAAGTTATTAAGACCAACAACTATCGGAGATACACCCTAAAGGATGGCACTGTCGACATCTGTCGAGCATGTCGCCATCCCGGGGAGTCAACCTAGTAGACAGAATTCTACACCAGGAGCTCGCTCTGAAATACGATCTCGTGGACCGAAAATTGCCGTATTACAAGTACTTGCCGGAAGCCGTGCTCGAAAATGACCGCGCCAGGCTCTACTGAGACCGGGCCATCATCACACATAGGACTATTCTGAATAAGCCTGATATTGTGCTGATGGACCGGGCACAGTCAAGGATATTTTTGGTCGACATTACCATTCCGTATGACGAGAACCTCGTGAAAGCCGAAACAGACAAGCAATCAAAATATCTGGACCTTGCTCACGAGGTGACCGACATGTGGGGTGGTCTGCCGACCGAAATTATTCCTGTAGTCGTTAATCCCAGCCAGCCTCTTTGGCCATCTAAGGCGACTGGGACTCCGTGATGGACCGCTCCGGGCTCAAATGCAGAAGGCGGTGCTCCTCGATACCGCCCGCATCGTCCGCCGGTTTCTTTCCCTTTCCCCCTAACCCTCGGCCGTTTGGTCTCCCCTGCCGAGGGCTTTTACTTATTTATGTATTATTTATTTATTTATATTAGTATATTAACTATATATTTAAGTATATTGATTTTTTCCTTTATATATTTACCAGCCCAACCAGATGTGATTTCTCTATTAATAACCCAAAAATAATAGTAAAATTTATTTCAGCAAATAGAATTGGTTTACAGACATTATTGGCCGGATTATCCTTTTAAGCAAATAATGCCTGTACCAGGTGAATCCGCTCTTCTAGATATTATATTATTTACATTATGAAATATGACATTACAAAGAAAAACTTAAAGACTAAAAGGGAGTATTTACATTGAAATAATACTAGTTTTTACGGAATGTATCGCGTGTATTTAACTTTTTAAATACCCGACGTTTCGAACGCTTTACAGCACTCATGGTCACGGGCGGGACTGAGATGTTCAACGTCCATATGTCATACGTGTTCACAGACTGCAGACTTCCCGGAGGTCTGCAGTCTGTGAACACGTACAGGATCGCCCCCGTCACTACATCAGATTTGATAGACCGCAAATCCTCGCTAAAGAACGCCGATTCCTTCCAAGGATGATTCGCGAGGCTATTGAAATCAAAAAACATCCTAATTTCAGTAGAGAAGATGGCTGGGTGCTACTATCTGCTTGGGATCCTATAATAAATAAAATTAAATCCCTACCCAAGCATACAACTGCAAGACTTCAAGATACCATAAGTTCATTCTGTATAGATCGGAACAAAAGTTAAATTTTAATCTATGGTAACCGCGATCAACTATGACATATGGACGTTGAACATCTCGGTCCCGCCCGTGACCATGAGTGCTGTAAAGCGTTCGAAACGTCGGGTATTTAAAAAGTTAAATACACGCGATAAATTCCGTAAAAACTAGTATTATTTCAATGTGTAGTGTTCGCGTAAATATAGGAAATCATTATGGGAGTATTTACAGTTTTTTTTCTCCTCAGATTATGAATATTTTTATATGTATGCGAAAGCGTGCGTGTATGTGTATGTGTGTGTGTGTGTATGCGGGTATATTGTGTGTGTGTGTGTGTTGTGTGCGCGGTGTGTGTGTGTGTGTGTGTGTGCGTGCGTGCTTGCGCGTGTATGTGTTTGTATGTGAGTGTGTGGGTGTGTGTGTACTATTTTACTGTATGTAAAAGCAGCTCAGTGTTCTCATAATTAAGTGACTCTAACCAATTTTGTACCACCTTTTTTACATTCGATATATTGTTTCGAATAAATATCTAGTTCTTTATTGATTTTATTATAAATTTGAGACGAGCGACTATTATATTGAGTACTAGCAAACTTAGTTTTAGTTTGGGGTAGTGAAGCCACATTATTTTTTCTTCTTTTTCCTTTTTTACTTGCATCGTAGGTTATATTTTTGTGTTTATTGAGTGTGATCTGTTTTATATACAGTTTCCTTACCGAAAGTAGCCCACTATCGAGATAAGGCCTTTCCTTGGGGTATCTAATATTTTTGAAGTTCATAACTTTAACAAGCGCACGTTGTGCTCTCTCAACCTCCATAAACTTAGTTTTTGCCGCACCTCACCAAACAGGAATGCAATATTCCAAGACAGATTGAAACAAGGCGATATATATCTCATTCAAAATTGTTCTTGATGTTTCCCGGTCACCATTTTTTTTATTATTACCTGGAACCACATGCCTTAATGATCTTAAGACCCAAATAAACTTTCTGACTCTTCCGGCAACTTGCTCAAGCTGTGGGTACCAGGACAGTCTCTGATCCAACATGACACCCAAGTACTTTGTATGGGTAACTTTATTAATGATCGGGCAGTTGCAGTTTCTATCCTGGGTGTTACAACAATCATGAACCCTTATACTAAATCTGACATCAGGTTGATTTTTATTGTAGATAATAAAACATATATAGTTAATTTTATTTGTGTTCAGCAAGAGCAAGTTATATTTTAACCAAGTAGCTATTTGTACCATTCCATTTTCGGCACTATTTTTCACAGCTTTCCAGGAATTTTCAGAGAAGACAACTGCAGTATCATCAGCATAGGAGAAGATTTTTGCGTTATTTATTTTTAGGCTACAGAGGTCGTTGATATATACAAGAAATAATGTAGTGCCCAAAACGCTTCCCTGTTGAACTCCGTATGTTATTTCTGCATTTTCACTTAAGTACTTTTCCAACTTTACTCTCTGCTTCCTATTAGAGAGGTAGCTTTTAAAAAGAGTTAATGGTGCTCCCCTTATACCAACCTTTTCCAAATTATTTACTAGTATAGGAAGAGAGACGGTGTCAAAGGCTTTTTTGATATCAAGAAACACCGTTAAACATTTATTTTTATTATCAACTTCTTCAATTATTAGCGAGCTTAGAGAAGTTACAGCTTCTTCTGTGGACCCATTGTGTGTGTGTTTACCCGTTCTAAATCCAAATTGGGAAGAAGACAAAATATTATATTTATTTAAGAAATTTAATAAACGATTATTAATAAGCTTTTTCAAAATTTTTGATATGCTAGGTAATATGGATATGGGCCTATAATTATTCACTTTCGTCCTATCTCCACCCTTGTGTACCGGAATAATAATAGATTGCTTTAACAGGGTAGAGAATATCCCCTTATTAAAACAAAGGTTGGCAAGGTGAGTTACAATAGGAACGACTTCATATCTTACAAATTGTAAATACTTTGTTGAAATCATATCCCAACTTGGTGCACTGTTAAATTTTAGGCTCATCAAGATTCTATCTACTTCATCATGATCTGTGTCAAGGAGCGTGAAGGAATTTCCCAGTGCAGGCAGTGTGTCAGAAAGGTTATATGAGTCATGCAAGGCAATATCTTTAATTTGTTGAGCAAGTTGTTTACCAATGTTAACAAAGTACTCATTAACAAAATTTTCTGCTTCGGTAGGGGTGGGTTTAGTATTTAATAATTCTGTGTTTTGGTTTTTCGATTGGTTCGAGTTTGTTATATTTTTTATATTTTTCCAGAGCAGCTTGTTATTTGAAACTGATTTAGCAAGTTGTTCTCTTTCATATCTTCTTTTCAACTTTTTAATTAAATTATTGCAGTAATTTCTATATCTTAAGTATGTTATTTTTAAAATTTCATTGTGTGGGTCTTTTCTTAAATTCTTTTGTAACTTATTTTTATTATTTATGCATCGAGCTTTGTCGTAGTCTAGTATAGATTTAGTTTTATTTGAAAATTGATTATATTTAATTTTGGATAAGCATAAAAATGTAGTAAAATGGTCTGTAATGGTGGTATGTAATATTGCTATGAAAGGCAGATCCTTTTTACTGTCTGTTTTGAGCATAAAGTGATCCAAACAGTTGAGGTTCCTTGTAGGTCGCACATGTCCCGGAAGTATTTCAAATTTTGCCAACATATTAAGATAGCTCATTCTTTTCTTATATTTTTGCGATGGCTCCATATTTTTAGGTCTAATATTGATATTTATGTCCCCAGTAATTATTATGTTTTTATGCATTGATATTGTCTCAAGATGTGCACTAAGAGAAGCTAAAAATTATCTATATTTGTGTTTGATGGTGAGCGATAGATACATAAGAATATATTATTTGATATGTCTACTTGAATACAAGACGCCTGTGCCAGTTTTATTTCTTTTACTTTATTTTTTAATGAAGTATTTACATAAACAGTAAACCCATCATTCCGGTTTAGCTGGTATGTAGTAGAGTAGGAGTGGTAATCAGTGAGTTGTGGGATAGTCTTGTTACTGTCTAGTCTTCATTCAGATATAATAATTTCTAATTTAAAATCTAAGCTAGATAAAGTTATTAAAAAGTTAAAAAAGTTGAAGTTATTTTAGATACTTCTTATATTTTGTGAGACAATAGTGAGGTCATTTTGTTTTCTTTTGAAATGAGTAGCAAACTCTAAAGTATCACATTCAATATTACGTGCTATATTTAAATTGTCTATTTCTTCTATATTTTGTAAGGTCTCACTCATTTAATATTCTACCTACTATAGACGTCTTCTCTAATACTGAACGAAATATATAAGATTGAATTGCTAGTACATGTGTAGTTATATTTATATTTATGTCGTTAAGATAAACTAAGTTATCATTTCCATTGTATTTTCTTGATAGTGTATTTAATGTGTGTAGTGTATACATAATAGTGTTATTAAAGTGTGTGTAACTGCAAGATGTGTAAGTAACATATGCAAAGTTAATTAGTTTTGACAAAAATAAAAATTGATAGATCACCTTTGAAATAAAAAATAAAGGGAATTAATTTTAGATTAGGTAAGAAAAAATTTAACAAAAAGGTTAGTCATTTTTCCAAAAGAATTTGGTGTACCTGTTCTTTGCTTCTAATGGTGACTATAGGAGAAAATTCGTCTTTTCTTACGTATACTTTGCCATATGCAGTCCCGCAGAATTTGTATGCTTTAGTCTTAACCGGGTCTCTGGCAAGGAAGTGTAGACGAGATACTTTCAAAGTAAGATGCTCTGATAATAAGATGTGTGTCTTCCTGTACTTTAAAGCCCAGATGCTTAGCACACAGCTTACTTTTGTTTTTTTTTTATATTAAAAGCTTTACCCATTTTTAAGATTTCAGTCTTAAGGATCGTAGAACCAGTTTCTACAAAAATAGGTGTATTTAGTTTTTCAGATTTTTTTCCACGTACTCTATATATACACTTTATATCTAATTTATCAACCTAACAAGCAATGTTCTGCCATACTCACAACCATATCAATTAGGTCTTCTTTTGTTTCGTTATTTTTCTTTGGAACATTTTTTATTTCAATGTTACTTTTCCGGTTTCCCATATGAATTTCATCAATTTTATTTACCAAAATTGTGATATACTTCTTATCCTCCTTCACCTGGTTCTCTAACTGATCTATTTTCTTTTTAAACTCTTCATTTTGAGTAGCTAAAAAGGCAATCGAGCTTTCTATACTAATATTTGTCTGCTGGATTTCTTTCAGTGTTGAGTTAATTCATTGAATTTCATTTTCTTGTTTTGGTGTAAATAGTGTCATAATTTTTATAATTTCTTCTTTGAAGTCAGCCATCTGATTACTAACAGAATCAGCCATTTCTTCTCTAGTCCTCTTGGTTCGTTGAAATACATAATTAGGTGGAGTCTTGTTATTACGTATATGTACGATATTCTACTGGGTTTGGCGACTTACCGCTACAATCTCCCTGCAACCACGAATCCAGGGGCTGGCTATAGGAGCTCGGGGCAGTCGTTGCAATGATCGTAGTATCAAGGTTCAGCAGAGTGTATCGCACACGAGTCCATAGGGCACAAGCACAACACTTTCAGGGTGAAAGAGATCTTGAGAGATGAGCTTGAGAGACACGCAGTATATTTGTATGCGTGCGCGTCGGTAGTTTCAATTCGACTAACCACAATTGCCGCCAATCGATAGGGCGCTTGTGTCGCACAGAGAGCCGTAACTCGCAAGATTATGGCTGCATTCGAATGAAAACAGTTGATCGCCAACCCAATGAATTTAATAGAAGTATAGTAACTATCTTCGAAGTTGTGTTGCCTTGTACTTATTATTATATACGAGAAAAAAAAAGGGAAACAAAAAACATAGTATATAAATAATCTGTTCCAGTACGGAACATGCCGCTCACCTTAAAAGAAGTAATTTCTTTTAAAAAAAATCACTAACTTATAGTATAAATCGAAAGAAAAAAAAATAACTTAAGTACTAAGATTAAGGTTGTAAGTATAACGCATGACTCTAAAGGAAGTGGGCAAACCTTTACTACAGGCCGTTTAAAAATAGTATTCCCAGCCCTTAAGGTCACTACACGAGTGACTTAATCGGAGCCAGGATGAATAGCATGTACACGCGCGAGCTTCCATTGTAATGGCGGAAGTGCTCGTCACATACCACAACAACAGTGCCTTCACGAATGGCGGAGCCGCGATCATGAAGCCACTTACTACTTTGTTGTAAGTGATGGAGATATTCTCTACTCCATCTTTTTCAAAAGTGCTGGACCGTCTGTTGTATCCAGCGCCAACGAGTGAGACGGTTAGGATTTTCATCCAACAAAGATACATCAGGTAGAGCTGTTAAGGGTTCTCCTATTAAAAAAATGAGACGGTGTTAAGGGGAGGGGATCGGTAGAAGCCGAACTCATGGCGCAAAGGGGACAAGAGTTTAACACGGCTTCGATTTGACAGAGAAGAGTATGCATCTCGTCGTAAGTTTGAGTACGAGTTCCAACCACACGATGTAGGTGGTGTTTGAAACTTTTAACACTGGCTTCGAAGAGACCTCCAAAATGGCTAGCATACGGAGGTTGAAAGTGCCACGTAAATCCCTGTTGCAGGGTTTGTTGATTAATTGTATTTTGAACGACATCACTACGTAAAAACGCGTATAGGTCTTTAAGATAATTGTTACAACCGACAAAATTCTTTCCGCAGTCCGAATATATATCCGTACATAATCCTCGACGGGACATGAAGCGTCGCAGAGCTGCTAAAAAATCATCAGTGGAAAGCTCCGATACGATTTCTAGATGTACGGCCTTTACGCTCATACATACGAATACCGAAACATAGCACTTCACTATTTTCGCGTTACGTACTTTATTTGCACGAACAAAAAATGGACCGGCATAATCTACGGCCATTTTAAGGAAAGGACGCGCCGGACGTATTCTCGAAGCTGGTAGTGGTCCCATAATCGGTTGATCACGCGTTGGACGAGCACGAAAACAACGGACACAGCGATGTATGCGTTGGCGCACGATGTCGCGGCATGACAATATCCAATAGCGCTGCAACAGCAAGTATTGCACGGACTGAGGTCCTGCGTGCAGATGACTTATGTGAGCGTCGTCGATAATTAAGTTAGTCAAAGCATGTTTTTTCGGTAAAATTATTTGATGTTTAGATTCAAATGGTAATAATGATTTATGAATTCGACCTCCTACAGTTTGTCACTATCCAAAAAGGGCGTAAGACGTCGCAATTGATTAGAAGGTAATTTTCCTTGAGATATCTTTAAAATATCGTCTTGAAAGACCGATTGTTGAGTAAGGTAAATTAATCGATTTAATGAAAAATTATATTCAGGTACTGTAACGTAACCCGGGAACGAAATTTTAACCCTTTTGCATTTATTATAAAAACGAAATATTAGTGCGGTAATCCGAACGAGTTTGCCTAACGACGAAAATCGCATTATAATTTCGGCATTTTGTACCGACGGTACCGTAGACATACCAAAAGATAGTGTTAAGTCACGTTTTTCTTCACAGGTGCTCATAGTTTGATTCTCAACAGGCCAGTTGTCGGGACTTCGTCGGAGCCATGCGGGACCATGGTACCACAAGTCGTGCTGTACTAGCGCAATAGGTAGCAAGCCACGTGATGCAGCGTCAGCAGGATTATCGGCTGACGGGACATGGTGCCAGCAACCGGCGGGAACGCGGGATAGAATATCGCTAGTGCGATTGGAAACAAACGTCTTCCATTCATGCGGTAATGAACGAAACCAGGCCAGCACGATGGAGGCGTCGGACCATGCGTAAATCTGTTCGCGGCAGACGCGATCTCTGTATAAATTTGCTACCTTATCTACTAGCCTTGAAAGCAATAGAGCTGCCATCAGTTCGAGACGTGGGATGGTAAGAGGTACGTGGAGCGGAGCTACCCTAGTTTTCGCCATAATCAGGTTAGAATAAATATTGCCATCCTTGGTTGTAAGTCGAATATAGACACAGCCAGCATATGCGATCTGGGACGCGTCAGCAAATCCATGAATTTCTACCGAATCGATATTATTACTGAAAATGCATCGCGGAAACTATACCTGTGATAGCAGCGGTAACTCGTTTATGAAACGTATCCATGAATTAATGATATCAAGGGGTGGTTTATCGTCCCAGTCTACCTTTGCCATCCACAATAGCTGAATCAAGTGCTTGGCATACACGGTTACCGGTGATAGCAGCCCGAGAGGGTCATATATTTTTGCGATCTCAGAAAGAATAGACCTCTTGGTGCATTTATGAGTGGTAACTTGAACTTTAAAATTAAATGCATCAGATCCTGGATTCCATTGGAGGCCGAGGATTTTAACTCTTTTGTCGTTCTCCATTTCAGAAATTGGGACGTTTTCGACCCGCTCACCATGACAAGCTGGTGGCTGTACTGTAGCGAGTATCGCTGATGAATTGCTGTGCCACTTGCGTAGCTCGAATCCAGCCGTCTTACAAATGCTGATAAGCTCTTGCTGCAGAGTAAGAGTTTTAGACTCCGTATCCTCACCAGAAACAACATCATCGACAAATACGTCATTCAATAATACGGGAGAAGCGAGCCTAAAATGCTCGGCCTCATCGTGAGCGAGCTGCTGAATTGTACGCAAAGCGAGATATGGTGAGGAATTTACACCGAATTTAACCGTGCGGAGACGGTAGTCCCGTATAGGTTCTTCTGGCGATTTACACCATAAGATGCGCTGGAAGTCCCTATCAGTTTCACGAATCAGTATATTTCGATACATTTGTTTAATATCCGCAGTGAGCGCAACGGCATGAACACGAAACTTTAAAAGTACGTCTATTATATCAGGGTGAAGCTTGGCACCCGTTAGGAGAACGTCATTAAGTGACAAACCACTCGTCGATCTACAACCCGCATCGAACACTACGCGTGTGCGAGTTGTTTCGCTCGATTCTTTAACTACACAGTGGTGTGGAATATAATAGCTGGCACCTTGCAAAGGCTCACTATCAACGAGCTCCATATGATTCAGGTCCTCATACTCCTGGAGGCACGCGTGATAATCAGTTTTGAGCTGCACGTTGCGTTCCAATCTATACTCTAATTTTCGAAAGCGAGCCAATGCAATTTGCCGGGACTCACCGAGGCGCGGAGCATTGGGTTTGAACGGCAGGGCGACGACGTACCGTCCTGTCTCATCCCGCGTATGCGTCTTTCGGAAAAAGGATTCGCATAGTTCCTCATCAGGAGTGTAAGTACGTTTCTCAGAATTCAGATTCCAGCTCCCAAAACCTTTGAAGATTGTCGTTGTCAAACGAGCTAAAACATACTTGGAGTGGCGTCGAAACGATTGGATCGAACGTTATTTTACCTAATAATAAATAACCTAACACGCTATTCATCGCAATCGGTGACCCCGGAGGTCCACTAATCATGTTGCCTAATAAAATGTGGGATATTATATCCGCTCCTAGTAACATTTCTACCGGTTGAGATGTGTGAAAGTCGGGGTCAGCTAGATTTAAATTTTTTAAATGTGACCACCCTGTAAAGGGCAGAGGTACACTGGGCATCTTTGTAACTAATTTTGGCAAAATTAATGCATCCACGGGTACAATGGGCTGCTGTTTACCTTTTGGAATAATTAAACATGAAACTATACCTTTAGGTTGCACAGGATCGGTATCGCCTATACCAAAAACCGGAATATTTATATGTTTACGCGTTAACCCTAAACGTTGTACGCAGGCCTCTGTGATAAAGGACGCCTGGCTACCCGTGTCTATAATACATCGAACGGTTGATACCATTGACTCAGCTACGCAAATATCAACTAGCGCCGTGGATAATAGGACTGTATTCGTACGAACTAAAGGCGCATTGGACGCGCAATTATTATGTACCGCACTGATGTTGGCAGGTAAGGTAAGAGGTGAATCATCCGTGATAACACTTCTTTGCTCTTTCGTAAGCGGGATCTGTATAGCACTCTCAGTTGCCGCCGTTTCGCTAATGACCGATAACGATTGCGTTGAAAAATGAATTAATGTATGATGTCGTTTATAACACGAGCGGCAAACGAAATTCGATTTACAATTCTGAACGTCGTGTCCAACGTGTAAGCAATTAAAACAGATGTTTTTATTTTGTACGAATGAATATCTATCTTGTGGAGAAAGATTTAGAAACTGTGAACATTTACTTAATATATGTTGACCGTTGCAATGTAAACAAGTTCTAACCTTATTACCATTACTTTTAGATCGAGACTGCTCTATAGGTACATTAAGGTTAGTAATCAAAGAGCGTCGAGGTGTAGGCACCGTACCGTCGCTTGCGTTGTTGCTCCGGCCCGAGAATTTTACTGAACTACCCACATTTGCCGATGGTTTCTTAGCGGAATGTACGTTTGAACTCGTGGAAATAGTTATTTCGTCAGCGGAAATTTCCCGTTCGAGGAAAGAAATTAACGCGCATACGTCTGGATTTTCGGATGACTTACTCAATGAACGTTCGAATGTTCTTCTAATTGTGAGCGGAATTTTACGCAACAAAATATTTAATAGTATAAAACTCCATTGAGCTATTGGAAAATTCATAACTTCAAGCACCTTGATATTCCCTTGATAGGTATTTAGTAAATTTCGTACACTATGACTTAACCTATCAGAACAAGGTTCAATATCCAGAATTTTGTCAAGGTGTTTTGATGCAATAATTCTTTTATTATCATAACGCGACACTAAAATATCTAAGGCTACAAGGTAGTTTTCATCGGTGATAGGAATAGATTTAATAAGATTATGTGGCTCGTTTTTAACTGCAAGTAGTAAATATCTAAACTTTTCCGCATTACAGTAAGCGCTGTTGTTATGTACTAGCGAACGAAATAAGTCATGAAACGATGGCCAATCGGTTGGATCGCCGTTAAATTCTGGCAATGGCAATATAGGTAGGTTTTTTCTATTTGCTTGCACTATGACCTCGGATGCTTAAAATGACCGACTCGTGCGGCGCTGCTGTTCATCCTCCTTTTTTAAATTATTTAAATGAGTAACAATAGTATAATATAAATCGTTAAAATCATTGCGAACTTTGATCTGTTCCTCTTTATTAAATGATTTTTATTTTAATGAGCGTTTTCTCAATCTTTGTTTGAACTTTATTGAATTTTCTTTGGTGAGCAGCTAAATCAATAGTTCGCGAACGAAAATGTTGTTCATTTGTCGCTGCGAGCTGAATAATACGATTAAGCTCATCAAGAATTAAATCTCTTTCGAAAATATCTTGTTCACACGGCGATTCGTCGTCCGACATTTTGCGTTACAAAATGGCGGATTAGAATTTTACCACGTAAAAGAAATGAGTATGTAATACTGCAATACTTCTTTTTACAAGACAACACAAACTGGAAGATATTAATTCGGATTGAATGATCAAAAATGTTTAATCCGGATCGAATGACCAAAATGTTTATGTACGATATTCTACTGGGTTTGGCGACTTACCGCTACAATCTCCCTGCAACCACGAATCCAGGGGCTGGCTATAGGAGCTCGGGGCAGTCGTTGCAATGATCGTAGTATCAAGGTTCAGCAGAGTGTATCGCACACGATTCCATAGGGCACAAGCACAACACTTTCAGGGTGAAAGAGATCTTGAGAGATGAGCTTGAGAGACACGCAGTATATTTGTATGCGTGCGCGTCGGTAGTTTCAATTCGACTGGCCACAATTGCCGCCAATCGATATGGCGCTTGTGTCGCACAGAGAGCCGTAACCCGCAAGATTATGGCTGCATTCGAATGAAAACAGTTGATCGCCAACCCAATGAATTTAATAGAAGTATAGTAACTATCTTCGAAGTTGTGTTGCCTTGTATTTATTATTATATACGAGAAAAAAAAGGGAAACAAAAAAACATAGTATATAAATAATCTGTTCCAGTACGGAACAGTGGACAAAACGTTAATTTCCGTATCTGATACAGATTTATCCATCATGGAATTAATATATAGCAACGTTTTCAATCTTTAAATTAAATAGAAGTTTAATTATCTACACATATTTTTTTTCCTTAAACTAAGACTCAAAATTTTAACTGTAATCGCTAGCGCTTATGAATTATGGCAAGCGAAACATTTAGTGAAATGCGTGCAATGTCTGAAGTTATGAATGAAGAAGATGGATAAGCACCCACCCGTAGTAGCATAGACAAACTGTAGTTGTCGCAGTTGCGTTGCTCTGCGTTTCTCGGAGTTTCGGACGCACCGTCAACTTCTAAACGCGTTATGAGTGCCTGGTACTTGCACGGAATTTGGTAACAAAATTATTTCTTTAAATTAATTTATTTTTAAAATTTAAACTTGCACCAGAAACACACGTCTAAACGCATACGCGGTCCGAGGGGAAGAGGAATGGTTGAATGGTGACAATGTTGTCGAGATACAGAAATGCGAAGCTGGTTGAATCACAATTCAATAAAAAATATTTAATAATGCTTCTTAATAATATATAATAAGCAGCCTGCCAATCTTGACGATTATAACAGACTCTCTTTTATGGGAGAGCCCCATATCCAGCATGAGATTTTGTACGGTTTGGTTTCTGATATACAATCTCGCATTTCGCACTTTGCTTGTTGTAAGGGGCGATTATTGAATATAGCTAAAATTATTTTAGTATGTAATTAATAGCGATAAAACCATGCTATTAACGCCGTTACATAAAATACCCAGCCCGGTAACCCGTTTACGTCAGACGGATAATATGTAGAGTACAAAGCGTCACTCGCCAATCGCTAATCGCCAATATGCTAAAAAAATTAAAGGCTAGTTAATGTCATGTGTAACGATTATAGAAAATTATAATAGGTCTATTAAGGAACTTAGTTGATATCAAAAAAGTAGTCAATCAATAGCTATGTATCGTATGCTACTCGTATATAGTTTTCTATAAGAGCTTACACGCCCATAAAATATACGACGCAATGTTCGTTTTGATGTCAATATTGTTAGCAAATAGGCCACCTGATAAGGCAAAGTGGCGTAGTACCGCGTAGTGGTTTTATAAGTCTGATAAGTCTAAATCTGAATTCAGCATGTAGTAAATCAAATATATAACTTAAAAGATGCCTTAACACTTGAATACTTTTGTGACGAGAGAATCATTTTCTCACGTCCCCTTTTACCCTTATTTGATCCTTTTTGAGAAGAGAACTTTTTATACAAAGGACATGTGATCAAAATAGCGTCACATGATATTGAACCGAAAATAACGTACGTGGTCACTGTAAGTAATATAATTTATTACTTGCTTTGAATATAATAATATTTACGTGTTAGAGCCAAACTACAACTATATTATGGTTCACAAATAAATCGGCTCGAGCATGGTAGGATTACGGTCTCACAGCATACTAGCATAAAATAGCAGATCGATGCTGCTGTGTTTTGTATAGTGAGTGTATAGAACCAGATACATTTTTACTGAAAACAAATCGTTCAATCTTTGTCCTCAGGAGGTGAAAACACATTTTCACATTGATTTTTATTCTAGGATTAGATCATACAGAACGGTACCGAAATCTTCTTCTAGTTATCCCTCTTATTTATCTACTGAACATGCATCTTTTACAAAATCAGTGCTAAGATAGTGCATGAAATAAATAAAGTTTTTGTGATTCCCAAAAATTTTATAATTCGGTGCGACGACATGGTGTATCGAAATATTTAAGCCTTAACTTTAGATGCTATGAAATCTTGTAAAAAAAAATATTTTTAGTTAGTAATCGGTAATATTTTACTAAAGTTGAAATATAAGTAATTTTGAATAATTTCGTTTCGCTTGTGTAAATTTACAACTTTTTTACAAATAGTACCTCATAATATAATGTAAGTTCATATGATATGTTGAAACTTTTCAATACTATCGACAGTTTCAGTGCCATCAAAAGCTATTAAATAGGATGAAGGTGATAAAATGTCACAAATACTACGTTTAAATGAAAAGATTATTTAAAAACAAAAGAATTATAATTGCATTTCGTATTTGGGATCAGGTTCATTTTCAACCCACCCAGCTCTAATGAAAATATAATTATAATATGTTGCAAACATTTACCTATAAATTAAATGCAATAGTTATTTATTTATTACTTACTCTTAGCTAAATCGAGTAGCGTAAAATTTGATGTAACGCAATTGCTTGTTAACATAATTGCCCTCACCGTAAATTTCATATAGTGCGAGTATTCTTTGTAATATCCCTGACGGAATTGTTATTCAATGAAATTGTTATTTGAAATTTCAAGTGCTGATTTACCACTTGCTCGGAATCGGAGAGAAAAATAATGTTTTATACATTCCGTCCTTAGCAGGTTATAAATGCTGAAATGGGGTCTCCCTCACAGAGTGTTTTATAGGGGGATAATAGTGTAGTAATAGTATGCTAAGCTGTGTGGTGCTGTTGGGTCAATATTTATTGTATAAAAAAGGAAATTGTAGAAAACGCTTTTTTATTTCATTTCACAAGCAGGAGTTTTGGTGGAAACTTGATTGCCAGCAAACTATGAAGTAGATTTTGATATTAACCACTGCGCTCCTCATTATTTTATCCTTAATTATGAAATCCATCATGCTTCTATCATCACCTTTTTCCTAAGTATACATGTGAACCCTTTTGTGGCGAAAGAAAGTGTTCGTCACAAAAATATTCTTTTCCATACATACGGTGACGAGGCTTACACCTATGTACAGTCTATGTACCAACCTCCCCATAAAAATCTCTTAGCATAACAATATTTTCATTTTCTTTACATTTCATTAACACCATACTTACAATTTCCCGAAAGTGCTTACGGATATGAGTAGGCTTACACATGTCTGGGACGTAGACCCCTAGCACAAACATCTTCTTTCAGCCCACTTTTATTCGTATCCATAGCAGTCTTGGGCTTACACATTCATACTCGTTCACACATTTGCCCACTCTTTCCGAAAGGATGATACATACTCCCTGACATGCCCGCTCGATCTCATTTACACCAGACCATTATGCGGTATGCATGCCATGTGTAGTGAAATTTTTGCATTTCCGTTTCGTTTCATTTACACATAACTATTTCTCTATCATACATCATATCGCATATTTCATATATATTATATAGCCAGACTGGCGTCTGCAATCCACTTTTTGCCCCTACAGGAGACAGAACGTGACGGGTGGCGAGCCTTGTCACCGGTTTTCCTCCCGCATATTCTTCGCACCCCTGCTACATTAAAGGGGCGCCGGTAACTCGGGGCCATTTCTTTGGTGCCTCTTGGTGCAAAATATGGGGTGGTATATTTTACGCCGCTACCACGGCGAGGAGCCGAGTCCCTACTTTCGGCTTGTCACTCATTTGGCTCCACCCAGAGTACACATGTAGGCTTAGGATTGGGTGGTCATCGCCTACGGACGCCAGCGACTTATCTTCATCAGAAAGACTCAAAAGTTCTTGTATTTTAGAATTATAATTCGAAGTCTCCATGAATACCGTAACATTTTCCTTATCTGCGCCGAGAATCTTGAGTTCTAGTTTATTGCGTAGGTTCTTTGACACTATAAGTTCGTAAATAAAAAAGTTAATATACGCCATAAAACCCGTGAAAAACTAGTATTATTTAAGTCTGTAGTCTGTAAACGCGTGTAGGATCACCCTCGTCACTACATCAGATTTGATAGACCACAAATCCTCGCTTATAGAGCACCGATTTCTTGTAAGGATGATTCGCGAGGCTGTTGAAATCAAGAAATACCCTAATTTCAATAGAGAAGTTGGCTGGGTGCTACCATCTGCCTGGGATCCTATAATTAATAAAATTAAATCCCAAACCAAGAGTATAACTGCAAGACTTCATGATACAATAAGTTCATACTGATACGGATACTGTTCATATATAAAAATTAATAATTTTAATCTCTAGTAACCGCGTTTAACTATGACGTCTGGTCGTCGTCATCCCTCCGTGACGTGTTGTAAAGTGCTCAAAATCTCGGCTATATAAAAAAGTAAATATACGTGATAAAATCCGTAATAACTAGTATTATTTATACGTGTAGTGTACGTGTAAATATAAGAAATAATTTCGTGCTCTGGTTCTTTACTTGGGTAACCATCGTAGCCTTACTGTACGGAAACGTATAAGTGTTCGCTGTATATTCTTCGGGATGCTAAAAGTCGTCGAGTTTACATACAAGATGATTCGTAATAACTCTCAAAAATAGCACGTGGACACGGCTTAGGGGACAAATCAGTCTGTAGTTCTGTAAAAAATCGTTGAAGCCTTTCTGTAAGAACAAGACAACCGCACTTCTTTCTCACGCCTCCACAGTAGAGCCACCATGGAATACAGAATTGAGTAACATCTGCAGGACCTCAAATACTGGTTTTCCATCTACGTTCAGAAGCTCCGCTATAATTCCATCCTCGTCCGGGGTCTTGCCGTTGTTTAAGGTGCTAGTGGGCCAATAACCTCGCTCAGCATAGGTTCTGTTTCCCTATGCCGAATTTCCCTGCCTTCAGCTCACCGTTTTTCTTGTGTCTATTTCTGCGTTAATATTTCTACTTAACACCGTATGTTGGGTTTCGGCAGAATACATGCCTCTAGAAATATCCTTATACATTTCCTCCACCCCCTCATCGGGATCTGCCAGTCCGAAGGGTGCGTGCCTTATATGTTAAAGTGGCGTAAGTTACACCTATTAATATTAGCTGTCTTTCAGTGGAAATCCGGTCAAAACACAGTCAAGTCATTTCAGAGATTAGCTGGAACATACAGACAGATAAACAAAAAAATGAAAACAAAAATTTTTTTGAGGAACTTCTTCATATATACCCATTTACGATATGCATATACTAGTCTGTTTTTTTGATATTATAAGCAGACACTTCAAATTTAATTATTTATATAGGTACATGAACGTAATTTTATACTTCAATCCTAATTTTAGATGACTTAAGAATTTAAAATATCGTAAAGAAACGATGACAATACTTATACAACCTTGTGATCTAGTGTTCTCATTTGAAGCATCACTGCACATAATGCGTGTTTTAAATGTGTTTTATTTGAAAATCTAATATAATCTTTAATACTTTTAATTAAATTTAAATAAATAAATAATAACAAATTTTAAAGTAAAAAAAATTTAGTACTTTCAACTTTAATTTGTCAGCTAGGTTTTTTCCAACTGAACATAGGTTTACCCGTAGATTGAATCATAGCGAGTACATTTGCTATCGTTAACATGCTTTGCAGGCGTGTTAGCGGCTTCATCTAATTTTTTCATCTATCGCCTCTCTTACAACACGCTCGAAACGGTATGGGTAGTAGATACATCTACTACCCATACCGTTACAGCCTATTAAAGTCTACTGATGAAGAAAGGTCTCCCCCATAGATTGCCTCACAGGAGGCATAATTGCCATGATTTTTCCGCCTGGCAAGCGGGTGGACAACCGCAACCAGGCATTTTTTAATTTATTCTTTGTCTTTATAAGGAATATGCTGTACCCATCTTCTGATTTGTTTCCCTCTGTCACCTTATGGTACCCAAGGGATGATATGGGTAAGTGGATATTCTTACATATAACCATTACACTGACAATGTCAAAGTTAAGGTTTTTCTTAATTAATATTATAAAAATAAAACATCTTTATACGCATATTCTATATGGTTAACACACATTAAGGACCTAAAATAATAAATGCCAATTAGTTAAATTCATTACGTGATCGGCGGCCTTATATCATTTTGATTTTCAGTAATTGAACTCTTAAAGCCAGAACACATCGATGCTCCTCTATTTAATTTAAGGAATGCCTGATACCACATAATCTACTTACAATCCTTTCAACTCCATTACTTAGTATATTCTATCTTTCTATAAGTCATCGAAACGATATTGCTCAAACGTCTTCTTCTCAGAAGGTCATACTCTTGCATGTACAAAAGTTATTGAAATGCGAAGTTGGAATAAGGGACTGAAGAAATTCGTTTTGTTATTTTCTTCATAGTAAGGAGGCTAAATATGAACGTGTGTCATCTAGCGTAAGCTACGTGTAGTAGATTTATTTATAAGCACAAATTTTAGTATATCATATAAACATATAATCAATAAAAAAAAAGATATAAATAAAGATTTTGTTGTATTTTGTCGAAAACCACACATACACATGAAAAAAAAACTGATTTTATCGCATTA
Source organism: Parnassius apollo (assembly GCA_907164705.1). Lineage (NCBI taxonomy): Eukaryota > Metazoa > Arthropoda > Insecta > Lepidoptera > Papilionidae > Parnassius > Parnassius apollo. The sequence goes on from CAJQZP010001514.1 coordinate 4,786,174, forward strand.
AATTTTTACTTTTTTTCGTCAATCGTCACTGCCCTTTTGTATGAAGTCCAGACATTATATTAGCCTTCGTTAGCTATGATATAGCTTAACGTGTCGCTAGATGTAAAAATATTTACGACTAGTGACAAGTCCGGCTTAGCCTAGGTGAAATCTAATAATATGGTGTTATTCAGATTTAAGACAACAATATAGAATATTCATTTTATCTATAATTTGATTTCTCGTCTAAAATAGTCTCTATTGTGAATAATTAGAATGTGTCAAAAAAGGCACGTATGGCAATTCACAATGCTGTATTAGTCCCTACTTTAACATATGGTAGTGAAAGTTGGGTGTGGCAGAAGAAGCACGAGAGTAAAATAAATGCAGTAGAAATGCGGTCGCTAAGACGTATGTTAGTATATATAAATATATATCATAAATAATATAATATATATATATATATATATATATATATATATATATATATATATATATATATACATACAATATGTAACGTAATTAACGCACACCCTCAGACACCCCAATTAGTATATTATGTTATAATCATAATACATACACTGAATTTTTAGTCAAACATTTTTATGCACTGATTATTTATCAAATTAATTATACTAATTCCGGATGAATTTTGTGTTCCCAGTACAAATCCACGAATATCCGCTCTGAGGACGAAAAGATACTGGAGCTGGAAGAAGAGGTAGACAAGTTGCGCTGGCATATTATTGGATTATCAGAGGTCCGAAGAGAGGGGGAGGATACGGTAATCCTCGAGTCCGACAACTTATTCTATCACCTGGAGGGTGACCACGTATCCCAAGGAGGTATCGGATTTATCATCCACAAGTCTCTCGTCAACAACGTTGTAAATATTGGGAGTATGTCGACGAGAGTCGCGTATCTGATACTCAGAATCACCAAACGGTATTTGCTGAAGGTCATACAGGTTTACGCACCAACGTCGGCAAATCCCAATGAGGTGGTGGAGGAAATGTATAAGATATTTCCAGAGCCATGCATTTCTCCAAAACCAACTACACGGTGTTGATCGTAGACTTCAACGCAAAACTAGGCACAAGAGAAAACGGTGAGCTGAAGGTAGGGAAATTTCGAGTAGAGCAACGGAACCGTAGAGGCCAGCAGTTGGCCGACTTTATGGATATAGAGGGAGTCTTTATGATGAATTATTTCTTCCAGAAGCGGTCCCACAGGAAGTGGACCTGGTAGAGCCTCGACGGTTCGACAAAAAATGAGAATGACTTCATTATGACGACCAGACGCCAACTATTCAGTGATGTCTCAGTGATCGCAAGGGTGAAAAGTGGCAGCGATCACCGAATGGTTAGAGGCACAATGAACCTAAACGTTAAGTTGGAGAAGTCTCGTCTAATGGAGTCAACGCTCCGTCCCCCCTCGTGCTCTAATCCAGAATCCCGAAACTTTTCAGCTCGAGTTACGTAACCGCTTTCAGTGCCTAGAAGATTGCAACGCAGTGGACGATATGAATGACAGGCTCGTGGAAACTGTCCATGTGGTGGGAGCTAAGTTTTGCAAGATCCGCCGCAGAAGAACACAAAAACTCTCCGATCACACTCTTAATCTCATGGCTGTTAGACGGGAGATGAGGCTGCAATCGTCAACAGATTTGATAGCGTACAGGCAACTGAGTAGACAGATCTCCAAATGCATGCGGCGTGACTTGCGCAACTTCAATACTGCTCGTATTAAAGAAGCGATCGAGCGGAACCAGGGCTCCAAAGTCTTTGCCAGAGATCTGTCTGCCAGTAATAGCCAACTGTAAAAGCTGAAGACTGAGTGTGGCAGCATCGTTTCCGGGACACCTGAGATTCCGAGTGAGATTGAGAGGATCTATGGGCAGCTGTAAACATCATCACACACCAAGGATTTTCCGACGATATAGTCCTTATGGCAGAATCGCTGGAGGACTTAAGCACTATGCTCAATGACCTCAATAGTGCCTCCCAACGGATAGGTCTTAAGATGAACATGGACAAAACAAGGATCTTGTTTAATGTCCATGTCACACCTATGTCGGTAGTTGTTGCGAGCACTAAGCTCGAAGTTGTTGACGAGTACGTTTACCTAGGACAAATAGTCCAACTAGGTAAGTCCAACTTCGACCGAGAGGTAGATTGACGGATTCAACTCGGCTGGGCAGCGTTCGGGAAATTACGAAGTGTCTTGTCGTCAGGTATACCTCAAAACCTGAAAACTAAGTTGTACAACCAGTGTGTGTTGCCAGTGATGACCTACGGAACCGAGACGTGGTTCTTAACTGCTGGCCGTATGAGGACTCTCAAAGTCGCTCAGCGAGCTATGGTGAGGGCTATGCTCGGAGTTTCTCTGCGTGATAAACTTAGAAATGAGGATATCCGCAGTAGAACCATAGTGACCGACATAGCCCAACGGATTAGTAAGCTGAAGTGGCAATGGGCCAGCCATATAGCTCGAAGAACCGACAAACGTTGGGGAAAAAAGGTTCTCGAGTGGCAGCCTTGTATCGGTAGGTGAAGTTTAGGGCGACCCCCTACTAGATGGAGTGACGACCTGGTAAGACATGCAGGAATTCGATGGATACAGGTGGCTCAGGACCGTGCTTTGTGGCATATCTTGGGGGAGGTCAATGTTCAGCAGTGGACTTGTGTAGGGCTGTAATGATAAGGAAAAATATATATATATATATATATATATATATATATATATATATATATATATATATTATGAAAGATTGTTGCGGAAGAGTTTACATTACCTTGCCCCAAAAATCAACAATTTTCTCAGAAATGAGAGTAGGTCAAGAAGAAGTAAAGAGGATGTCTCTAATAGGTTGCTACATTAATTTTTTTTTTAAAATGACCCAAATTTGTATCTTCATCTAAGATTGGCTTCTTGCAAGACTTTAAAGTTGAGTCAGTGCTTTTTACCATCATCTGCTGCATATCCATCAGGTCTATAGTATGTCTCTAGTACACATAATAGTAATTGCTAGCTTATAGTAATTAAAAAAAAGATAACATTTTAATTGTCTGTATTAATCTTAAGCCTATGATAAGTTCTCGATATTTCATTCATGAAATTAAGATATTGTTCTTTTTTATTTCAAATATGCTAAGTCAAACTACTTTCTATAATAATAGTAAAAATTGAATTCAATATTTATTTCATAATTTCTTTTTTTTTGTCATTAGTCCAGGATATTTTTAGGTCTGATAATATATTTCAGCGTATTAAAATATTCAAAATGTATAACATCATGGAAATATAAGTTAAAATTATTAAAAGAAAAATAAAGATAAATAACGTTTATAAAATAATTGAAAAATTGGTCGAAAATTGTTTAAGTTTTTGAAGTATTCATATAGAGAAGCAGCATGTTCTTATGTACATGTAGGGTGTTCGTGTAGAGATTGCTTATATAAATGAGCTGCCGGAGACGCATACCCAATGGTGCATATATATATGAGGTGGTCAGGTGACTCACTACTTATGGTATTGTTGCTCAATGTATAGTCCTATATTAGGGACTTATGGTCTCTATGATGTATTACAACAGAAGAGTTGTAAGGTATATGAAACTAAAGCATTATTTTAGGTCTGGTCGAATTCGACCGCGGCACTATTCCGTAAAAATTCAAGCGGTCGGATTCGACCTCGCACACACACAGAAATTTAAACTATTAAAACTTATATTTAGAGACTAGAGCTGTAGAGCTGTGTGTTAATAGAAATTTGACTTGAAAAGGATTAATACATAATAATCACATACAATAATCACAGCGTCCTAGACCGAGGTACACTTAGACGCGCTAACCGATGTGTCCTAAACTTATCATCTTAGTGTCGGTGATAAGAGGTTTTGTTCTAGCAATACGACTTGCTCGTTGAAATTGCTCACCCATACCGTTTGTGGGCGGTGTCTTAGCGCATAGACTTAAGATACTTCGGTTATCTTTCGAATTGGGATGAGTGTGTTTTGTAACACTTTTAAGTGTAACAAGCATAATCAACTCCATGTCTTAGTGCTTTAGCGCTACGATACGTAGTTTTTGACTAATATCGTCTTAGTAGCATACTGCTTTGATACAATTGTGTTATTTTTAGTTAACAATAATGCCATTAGTGTTACCAAAATCGATCATGATTATGTGAGTGTGTGGTAATGTGGTAAGGGGGCGCCATCCGTATGATAGCTGCAATGCTTATTGCTACTTGTATAGCGTCTTGTAAAGGGTTTGCGGTTGTGCTGTACCTGATTCGAAATATCTTGCGGTACTGATCGACGGATGTATGCGGGTGGTGATTTCTTTTCGGATTATATGGGGGATTAGTCGTATTGATGCTTGTTGCGGTCTGTAGCATTGCGTCTCTACGATGGTTGTTTCGCGGGTCTCTATTCTCAATGGCGCTCTCTGCGTCTTGGTTTGACTTACACCTTCGTAGTTTTTTATCCCTGGTCTGGTCTTGTCCCTTCATTACGGGGCTGTAGACTGTTTGACCTCAATGAAGTTTATATAACAACGTAATAATATCTCTCTGCAACTTTTCCATCTTTGTATGGTTGAAGGCAACTTGTTGGTGGGTGAGACAAACATGATCGATAAATGCATATACTCAACGTTAGTGACACAAACCCTTTCTAATGGCAAATTATTACTTTTATCTTATAACTGCCTTTTGGGTATATCTGGCGTTTTTTATTATTAGTTCGTGGAGCAGGACCCAATTCCCTTATAGTGAGCTGTATACTCATGACACACACTGCGGCTGATATTGCAATCGGTGGTGATGCCATACGCTTAAATCACGTCTGCAGGAATGCCGATCTGGCAGAATGTGGCATTTACGGAGGGTTGTTTATGGACAGTGTACCTATTTGCCTAAACCGCGTGACGTACATTCACTGTGGCTGGATTTGATCGTATTCTACATACATATTACATAAGCACTCATGCCTCTCAGCCAGCGGGGTAAGCGTAGACTACAGACTTTCATTTGGCATGATCTTGACACACCTATCTTGCCTCTTCCACATCCATATACCTACTCATACATGGTCGTCGGTTAAGGTTATCTTTTGATCGTATTATGTATGGCGTTTACACGCATTGACATGCGTGATTTCGGTCGATGTTTGTGGATACGCACTAACAAGGGGCCAAGCCCTCTTTTACTGGTTTGCCAGTTATTTTGTTGTGGACTATGGTCCATTTCCCAACTTAAGGTCCCCTTTGGGGGGGAGCTCGTTAGTTGGTTGGTGCTTACACCGCACACGGCATGTGTGGGGCTGTGTGCCTACAAGTCGATTAGGGATGATTTAATTTTCTTTACGTATCTCGAACCCTGTCTTCGTAAATGGAATCCACTTAGCTTATAAAGCAATACCAACGGTATTCATTTACTCTACTGAATATTCATTTTTTCAAAAAACATCTAAAAAACTAAGTTAATAAACAAATACAACGTGAATAAGGGTCCTAACTAAGACGATCACGACATAAATATTACAAACGGCCTATTACTGAACCTTCAGAAAGATTATTTAGAAAGACCAAAACGTATTCGGTTATTATGGTCACATGTATATAAAAATAGTTAGATAATATATAATACTAGCTGTTACCCGCGGCTTCGCCCGCATGGTCACTGGGAAATGAACTATCCATTGCATTTCGAATTGAATGAAAACTGAGTTTTATAGATTTGTCAGAGATGCAGCCACTAAAAGGAAACTGAGCAAAATTTATTCATCAGCCTATTTAAATGTTTTGAAACGCTGCGTATTATAGGAAAGCATGAAAATATTCCAAATGGAAATGGGATATTTTTTAATTAAAGGAAACTGAGCATAATTATCCGTCAGGGATGCAGACTTTTGAAAAGAAACTGAGCTAAATTTATTCCTCAGAGATGCAGTTTTCTGAATTGAAAGGAAACTGAGCCAAATAAAACATCCGTCAGAGATGCAGCCTTTTGAGTTGAAAGGAAACTGAGCTTAATAGGTCCGTCAGAGGTGCAGCATTTGGAATTGAAAAGAAACTGAGCTAAATAGGAAATTTTGAATTGAAAGGGAAGATCTGTGGGAATTCTGATTAATTGATTGTGGGAATTATGACAAAAAAAAAATTAACTGAACACAATTTTAGACATTTTAGACGCTACTGTACACAATGTTATATGTTTTTCCATACGAGAAAATAATGTGGAGATTCTGGGCATTTGATACAGGCGAACATGCTACATACAGCTGAGCATTAGAGAAGCACGGTTTTTCTAAGTTGACCCCGCTACCTGTAATGTTTGCCCTTGCGCATTATTGTTATTGCAAAACTGAGCTTAAGAAACCTTTTGAATTCAAAAGGAAGATCTGTGGAAATTATAGGGATCCGTGGTATAATAATATTTTCACCTTTTCCTACGCCTGTCAAAATTGAAGCACCGATTATGTTCCGTCCAAGATGTGTCACATGCAGCCTTGTCCCGTTACGTAACCGAGGAGCATCTAAATTTCGCTTTAGCATGACTGGGACGCCTAATTTTAATTGAAGCTTATGTGAGGGCACACCTGACAACTCTAGAGAATTTAGAAACTCTGCGGGATATGAAGTGCTCGCGGGATATGATACGAAGTCCATAACTGTGTCTACTGACATATATTCTGTTATTTCTCCTGCTACTTCGCTTAATATATCTGAATTTATTTTGTTAACGCTCTCATTTTTTGGTGTCAAGAATCGCCCTTTCACATAACCATTTGTCTTCATGCGCGTTGTTCTTTATATCTGAATAAACGCTCGCAATTAATTATGAATGACTCTCTACTAAATTACAAAAATCTCGCGTCAATTTAACGCAGCCCTCAGCATCCGTTTCCAACCGCCCATTGTCAATTTTTAATAGTGTGTCAGCATACTTTCCAGCATTGATATCATTATACAAATGCACTCTCATTATCGTAGTTAAACTGCATTTTGTCACCTTGTTCCATAAAATAGTCGACTTGAGACATGCCTTAATTTCACCTGCAAAGGGTGTGCCCTTTTGAATGACAGGTAAAGTTTGGCGAAAGTCTTCAGCCAGTAAACCACCATTACTCCCATTACATCTGTATTGATGCGCAAATCCTGGAGCGTTCGATTTAGTGCTTCTACAGCTTTTTTATGTGACATTGTACTTCCGTCCCACACTAAAAGTTTGCATTGTCGTAGCATTATACCTCGTGCACTATTTTTGCTAAAGTTGCAGATCGGCGATTCTTCCTGGGCTAGATTTAAAGGGAGTTTTAAAACAGAATATCCACGCTGTTAAGCATGCTATACCGGAGGAAGCTACGGCCACAGCAATGATTTTATCTTTCCGTACTTGCGCTTATAAAAAATATAACAAAAATGTTTTCCCAGTTCTTCCAGGGGTATCTAAAAAGAAAAGTGCACCATTTGCAGATTCAATTTATCCTAATACTTTGTCAAAAACTCATTTTAATTCGGGAAGCAAGTGGGGTACAAATTCGGCTACTTGCTGCTGCAAAGCTGGTATATCGTAGTTCGTTTCACGTCTAATTTCGTCGCTTAGTTCATTTTCGGTTGTTCGCTGAGGGCTTATCATTCCAAAGTCGCTTAATTTTTTTGCCTACCATTGCCATTACTTTATCTTCAATTTTTCCAAGTGCTTCATTATAAATGTGTTCATTGTATGTCATGTTCGCGTCTGTCTGCTGTCACCTTCACAAAGTATCTTCCGCAACGTACTCTTTATATTCGTCCCACAATTCATGTGCATTAAATAGCCCGCAAGATGATATGAGTGTTGCATAAAGATCCCTAATTTTGTCTGGTGACTGGCAATGCACAGCTTCCTCAATGGTTTCATCCCAGTGATTATCGTTTTCTAAAAGATGCAGAGCTTCACATTCTTCTCTATAACCGTCCATTCCTGACCGTTGACAGTTTTAAAGTCTTTATATCCTGTAGGACCCCGAACATGGTGCAGCAGCAATCGTAAACAGAAACATTCAAGATTAGTTACATGGACGGTATACATACGACCAAGATCATCTGATGACTTTACACCGGGCAACTTTGCAACAGGCGCGCCTTGAATACGGCGTTTCCACTCCTTCCTAAACGTGTTCCAAGCATAATAGCGGGGGACTTCAGAATATAACAACGTTTTTGCAAAGGGGTCGATTTGACAAAGTTAAAAGAAGGCTGTTAGTGTAGTTTTTTGGCGTTGATGCAATTCTTTCTTGGAAATTTCTTTCGGTGAAATGTACACGCTCTCCATTTTATAAGTGCACAGCAAGGTGAGTAACTGTTGGGTGCCTTTCGTGTTAAGGGAAGCCAAGGAGACGCCACGCTGCCTTGATACTGCTGACATAACGCCCTGCTTGAAAGGTCTGTACCTTCATTAACGGGATTTGCCTCACCTTCACTCCTGAGATTAAATATTGCTTGGTCGCTTCCTTTATTTATCTTCTCACCAACCATCCATCTTCGGGGGCTCTGCGTCTGTATAAAGGGTAGCTATTGTCATTGTGCACTGTTTCTTTTAATAGCTGTTCAGGGAATTTCTTTGTATATTTTCCTTCTTTCATACGTGGCGATATTGTATTTCGTGCTCCACATGGACCGTGAATCATATTTCGGACGATGGTATCATACAATTCTTTATCTTGCTCAGGATCTCGGCGCTTATTATGTCGTCTATTTAGCTGGGCCGCAACTTCTCTTTAAGCCATATTAGAATGTGGGCATGCGGTAATCCTCTTTTTACGCATAAAAATCCATATATGATACTTTTTTGTTCGGAGTAGGCTCCTTTGTGACCGAGTTAATGAGTGGAATTTGAAAATGATAACCCTCTTGTCCTTTGCAATAAATCAATGGGTATTGCTGAGTGTCATAAAACTTGTGCGTATCGGCTACCCGTTGCAACGTATCATCACGTGCTCGCGAGACAATGTCTCGTGAAGAAAATTGATCACCACTAATTACGGCTGCTATTTTGTTTATTAAAGGTGCATTGTAGCTTTCATGCTCTCCCCGAGGGGTCCGATCTGCGTGAATGACGGCTTTATAATCCTCTCCAGGTAGGTTTTCTAAAGCAGTTTTAAATTTTTTGACTAAAATGTTACGTTCATGCAAGAATCTTTGAATTTTTAATACTGTGTCTCTCAACTCCCTGGATAAATTGGCAGCGACGGTCTACCTCAATTTCTTCGTCACCCATAAAATATACTTGTAAAAATTAATGCTGTTCGTTTTCAGCTGGAAAAAGTGAACCTATTCTATGATAAAATTGCCCTTGCACCATACATGTAGGTGAAAATCCCGGCATTATTATTTCCCGGTCAACTCCGGAGGACGTCATTTGAAAGCATGAATTATATTTCCGGATCCTAATTAAAAAGCGCCGTGACTCATTAGCATCATATAAAAAGAGAGTTTTCAAAGGTTCTTCTGGTTCCCCAAGTAACGGAAGAGACACATTGCCATTGGAACAGCACATGCCTGCGGTCTCATTTTTCCATTTTAAAGCACTGCAAAATCGACACGCCTTGTCCATCAGTCCGATAACAACTAACATGTGATTTGACAATCAATCAACGGATCATAATTGAATGCTGCTTCATTAAAAACCGATCAATTGTTTCTTTGAAAATTTTGTCGGCGTTCAGCTTGGAGCTGTGCATTTGCATCTCTTTTGTCTGTTCTGGTGTTTCAAATGCCTTTATAGTAGATTGAAGTTCAGCTTGCTCAATGAGTCTGTGTCGAGTTTCATCAGGTGTTTCCGCGGCTCTTAAGGCGGCCTGACGTTGCGCTTGTTCGAATAGCCTTTGCTGACTTTGAGCAGGTGTTTCAGTAGCTCTTAAAGTTGATTGACGCTCTATCTGTTCAAGACGCCTTTGCTGACTTTGATCAGGTGTTTCAGTAGCTCCTAAAGTAGCTTGACGCTCTGCCTGTTCAAGACGCCTTTGCTTACTTTGAGCAGGTGTTTCAGTAGCTCCTAAAGTAGCTAGACGCTCTGCCTGTTCAAGAGGCCTCCGCTGACTTTGAGAAGGTGTATCAGAAGCTCTTAAAGTAGCTTGACGCTCTGCCTGTTCAAAACGCCTTGCCTGACATTGAGAAGGTATTACGGAAGCTCTTAAAGCAGCCTGATGCTCTGTATGTTCAAGACGCCTTTGCTAACGTGGAGAAGGTGTCACAAAAGCTCTAAAATCAGCCAGACGTTCTGCTTGTCCTTGCCTTCTCAGTTCAGCATCTTCTAAAGATTCTAGCGATCGAGCTAATCTTTTACCTTGTCTTTGAGAAGATACTCTTGAAAGGCTGGACTTACGTTTGCAAGGCATTATGAAATAACAATAAACCTATTTATAAAAAAAACTTTAAAATACCTAAAAGGAATTAAAATTCCTTTTAAATATTTTTTTAAAAGCAAATCCAAAATATCTAAAAGTAATAAATATTCCTTTTAAATATTTTTTTAAATCAAAACAACAAAACCAATTTTAGACACAATTTAAGCCAAAAAAATCGAATCAACTTAAACCAAATCACAAAACAAATCGCAGAAAGCTGAAATCGAAAGCAGTAGTCAATATAAATATAACCAACGAAAAAAGAAGTAAGTGTATAGGTACCATATATACTACCTATACTATTAATATTCCTTTGAAATATTGTTAAACAACCTAAAACAACGAAAACCATTTCACGATTCTAAATAAACAAAATCGAAAATCAAAGCCAGAGTCTAAATATGTATAAAGGAATACCAACCAAATCAACAAAACCGATCCAAGTAAATACACAAATCCGAAAATGAAAGCCAACATAAATCCATTCAACCTCAACCAAATCACAAAGCAAATAACAAACAAACGAAATTGAGAGCAGGTAGTCGAATAAGCTTTGAAATAGAAACAATTTAAGCGTATAGGTACCGTATGCACTACAAGTTGACGTGCGGCTCAACGGCGGGAGTTAACTTCATGTCAGGAAACATTTCGTTACTGCGTTTTAAAAACCTAGTAACGACATCTAGCGGAATCAATTTAAACTATGTATACAATAGTTAATAAGAACTCTAAAAAAATATTTTTCTTATAATTTTGCACAATTTTTCTTATTGTAATACCGATTCATTCATAACCACATATAAGAACTGTATTAATTTCCGTTCAATAAATATTACTACGGCTTATTAACAAGGCTTACTAAGAACTGTTTCTACCACAGTTAAGTAATAGTTAAGGGTGAAAGCGTGACAGATGGTGATAGTAATTCTGATTCATACTTATAATCACGCCTGTAACCCTTGCGGGGTAGACAGAGCATCAACGGATTACTTAATATCGTCTGCGAGGTTATCGCATATTCTGTGAATTACAATGCACCAAAACGTTTGAAGAAAATCAGCTGGTGAATTTTATGTTTTTTATCGCTCTCTTCCCGGTACTGCGTGGAAAAATACAGATCCATACATTTTTTATCTTAATTTTGGTAAAAAGACATAATTATCCAGATATTTTGACCTTCTGTGTTCGTCCATCGTACCGTCGTCCGTCTTGTAGAATCACGGGGGCGCCACCTAGCTGAATTTAATTTTACAACATATTCGATTTTCCCACGGGAATGATATGTTTTTCCGCTGAAAAAATTAGCCTATGTCACTCTACAGCCACCGAACTATCCCCATACAAAAAATCATGCCATGCCGACGCTCTGTTGCGACGTGAAAGAAGGACAAACTTTTACAACATATTCTATTTTCCCACGGAAATGAGGCTGTAGAGTGACATAGGCTACTTTTTTGCGGAAAAACATCTTATTCCCGTGGGAAAATAGAATATTTCCCACGGTAACGGGAATAAGATGTTTTTCTACAGCCACCGAACTATCCCCATACCAAAATTCATGCCATGCCGAAGCTCTGTATCGACGTGAAAGAAGGACAAACTTTTGCAACATATTCTTTTTTCCCGCGGGAATGAGATGTTTTTTGGCAGAAAAAAGTAACCTATGTCACTCTACAGCCACCGAACTATCACCATACAAAATATAATGCCATGCCAAAGCTCTGTTGTGACGTGAAAGAAGGACAAACAAACACACTTTCGCATTCATAATATTTGTATGGATAAAAGGGAGGAGTACGTTACAAGATCATGAAAATGAAGTATCAATCTAAATTACAGCCCACTTGATGGTATACGGCCAACACAGCCTAGAGAAAGCTCAAACTAAGATCAAACATAAAAAATGTTAAAGATATCTTATTACCCCTGAGGACTTAGATGGAATGCCTCGAAACCTATAATTATACCTACTGTGACGGCCCAATATTATTATTAATATTTAAATTCAATATAAAGGGGCGTCAAAAATAGTCTTAAAAGATATATATTAAACAATAAAATTACATTAATAAACATAAAGTTAATATAAATACATTTCAGACATTAGACCAATAACATCGTAAATTAAAGGCAAAATATTGTCTTCCATAATAAATAAATTTATTAAAAACTTAAAAAAAATATTTAAAATAAGATAAATAAAAGAAATACAAGTCCAAAATATTATAAAAATAAAGATAAATAACATTTATAAGATAATTAGAAAATTTGTTAAAATTTGTCTAAGTCTTGGAAGGAGTTCATGTATAAAAGAAAATTTTCCTAAGTTGTGGAAGATGTTCATGTATAAAAGAAAATTTTCCTAAGTTATGGAAGATGTTCTTCGACCGAGAGGTCAATCGACGGATTCAACTCGGCTGGGCAGCGTTCGGGAAATTACGGCATATCTTTTCGTCAGGTATACCTCAATCTCTAAAAACTAGATTGTACAACCAGTGCGTGTTGCCAGTGATGACTTACGGATCTGAGACGTGGTCCTTCACTGCTGGCCGTATGAGGACGATTAAGGTCGCTCAGCGAGCTATGGAGAGGGCTATGCTCGGAGTTTCTCTGCGTGATAGACTCAGAAATGAGGATATCCGCAGTAAAACCAGAGTGACCGACATAGCCCAACGGATTAGTAAGCTGAAGTGGCAATGGGCCGGCCATATAGCTCGAAGAACCGATAACCGATGGGGAAGAAAGGTTCTCGAGTGGCAGCCTCGTACCGGTAGGCGTAGTGTAGGGCGACCCCCCACTAGATGGAGTGACGACCTGGTAAGACATGCAGGAAGTCGATGGATGCAGGTGGCTCAGGACCGTGCTTTGTGGCATTACTTGGGGGAGGCCTATGTTCAGCAGTGGACTTGTGAAGGGCTGTAATGATGATGATGATGGAAGGTGTTCATGTATAGATGTCTTGTATAGAGGAGCTGCCGGAGATACATACCTGCAGTTGTACATATATATGGGGTGGTCGGGAGCCCGACTGCCTGAAGTACTGTAGCACAATGACTAGTCCTATATTATTCAAAATTCAAAAATGTTTATTCTGTAACAAAAAAATTAACAATCATAGCAGTATATTAGAGTTCTCCTTTTAAGTATTTTTAAATACTTGTGACAGGAAAAACTCGCTCTTCCTTAATTAACATACAATACTTTAGTTACAAGAATAGCATAATATTCCTTTTCTAAAATAATTTATTATCAAAAAATATGAAGATGTTTGCGCGTGCGTGTGCGTGCGCATGTGGGGGGGGTGTGGTGGGTGTGTGTGTGTGGGGGGTGTTGTGTGTGTGTGTGTGTGTGTGTGTGTGTGTGTGTGTGTGTGTGTGTGTGTGTGTGTGTGTGTGTGTGTGTGTGTGTGTGTGTAAGTCGTGTTATTTTAACAAATTTTCTATTTCGTGATAGTCTTTTCGTTTGAGCCATTCAATGAGAATTACCTTACATTCTTTACTGGTTTTAGAATAAATATTCAATTCTTTATTTAAGTAGTTATATAAATAAGATGACTTTTTTGCCTGTTGCCGTCTAGCAAATGCTGTTTTAACCGGATCACTTGGAGCTACGTTAGTTTTCCTCCTTTTATTTTCAATTTCAGCGTTATATGCAAGGGACTTGTGTACCTTAAGAACTATATTTAGTATGTATAACTTACGAACTGTAAGAAGATCACATAGTGTGTATAAATCTTGTGTTGGGAACTTGTAAGGTTTAAAATTTATAACCTTCAGTAATGATCTCTGAACTTTTTCTAAATCTAAAAACTTTGTTTTTGTAGCACCTCCCCATATACTAATACAATATACTAGAACTGATTGAACTAAAGAAATATATACTTTTTTTAATATAGGTGGTGTTGGGAGATGTCTCAAAATGTTGAAAAACCATATGAATTTTCTAATCCTAGTCATTAACAGTTCAATATATAGATGCCAATATAATCGCTGATCCAATAGTATTCCAAGATATTTTGTACTTGATACTTTGTTTATGTGAGGGCATGGGCAGTTAGAGTTATTAAGGTCAACACAAGAATGAATTTTAATATTAAAATTAGGTTGAGTCCTATTGTAGTTAGTAAAACATATACAGTTAGTCTTAGATGTATTGATAGTCAATAAATGTAGTCTCAACCATTCTGCAACCTTGGCTAACCCCACTTCAGCGCTATACCGGACATCTTCCCAGCTTCGACCACAGAATGCTAGAGCAGTGTCATCTGCATACGAGAATACGTACCCATTTTGGAGTGATATATTACATAGGGAGTTTACGTAAACCAAAAATAGAGTCGCACTCAGTACACTACCCTGTGGGACGCCGTAGGTAATGGTAGAATCATGACTACAATGCTCTCCTATTTTGACTCGTTGTCTACTGTTTGTTAAGTAATCTTTAAATAAATCTAGGGGTTTACCTCTAATACCTATTTGTTCAAGTTTCTTTACAAGAGTGTGGACAGATACGCTATCAAAGGTTTTTTTTTAGTCGAGAAAAACTGTTAAACATTTATTTCCTTTGTCGACTTGGTCAACAATGAGTGAAGTTAGACCTGAAATAGCGTCTTCTGTGCAAAGACCTCGTCTAAATCCAAATTTTGATATTGAGAGTATTTTGTATTTATTTAAATAAATTAGTCAAATGATTATTTAACAATTTTTCTAAAATTTTAGATAATGCAGGAAGAACAGATATAGGTCTGTAGTTACTTGGATCGCTTCTGTCTCCACCCTTGTATACAGGAGTAACTAATGCCAACTTCAGAGCAGTAGGAAAAACGCCAACCCTAAAGCAAAGATTAACCAGGTGTGTTATTATGGGTACTAATATTACATTCGCATGTTTTAGAAAATTGGTTGTGATATTGTCATATCCAGGGGCACTCTCTGTTTTAAGATTCATTAAGATATTTCTAACCTCCGAATCATCAGTCTCCAGCAGAGCAAAAGATGAAGCATGGGAGCTTACTGTTTTATCCGTAGTGAAAAAATTAATAGAGTTAGGTTTTGATAGAATATCCTCCGCTAGGGATTTCCCAACATTGGCAAAGTAACCATTAACCAAGTTAACGGATTCAAAGGGGGGTCGATTCTATTTTCAACAACTCTATATTTTTGTCTAGTGACTGCTTGCGATTTGTGATATCATTTATTGCTTTACAGAGCATCTTAGGGTTTCCGGTGGCATTAATTATCTGTTTTCGCTCAAATTTGCGCTTAAGTTTTTTAATTAAATTGTTGCAGTGATTTCTGTAGCGCTTATACGTGATTCTCAACACTTCATTTTCTGGATCAGATTTTAATTTTAGTTGCATATTATTACGGTTCCTAATGCATCGTAGGACACCTTGAGTCATCCAGGGTTTTACCGTGCGACTTGTTTTGGGAACCAATTTCATAGAGGTATTTTCTTAAATATGTGTCTGGATTTTATATATCAATAAGTCGGTTAAAATGTTAGAGTCATTGCATAGAAGCAGTTCTTGTAAGTTTGTGTTTTTAAGGCTATTAATAGCATTTTCATAATTGACTGACCTTTTGAATTTATTACTAAATGTAGTTTTATAATAACGATTGTTTAACTTAAGGAAAATCATGTAATGATCTGTGATAGTTGTGTTTATCACTACGATTGTTGCATTTGATTTATTTGCATCTATTTTCAACATACAGTGATCGAGACAGTTGCTACCTCTCGTAGGTATCGAGTGTCCTGGAAGCAAGCCATGTGTACATAACATATTTAAATAGTTTAGTCTATTTATTCTTTCATGTGTACTTTCATTATATTTGTGTATTATATTAATGTTGATATCACCCGTCAAGACAATGTGTTTGCACATTTTTAAGGACTCTAAGTAAAGACTAAGAGAGTTGATGAAACTTTCAGCATGTATGTTAGATGGCGAGCGATAAATACCAATAATAATGTAGTCATTAAATTGAATTTGCAGACAAGACGCTTCTGATAGTGAAATTTCATTGACACTCACTGAATGCTTATTACTAATATAAGTAGTAACACCATCGCAATGTTTTATGTGCTGTGTTGTATTATAGGACGTGTAATTATTTAATATAGGAACAGGTTTGTTCTTGTCTAACCAACACTCGCTAAGGATAATAAAATCAGGCGTTATTCGAAGTCGAGTAAGATTTAAATATAAGTCATCAAAATTTCTGTAAATACTCCGAATATTTTGTGAAATAATAGTTATATCGGATTTATGTATTATTTGTTGTGTTCTAAAGTCTTGAACTCGACATTCACTGGATTGTGCAATGCTTATATTATCTAATTTATGTAAAGTATTTAGAGAACTATCCATAACCAGTATTAAATTTAGATTCTTTATCTATAATTTGCATTACTTTTCTTAATTCTAAGTGTTTATGTATTGATTGTAAAGGAGTACTTTTATGATATGTGTAGGTATAATGTGAATAATTTGTAAATATGCTAAAGATGAGTTTGTTTAATATATTCATGAGAGTGGATGGATATGTGTAATGTGTGTTATTTTTGTGTGTGTGTGTGTATGTTGACATTATGATAAGAATAATAATTTTACATTTATATAAGTTAAATATTATAGGAACACTAATCTTACAAGAACAATAAACATACGAATAAAAGTGTTTGATCACAGATTACAAAATAAATATTTAGTACAAATAGTCATGCTTTTTGCATAAGGCTTTGAATTTGTGAATCATTTTTAATTAAAATAAAAGGAGAGCTCTCATTTTTTCTAACATAAATTCTTCCATATGCAGACCAGCAGAACTTATACTCTTTTGTCTTAGCAAGGTCACGAGCAAGAAAATGCAGTCGTGTTGCTTTTGCTGTCTTTATATATATTATTGACTTATGATATTAAGGTCTATGATACAAAAGCAATACTATAGAAGGTCTCCATGATGAATTTACATTACAATAGTAGGGTCGTGGGTTCGAACCCTATATATTATTGACTTATGAAAGTAAGGACTATGATACAAAAGCAATACTATAGAAGGTCTCTATGATTAATATGCATTACAATAGTAGGGTCGTGGGTTCGAATCCTATATATTAATGACTTATGAAAGTAAGGTCTATGATACAAAAGCAATACTATAGAAGGTCTCCATGATGAATTTGCATTACAATAGTAGGGTTGTGGGTTCGAACCCTATATATTAATGACTTATGAAAGTAAGGTCTATGATACAAAAGCAGTACTATAGAAAGTCTATAATTAATATATTACAATAGTAGGGTCGTGGGTTCGTATCCTATATATGAATGACTTATGAAAGTAAGGTCTAAAATACAAAAGCAATACTATAGAAGGTCTCTATGATTAATATGCATTACAATAGTAGGGGCGTGGGTTCGAACACTATATATTAATGACTTATGAAAGTAATGTCTATTATACAAAAGCAATACTATAGAAGGTCTCTATGATTAATATGCATTACAATAGTAGGGTCGTGGGTTCGAATCCTATTAATGAATGACTTATGAAAGTAAGGTCTATGATACAAAAGCAATACTATAGAAGGTCTCCATAATGAATTTGCATTACAATAGTAGGGTCATGGGTTCGAACCCTATATATTAATGACTTATGAAAGTAAGGTCTATGATACAAAAGCAATATTATAGGAGGTTTCCTTGATGCATAAGCATTGTATGAAGTGGTCGGGTGACCGACTGCTCCTAGTACTGTAGCAAAATGACTAGTCCTTATTAGGGACTTGAAAGGGAATATTATGGTGGCGCTATGCTGCTTCACGAGCAATTGGTCCGAGGTAAACTTGGACTCGCCAACCGATGTGTCCTAGACATATCATCTTAGTGCTGGTGGTAAGCGGGTTTGTTGTAGCAATACGGCTTTCACGTGGACATCGCACACCCATACCGTTTGTGGGCGACGTCGTAGCGCATAGCGATGCGTCGTCTATCTTTCGGATTGGGGTGATGAGTGTGTTTGGTAGCACTTTTAAGTGTAACAGGCATACTCAACTTCATGTCTTAGTGCATTAGCGCTATGATACGTGGAGTTTTGGCCACTGGCGTCTTAGTAGCGTGCTACTATGATATGTTGGTGATATTTTTTATATAACAACAATAAAACCTTTGTTACCAAAATCGATAGGGGTCATATGGGTGTGTTGTGAGGGGGCGCCATCCCTATGATAGTTGCATTGATGATTACTGCTATTTGCGGTATTGCGTCTTGTGATGGATCTGCGGGTGTGCTGCGCCTAATTCGACGCATTCTTGTGGTTCTGGTCGATGGAGGTAAACAAATAACATCTTAGTGCCGGGGGTAAGCGGGTTTGTTGTAGCAATACGGCTTTCCCGTGGACATTGCACACCCATACCGGTTGTGGCGGCGCAGTAGCGCATAGCGATGCGTTGTCTATATTTCGGATTGGGATGATGAGTGTGTTTGGTAGCACTTTTAAGTGTAACAGGCATACTCAACTTCATGTCTTAGTGCATTAGGGCTATTATACGTGGAGTTTTGTTCATTGGCGTCTTAGTAGCGTGCTACTATGATACATTGGTGCTATTTTTTATATAACAACAATAAAAACTTTGTTACCAAAATCGATATGGGTCATGTGGGTGTGTTGTGAGGGGGGCGACATCCGTATGATAGTTGCATTGATGCTTACTGCTACTTGCGGTATTGCGTCTTGTGATGGATCTGCGGGTGTGCTGCGACTGATTCGACGCACTTTTGTTGTTCTGGTCGATGGAGGTATGCGGGTGGTGATGTCTGCTGCGATGTATGGGGGACCTTGGGATGGTGTAAGCCCGACGATAGTCGTATTGATGCTTGTTGCGTTCTGCAGCATTGCGTCTCTGCGATGGTTGTTTGGTGGAACGCTATTCTCAATGACGCTCTCTGCGTCTTGGTTTGACTCATGCCTGAGTAGCTTTGCCCAAGTCGGATCCACTCATTACGGGGCTGCAGTCTGTCTGCCCTCCACGATGTTTTATGTAACAACATAATAATATATCTCTGTAACTTTCCCACCTTTGTTGGTGGGTGAGATAAACATGATCGAAAATGCATTTACTCAACGTCAGTGACATAAACCCTTTCTGATGGCGAATTATTAATCTTATCTTATAACTGCCTTTTGGCTATATCTGCTTTTGTATTGGTTGGTGGAGCATATGTGTCGACCTCATGCGGGTGGTAGCTGGCGGGAGGATCTGAGGAGACTCTCAAGGCTGCGGCCGAAAGCCGCACAACGTGGGACCCCATTCCCTTGAGGTGAGCGGTAGACTCATGACACTCTCTGCGGCTAGTAGCCGTGCTGATCATGCAATTGTTGGTGATACCATACACTTATATTACGTCTGCAGGAGCGGTGGTCTGGCAGGTGGTGGCGCTCACGGAGGGTTTACGGCCAGTGTGCCTATTTGCCTAAACCGTGTGACGTACATTCACTGTGGCTGGATTCGTTCGTATTCTGTATGGCGTTTACACGCATTGACATGCGCGACTTCGGTCGATGTTTGTGCTTACGCACTAACAAGGGGCCAAGCCTCTTTTACTGGTTCGCCAGTTATTTTGCTGGGGACTACGGTCCAGTTCCCGACTTAGCGTTCCCTTCGGGGGGAGTGCATCAAAATGGTTGGCGCTCACCGTGCACGGCGTGTGTGGGGCCGTGTGCCTCCCCTACATTTTTTAAATAAATGTAGGAGAGCGAAGCCCTTATATCGGGTATTTTGTATAAATATATTTTGAGCCTTTTCCGAGCAGGAAGGGATAAATAATAATAAATTAATAATGTAAACCTGATACAAGTGGAATAGGGACGTTTTATGTTCTTAACTTTTCTCGAGCCCTGTCTTCGTGAACGGGGTTCACTTAGCTTATAAGGCACTACCAACAGCTTTCAATTGCTCTAGTGAATATTCATTCTTCCAAAAGACACCTAAAAGAACTAAGTTACTAAACAAACACAACGTAAATAAGGGTCCTAACTAAGACGATCACGCCAAAAATATTACAAACGGCCTATTATTAAACTTTAGAAAGATCATTTAGAAAGATCAAAACATATTTTATTTATCCTGATCACGTATATATATAATTTTAATATAAAGGGGAATATAATACATTTAGTATTTTATATATTTATTATTATGAGAGGGGGAAGCGTTACACTACCTTTATTACCATTAAATTCGGAACACAGAAGTGCACATCTTTGCTTTGCAACCCTCTGAGCAAGCGAGTTAGTGATCGCAATGGAATTGCTGCTTCCGATCAACAGTCTCTGATATTTGGTATTTCAACATGTTAATCATTTCGAGTTCACAAGTTCACTTCTGTTTAGCCTTCTCCAAGGAGTGTTACATAACACGGTCCAGAGTCACCCGAATCTATTGACAACATCACTTACCATGTCTTCCCATCACTTAGTGAGTGCTTTCCTATCAAACGCTTATCGTATACCAGTACGATTTCGTAAAACATTTCCAACTGTATAAACCACAATTAATCAATCGCCATAAACTCGTATATTAATAAGTAGAATGCAGTAAGTACAGATACAGTTGAATTTGTCACAGAAGTTACCACATATTTCATTTAAATAATAAGAGTGACAAACGAGCATAGTCTTTCTGATGGAAAGTGAATGATATGGCCCATAGACATCTACATTTATCCTCAATTAAGAACCAAAACGCCGATGCGTTGTCACTAACTGAGGACTGAATAATTGGAATGCCTCTTCGAAAGGTGTTTCGGTTCTCTGCACTCACTAAACAAAACACAACACCATTAAGCTGCTATTTTATGCTGGTATTTTGTAAGAGCGTGATAATAACCCGGTCGAGACGACCTATTTGTGCTACGACCAAAATATAGCTGCTGGCTGCTGTGGCTTTAACACGTAAGAAGACCTCCTTCTTACAAGAACTAAATACATTTTAAAGATACTTTAGAAGTTGACCGCGAAGTGGCAGAAAAAAAATATTAAAGATATCTTATTACCCCTGAGGACTTAGATGGAATGCCTCGCAACCTATAATTATACCTTTATTACCATTCAATTTGTTTTTGCTGCCTGCTTACCAATAATACTACCGTAAGAAACGACAGAGTGATACATTCAGCAGACGAGGAGGAGCGTCTTCTAACAACAACTATAAAAATAATCTATAGTTGCCAAAACGCCTGTCAAGTGTGTGAACTATGATAATTATCCCTTCAAAGAGGCAATATATGAGAGGGGGGGGGGGGCTATGTTCGGCGGTGGAATTTTGATAAGCTGTAACAGCAAAGGTAAAGACAAAGGCAAACTTATATTGTTTACGAAGCAAGAATGAAGCAAAAAAATATTTTATTCGAAGTAAAGTCTATTCATAATAGCGCCAACGTTTTTTGTTCTATAATAATAATAATAATAATAAATTTATTTATTGAATAAAACCATATTGACACTACAGAGTTGAAGCCCTGACTCCCGAACTAGCAATAGATGTGTGTCGGGAATCAGTTCCTTCCCATTTCCATTAAATTACAATTACAAAATGGCTTATTAATTTAGTATAATGAAGCAAAAAATATTTTATTTGAAGTAAAGTCTATTCATAATAGCGCTAACGTTTTTTGTTCTATAGGTAAAATCAATACAAAGAACAAAATTTAACCGTGATAATATGAAACCCTGTAAGTATTATTGTATCTCGTGCTTTTGCAGGCCTATGCGATTTTGTCCGCTTTTTATTGATTTCCCTTTTTTATTCTAAAGATGGAAGTAGTATTCAGTTCGAAATATCAAAGAAAAGTTTTTATGCAAACAAATAAAACAAATATCATATACAAGATATATACTTAAATACAAATATAATCAATAACGAACGCCATCAAATCAACGCCGCCGTCACCACAAATCAGATAGGATGCAGCCGTCGACATTAGGCAGTGTCTAACGCCTTCTTTTGTTTTATTTTATGCACGGTTTTAACAAGGTTGAACATATGCCTTCCCCATAAATTACATCGTAGAGGGAATTTTCTCAAGTTTCTTCTGCCAATCGTGGCAACTTTGAGAAAAAAAATGCCACCGCAGTTTTTTTTATTTTGAATTGTTATCATATTTATACTGCTGTCAATCTCTTTCTCAGATTCCCTCTGTCGCCTCTTAAGATACCCGCGGAATGACATGGGATATAACATTAATTCTATAAAGTCATTAAATTGTACAGGTTACTTTATACTTTTGGATTTCCACAAGATTCTACAACAATAAATTAAAGACACTTTTGAGCACAGGCATTTTTGCCATATCTAAGAAGATTATAGCACAATTAGTCCGCCGCGCTGCTCTAATGCGTTTAGGCAGGCCGCACATACCCTCGAAATATTTTAATTATCTTATTGCTCGCTCGTATATAGTATATATCATTGGCGTTAAAATATTATTCTATTCTTCCCTTTAAGCGCATGTCTTTTGTGTACATATTTTTAAGTTGTTGTAACAAATATTCTGTTGTCAATCTCTTTCTCAGATTACTTCTGTCACCTCTTGAGATACCAGCAGGATGATATGGGGTAGTGGATGTTCTTATATCGCCAATACATGGTTCATTCTATATAGTCATAAAATTATATAGGTTGTTTTATACTTTTGGATTTCCTTTACTATACACAATATTCCACAACAATGACTTAAAGACAGTGTTGAGTACAGGCATCTTGCCGTTTCTTAAATGGTTATGGCACAATAAAGGACTCTAATGTGTGTAGACAGAGCGCACATAATATACCCGAAATTTTTTATTTCTCACACATTCAGGTTCTCTCACGACGTTATCCTTCACCAGCGATTACGTAATAAATCAGTTCGCTGGTACCAGTGGTAATCGAACACACTAAAATATTTACGTCGAGAACGTAGTGTCTGAAGCACCGAAGCTTATTACTCTGTTCGTATACAGTAAGTATTTATTTTTAGTATTAAAATATTATCTTATTCGTCCCTTTAAACGCATGTCTTTTGTGAGCATACGTTAATTTTCCAATTTAGTTAATGGAAGGGTCTAAAGGGTTCTTGATTTTATTTGTAAATTATTATTCAATCTTCTAACTAAGCGTTAACTTTACATTGCGTATATGTATGCTTGGATTGGTTTGGGTATGAATTAAAATGAAATTAATTAACGTGCCCTTTATATTGAATTATATTTAACTAAGAAGTTTACACTGAAACTCATACTGCATAAATCTTTACATAATAACATAAAATAGTTATTTTTCACGCCTATCCACGCCCGTCATCCCTTTTCTTTCTTTTCCTTAGCTTTTTAGCGATCCCTTTTTATAGAAACGAGGTAACAAACGAGAACACTACACTTAATGACAATTGGATGCTGCGGTAAAAAGACATCTACATCTAATGTCTAGTTAGAGTCAAAATGCAGATGCGTAGTCACCCTTGAGGATTATGATAAAATTTCATCTTTCCAAGTATTTTAAATCATTTCGAGTAAAAGAGTTTCCGGTTCTTTACACTCAAAATATGAACCGCAGCACCATTAAGAGGCTATTTTACGCTGGTATTCTGTGAAATCGCCTTACTTACGCGGTCGATCCCACCTCTTCGTACTACAACCATAATACAACTGAAGCGGAGCTCTACAGTATATAAAGCTCACTTTTTTTGAAATACCTCGCTCGCTTCTGTCACATCCATGCATAAGAAAAGTTATAGTTTTGCCCATATTATATATTTATTTACTTTCATATTTTGATTTATCTGTTTATATATACAGATATTATTATGCATAGAAACTCCAAGTACGAGTATATCCATAGCTTGTCGCAACGTCTCATTTACATATGTGATCACTATCAGCACGCCATAGTTGTTATATTTTATTTTTAACACAAAAACATGTAAACTGTTTTTCCTTATTTCCTAAGGCTCTTAGTAATTTATACAGAAAAGGCGTGTCTAATATTTTCTGGAAAAAAAAAAAAGAATTCACAGGACAACTTAGAGAGGGTTATTGAAGTTAAATTAGTGGGTATTAGAAACTTAGTATTTCTATGTCTATGTATTCACAATTCACGCAAAAAACACGCGACCGATTTCAACGAAATTCTCTATGTAGCCAGTTAATGAAACGCAGCAACTTGCAGACTACATTTTATTCGATTGAGGAACCTAAAAAGAAGTGGTTAATTATTTTCCTCCATAAGTATTTATGTAATTAAAGTAAGTGACTTATCTTAACTTCGTGCACAATAAGTTCGAGCACATGTATTTCTTTATTAGGTACATATTTGGTAACAGAAAATTCTAACCTAAAAAGTAACATTAATAATTTTTGGGCTTCGTGGTGTTAAAATCGTAAATATGATTATATGACATTATTTTCTAAACTGACGTGCAGTTTTTTTACAATACCTTATTACTATACATAAACTTCCACTTTAAAGTTTTTAAGTGTATGGGGAGTGGGCATGATTCTTTGTGCATAGCATATGTAAATGTAGTCCTTACGCTGCTGGTGAAATAATAGATTATGACACGAAATAACTTCAACTTTTTCTTTTTCGATTGAGGGTATATTTGGAATATATGTAGCAAATAGACGCAGCAAAGTTCTGAAAATATTAGCAGATTACACGACATAAGCGTAAAATTTGTATTTCTTTACATCAGTCCGTGATTTTCAATGCCTCTCCCGTTGTAGGCAGGTTTTCTAAGCCTTTTGACTCCATTTTCACATAGTAGTCCGTTTGTGTAGGTACACCATCTTACCTATCTCTACCAACAAACACCTGTTGTGTTCCACGCACACTGCTGTGTTCCGGTCTGAAAGGTATAGAGAGCCAGATTAATCACGGGCTATGAGGTATATTAGTCGACAGATGAGACAATGCATATGTAGGTATGTGACTTCACACGCGACGATGGGCAACGCGTGTGCCTTCGATATTTGAAGTTGTTTGCAGGTGTCTATGGGCTGCTGTAGTCACTTATAATCAGCAGACCTATTTAATAATTGCCTTGATATCATAATGATATCTTGATGATTGAATGATGTAATGGTTATTTTTTTTCTTGTACCACTACACATCTCGCAAATTTGACGGCGACTCATCGATTTTTTTATGAAAGATATTTCACGTGTGATGTAGACTTAATAGTTATACTATTTATATTCGTTGGAAGTCATATAATCTGAGGAGACAAAGTGACTCGATGAATTCTCAGCCACTCTCTCATGAAATAGCAAGTTAAATAAAATAAAAATAAAAAAAGCCTTTTATTTCATGCATTTCACATAACATTTTCTTGTAGTAATAACAGGTTATAAATGGACTGTTGTGTTGTTTTTATTACTATCTCATACGTGAATAGTTATATATACATATTTTTCGTCCCTTTTATTACAAATTTTATTTTCATTTCTGTCTCTCATTATATATTAATTTAAATTTATTTAAATTAAATCAATTAAAAAATTAAATGTGCTTGTTAGAACTCATTGATTTCTTTTAATATACATAAAAATTTTGGTTTTCAATATATTATTTAAAAAAAATATATTATAAAATGAAAATAAAAATAAGAAAAATAAAGTTATAAGAAAATAAAATTATAGATTTAAAATAGAATAAAGATTTAAGATAAAAAATAACATGCATGAACACCTCTTAGTGAGGGTGAAGGCCTCTTCCAGAAACCGCCAGCGGTCTCGGTCTTTGGCTTCCGACATCCAGTTTTTGCCTACGACTCGGGTGATATCGTCTGCCCATCTATATGTAGGTCTTCCCCTTTTCCGAGTGTCTGTGGGACCTGGCCATGATGTCATAAGAAATTGTCAATCGCCCTTGCTAATTCTCGCTACGTATCCTGCCCACCTCCATTTTAACTTTAGAGCGTACGTGAGGGCATCTGTTATTCTTGTCTTTTGCCTGATGATAGTGTGACGAATTTTTTGAATTTTTCTAATGTTTGTGACGCTTCTTTCCATACTACACTGACAAGATGTGATTTTATTTTTGACTTTTCGTGTGAACTTCCAAGTTTGGCATGCGTAGGTTAATGTTGGCAAAAGACATGAGTCTATGACTTTGCACTTGATTTTCATTGGCATCTGACTTTTTAGAATTTCCTTTAGGCTCCAAAATTTTTTCCATGTCTTTATTATTCTTCTATCAATTTCTGTATCATTGTTTTGTTTTTGAAACGAAATTTGTTTGCCTAAGTATATATAGTTCTCGACATACTCTACTGGCGTATTGTCAAGACATATAGAGTTTTTTGTGATCCATGTTTTATGAGATCGCAGTTCCTTATACGCTTTCTTAATACTTCCTGTTGAGTTAAGATGTTTTTCGATAGTATGTTTTCGATGGTTTGAGTATTCTTTTCGAACATATTTGCTAACTAGCTTGTACAGTGATTTTAATTCATTTTTCATAGCTCGCGTCTTTGGTTTTGTTTTTTGTAGTGCACTTCTATGCTGTATTAACTTTGTAGTATCAGTTGATAACACGCTGCTTCTTTCTTTGTCTTTATCTTTTACGAGAGTTTTCTTCAAACTGGTTTCTACAATGTTAATTATGTTATCATAGCATTCTTGTACAGAGTTAATTTTTAGGCAGTTCATAAGGTCTTCAATACATTCGTTGAGTGATTGTTCATATCTCGATCTTTCTTTTACGCTTTTAAGGGAGCTTTTTGAGCTGTTTACATAATTTATTCTGTTAACTTTAAGCCTTTGTATAAGAAATGTTGCTCTTAAAAGTCTGTGGTCCGTAAGGAAATTCAAATTGACGAATTGTATATTTTGCACGTTCTTCTGTAAGTTTGTCAGAATATAGTCTATTTCGTTTTTACAGGTACCGTCTGGAGATCGCCACGTCCATCTCTGATTATTTTTCTTTTTTATAAAAAGTGTTTATTATTGAAAGTTTGTTTTCGTATGCGAATTCTATTAGTCGTGCGCCTCTATTGTTTCTTGTGCCCTATCCGTGGTTTTTCATTATTAAGTTTTCTTCTGGTTTTGGTTGACCAATTTTGGCGTTAAAGTCCCCCATAACTATTAATTTCTTTTCTGATATTTTAAGGGCTTTGTCGATGGTTTCATAGAAAAACTCTATTTCAGCGTCCTTTGCAGCGTCTGTCGGGGCATAAACTTGTAGTATACTTATTCTGAAATTGTTTATTTTTAGCGTCAATATAGCGACTCGTTCTAAAAGACCGGTAAAGCTCTCGATATGGTTTTTGAGGTTTTTCTTCACGAGAAAACCCACGCCATAAAGGCCTGGGGTCTCTCCTATGTAACAAAAGATAATATTTTCATATTCTTGGATTGAGTTTCCTAGCCTTCTAGTTTCAGAGAGGCCTATTATATCAAATTTTGTCTTTTTCAGGGCTTCGGTTAATTCTAATAGGCGAGCGTGTGTGTTGATAAAGTTCTAACGTTGAACGTCGCAATATAGAGTAAGTTATTGTTCATTAGCTCTAGCTTATTTGAGGTGTTTGTCTCTGAAGGGTTTTGGTCTTTTTCTCCCACGGGGACCGGCCTGATTGGGAGAGCTGGAGCTGGAGCGGCCTTTTGTGTTTGCTATTCTATTTCATTGTGCTCTACTGTCAGTGCTTGATCTTGCGAAATGCTTTCAGTACTATAAACAAGTTTTGGTTTTTGCAGAACGTAGTTTTTTATAGTAGTTGTCTTGCATTTCTTTATGGGTTGTTTTATGTTTTCTGTGGTGTTTTGGCAATCATGTGTCTCTGATTCGGACGATACAGATAAAATTCTTTTGCTTGTGTGGTATTTTGATATATCCCTATTTTTGTTAGGTAACACAATAAGTTTGTCGTATTTTATTGAAGCTTATTACCCGACTCTCTTTCTACTTTCAATTGGGTTTGTAGTTCTTTGCGTTTGTTCAAGACTTCTAGGGGGTAGTCCTCTTTTAAATAGTATGGTGAGTTCTTTAGGCGTTTTTGGTTTTGGTGAATTTTTATTTTTAGTCCCACTGTGCTGAACGTAACAACAACAGGTCGAATTTTTTCACCCTTTTTCCCAATTCTTCTGACCGATTTTATATCATTCTCATATTGTAAGTTAAAGTAGTTGTATATTATATCTAATATTATTTTTTCTAAATCGTGATAGGATTTTTCTCGTTCTTCTACTCCAAATATAATCAGGTTTTTGCGTCTCGTGTATCTTTCTAAATTTTTGATAGCTGAGGAATGCTCCTCTAATTTATTTTCTATACGTTCATTTTTAATTTCCAAGCTCCTAAACTTGTCGTTTATATTATAGTTAACAACAGTTTTTGTTTCTTCTTTCATTTCGAGCATATCAATCTTTTGCTGTTTTATTTCTTTTTGCATGTTTTTCAGCATGCATTTGATTACTTCCATGGTTCTTGAAATGTCTTTGTAAGCTTTAAGTGGGCTGTAAGACAATTTGATTTGATCACTTTTGTGAGCAGTGCCCTCTATTGGTTACAAGGTGAATTAGAAAGTTTGATTAGTTCGATCGTTTACGGATATTGAGTACGATGTATCTCTTGAGTTAGGTTGATTACGTAGTGTTCAAGTTTAGTGATAGATGGCGTTGCAGCCAATATTTCGATTCACTTAACACAACACTGTTGACCGTTAAGTATTTTATTTTGAAAATATTTTTATTTCACTGCGTTTTCACTTGATTTTTCATATCGTCTGAGTAGCACTTATTATAAATTTACGGATTTATACACTTTTAGATTCTAATATACAGAAAACAATATTTTTATTCACTTTAAATATGGACTCGATGTGAACAGTGGCACTGTGGCACCCTCTCCAAATAGCAAGTTACGGGTGAAATATTATAAGTGCTGTTTGCTTTGCTCCTTTCCCTCTGCAATGATGGAAATCCTGACCAATGTGCATTAGTGAACTTTTGATAGGTTCTAATAAATAAATGAATCAATGAATATTAACTGGTGTTCATTTAAAAACAAAGTAAAAAAATATGTTTATATTGTAAATAATAAGAATCGTCATCAGCTAAGTTAATAATAATATAATTTTTATTAATATATTATATATAATTTAAACTAAAATAACGTAATTATTACGATTGTTGTCATTTATGTACTCAGTGCTTGGTTCCACGGCCCATTGAAAGCCTGCAGATAAATAAATATCCATTCACAGAAATACATAACGATAAGTCAAAAATAATGTTGCGGAAGTGGGAAGCGATATATTCGATGAAGTAATATGAACCCTCGTCGATTCCTTTGCTAACTATTGCTTTGTATTTTGTAGTATGACATAGAGTAATAGCTTGTTTCCTGAGTTTGCAATCGTAAACTAGATGCTTTCGCGTTTATAAATATCACTGCCCCTAAGCATGAGCTTTATATCGCATCCCGTATTGCCACCCAGTGACTTGGTATAACAAACCGTACGGTTCCATCTACCTCCCCCGGGTGCACTGATCATATTTTCATATAATTTTATTCGATAACGGTATGAAAGCTTTTATTTCGAATATATGTAAATAAAATATGTAATAAAATACTTGTAAATATAAACATACAGTTTCTGTTATTTTTATACTCATTTATTAAAATAAATACCATCATCATCGTCATTACTACCAATAGTGGCAGGCGGAATTGCAACCGCCTCTTAATTAATTTAGTTTTTATCTGATTAAGGGTGGTAAACTGGTACACAGTACACCTGATAGTAAGTAGATGTTGTGGCCCATAGACTTCTAACGACGACAGAATAGCCTTCTAAACTATACACTTCTAAATATATACAGGATAGACGACAGGAATTACTTATTTGAAAGGTCAATAAAAACAAAAGAACACAGTTATTGTTTTAATTCGTTTTTATTTGAGAATACAATATCTTAAGTTTTTTTTTTCCACAGCCTTAAAAACGACATCGTTTAAATGATGAGCCCCATTATGCACACACTGATTAAGACGATTTCTGAAGTTCGTCTCCACTCTTTGCAGCATATCAATCAATACGTTGGCAATAGCGTAGCGAATGTTGTTCTTGAGGTGAGCTATGGTCTGTGGTCGATCGAATAAATTAGAAATTTCAAATAACCCCATAAATAAAAATCGCATGGAGTCAAATCTGGAGAGCGTGTTGGCCATGGAAGATCGCCTCTGAGAGAGATAAGGCGGTCGAGGAAATGTTGTCGCAACAAATCCAATGGGCATTGTGCTGTGTGTGATTTGGTTCCATCTTGCTAAAATCACACGTCCCTAATTTTCGTTTTATCGAGACTTGGAAGAAAAATACCTCGATCATGTTCCTGTAACGAGCTGCAAACACAGTAAATGTACGTTAGTTTTCTTAAAAAAAAATAAGGACCAATTATTCCCATTACCGATATCGCACACCAGACAGTGACTGGTTCACAATGAAGTGGCTTCTGGTGAAATTCACGCGGATTTTTACCACTCCAATAACGCATGTTTTGTTTGTTGACGCAGCCGGAAATGTGAAAGTGAGCCTCGTCACTGAAAACAACGACCGCGTCTTGAAGCTGAAAAAAAATCGCTTTCTGTTAATTCATGCACATCAGCCAATTTACATGGATTAAATTGAAGGTCTTCATGAAAAGATCGTCAAACATTGGTGTCAGAAATTTCCAGTGCAGCTGTATATATGCGAGCCGAACGCCGGGGAGAAAGCAGAATTGACTGCCTCACTCTTTCGACATTTTCCGGAATTCTGGAGAACCGTTGATGAAACCCAGAATCCATTTGATTCTGGATTTAGCGACACTTCCACACTCGTGAAATGAGGAAACCGCGTAGCAACAAAGAGAAAAGAAGCTCTCGACCGCGAACACCCGCTGCTATCTAGACCTCTAGACCAAAGCTCGGTGGCAACTGACTAGAGGGAGAAACAGACTTAGGGACTTCCCACTCTAGACGCGCCCCCTCTCTCGCCACTACCCTCCCAACTCACCGCTCGGGAGTTTTTTTTAAATAAGTAAGTTTATATAAATTTTTTATAGAGAAACATTATCAAAAAAGCGAAGACGTGAAGATAAATATTCCATCATGCAAATGAGATGGCCAAAATGTGTCCCAAGCTGTACAAAAATGAGACTATTGCTCTTAATTTAAATAAAATAAAATAAAAAAAAACATTTGAAAAAAAAAACAATAGCTAAACTCATAAAAATACTTTATTTATGATATGTTACGTATAAAATCAAGCCTACAAACATAATTTTGAAGATCTGTAACTGAATTCCTGTTCTTTGTTATTCTTCAGTTACCCAGCTTCTTGCAGATCGAATTTTGTCTACTAAACTTACAATATTATTACTTGTCCTTATAATATATTAAAACTGCATAAAAATATATGAAGTAAATTTAAAGTACAAACAGATAATCGCTGACAAACTGTTAACTGTATAAAATATTTAGGAAGAAAAAAAATAGAAAGGTGTAAATAAATATTTAACGAAAAATCACATTTCATGCACGTTTCCGTAAAACTTTTCAAGCCAAATATACAAAATTATCAATACAAAATAATAGTGTCAAGTCACTGACTCGCGTTCGACTCCTGCGGCCGTGTTCTAGGAAATTTACGTACGTAAAAATTTTTTTTATTGCCTATACTATAAATCCATTGCTGCTTTTAGCTGTCGTACTCGTAGCTATGAACTAGCTTAAGATATAATGGATATTAAAATGCGAAAACAATAATATTTTTAGAGACAATCGTAGTCCTGGAGTTGAATAATTTTTTTTTATAGAAAGGGGGCGAACGAGCATGCGGCTCACCTGATGTCAAGGAACTACTGCCGCCCATGATCAACCGCAACATCAGGGGAATTGCAGGTGCGTTGCCAGGCCTTTAGAAAAGAGTAAGCTCTTTTCATGAAGGTCCCCAGTTCATGTCGATCTGGAAAAATCGCCAGTGGTAAACTATTCCACAGAGAAGTCGTATGCCGAAGAAAACTCCTTGTGAAACCTACAGTGGTGGACCGCCAAGCATCCAGATGGTGTGGATGGTATCGGGACGTTTGCCGCGTAGTGTGTTCACGAAATTTGGCAGCTGGGATTAATCCGAACAATTCCTCAGAACACAACTCGTGGTAGATGCGATAAAATACGCAAAGAGATGCAACATCTCTTCACAGTGCCAGTGAATCGAGCCGGTCGGAAAGCACTCAGTCATCGACGATTTGAGCCGCTCTGCGCTGGATATGGCCAAGTGAAAGGAGCTGGTACTGGGGAGCTCCATCCCAGAGATGGGAACGGTATTCCATGTGCGGCCGAACCTGCGTCTTGTAAAGATGCAGGCGGTATGCCTCACTCTGCTGAGCACGCCAAGCCAATTTGTCCTTCTCTTCCAAGTGACCATGAAACTGCACGTCACTCGATATGTCGACGCCGAGGATACCGATACTGGCTGAGGCAAAAAGGGGACTGCCTTGAAACTGAGGAGAGCCGACAAAGGGGTTCTTTTTAGCGGTTAACGCGCAAACTTGTGTCTTCTGAGGGTTAAACTGGACTAGATTTAGTCTCCCCCAATCCGAGACTTTTCAGCATAGACTCGAGTTCTGACGCAAGTTTGTCCCGGTACTCGGCGACGTTTTCCCGATAAATATTGGCACGGCCGGTATACAGAGCATCACCAGTGCTGTCATCTGCATAGCAATGTATGTTACGAGTTTGCAACATATAATTGATATGCAAAAGAAACAACGTTGGCGATAGTACGTAACCTTGTGGAACACCAGCATTAATAGGCTTGTAATCAGAGCTTGCACCGTCTACCACGACCTTGATGTTTCGATCTGCAAGAAAGCTGGTGATCCAATTGCACAATTTCTCGGGAAGATCATAGGAAGGGAGCTTCGAAAGAAGCGCTTTGTACTAAACCCGATCGAAGGCCTTCGCAGTGTCCAAACTAATGGCCAATGCCTCCCCTTGGACTCTTCTGCCTCCGCCCATCTATAAAATAGGTAGACCAGAAGATCACCAGCTGATCGACCACGGTGAAAACAGTATTGGTGGTCACTAATCAGCTGGTGATCTTCAAGGTAACTCATGAGCTGGCAGTTTACAATGGACTCCATTGTTTTGGAGAACAAGGAGGTGGTTCTTAAGTATATTTCATTAACAACAACATTATTTAAAATAATAAGTACTTATTTATGAAATTTTATCCCCTTTTTTTAAAATTTACAAGTTGTGGAAGAATTTTCGCTGTTGGATATGCAGAAAAACACTATTTTTACGTCTCTGTGCCCAGAACAATACTGGTGACCGGAACAAACGCTCCTCACGGATTTGTGTCCCACATGTGCAGCGACAAGGTCAAGGGCAAGGCTTTTACGTCGCTTAATCGTCGGATATATTGTAACGATTTAAATACATTTTTTATTATGTCCGCAAAATTCTTAATAATATACAATTAAATTTTATATTTTTATCTCTCATTCTTACGTTTATCAATTTTTCGTATTTTAAATTAAATTATTTAATTTTTTGGAGTAAGTTTTATTTTAATTATATACAATTTTAAACGGATTTCAATTTCAATTTTAAACGGAACCGTTTCGCTGCCCGCGAAATAGACACAAACAATCTTAATGTTCATATATGATTCAATAGATAAGGAAAGAGTTAATCAATTCACTATTGCTATAAGTCATTTTTTGCTCTTCAAAGGCAATCATTCTTAAAATTATATTTAACTTGGCAACTATTTTTGTTATAGTAATTTTTTTATTATTTTCTGAATACGATATAATAAACATCATATTTCTAGCAGTCAAAATTCAAAAAGCTAATGAATTTTTCGATGTATGTTCAAGTGATATTGATATCAAAGATGTAACTATAGATATATAATATTTAAAATTATCATTTTAATGTACATTTTACTACTATTCATGTAATAAAAAACTGTACAAGTTATGTTAAAAATAGATATGACCATAGTACGATGTAATTGCAAACGTTTCTAAATATGTACTTTGGAATTTAAAAAAAGCAAAGCTGTTACATTAACAAATCGCTTGCAGTGTTAGGATTGCAATTTGTATTTTTATCTGTCTGTTGTGATGTTATTGATAATTAAATGTTTTTACATTTACTTCTCTGTGTATCTTCATATGAACTGTAATGGTTTACGTTCGGTTCAATATTATTAAACTTTTAAACTACAAGCTTTGATATTTACAATTAATTACTTTCCTTGAAAATGGAAGAGTTTTAATATCTGGTAACACCAGTTAACAAACTACTTTATCAACATTACATTACATATCGCATTGAGTTCATCCTAAGTCATATCTACTTTATCAACATAATGAAATGACTAGTGCATATTTGATTCCTTCCTTCCTTCCCTTTCCTACCGCACGCGCTGCCGCCGAGGTGAAGAAAAAGGATCTCGGCGCGCGTCATATTAAGTGATATTACGTTCTCCGCAACGCACGGTCGGCCGTCGCGTCTTAGTATACATTAACCGCAATCCGCGCAGGACAAACACTGAGTTCTCCTGTTTATGTTTAATATTCACCGCATCAGACATTGTGTCTTTGTAACTCATAAAAGTGTGAGACGCCTCCGTAAGTGCAAAGGTCGAGAGTGTGGGACTTCACGAAACTATTCCGGGAGTGCGTGTGCGCCGAACCACGAGGCGGGCGCGCTGTATAGCAGACACTCCAGGAGAAAGGCGAGGCAGCCCTCATCAGGTCAGTGCGTGCTATCCCACCTACTTATTTTCCCCTTTGTCGTATGCACCAAAATCACAGTCCACTAAATACTTAACGAAGATACCTCAAGTTACTGGCGTCTCCAATATCTTACTTATTTGTATAGATTATAAAAATAGTTTCTTGGTGTAAATGATTTTAAAACTCTTAAAATGTATACAATCATTTAATTTTAATTTTGTTGTGATCATTCTCAGCCTCACTAACTATCTCAAAATGATGTATATATAATAATATAAAAATATAGTCTCTATGTGATATATATTTGTAAATAATATACGTGGGTAAATGTATGACTAAATTAAGGCAGACCTATTAGTTATAAATAAAAATTATTGATAGGGAGTTGTTACATAGGTAAAGAAAAATTATTGGAGTTTGGAATATCACCATTTAATCAGTCTGATTAGCTGAGAGTTTGTAAAATCCAATTTCTCAACATAGATTAATTTATTATGTTTTTAGGATGCAATGAAATTCGAAATGGTTTCTGATGTACTTCTGATAAGGGAAAGGAGAATTTATTAAGAATTATATAGGAACGTTGTCTTTTATCTTGATCATATATACAGACAGTTGTATGAAAGTAATAGTACAATTATATAATAAATAAATTGTATATTTAATTACATGAGCTTATTTTTTTACCCAAATGCAAGAAAGTGAATAAAATAATATTGGTCATTTTCCTGATAATTTAATGTTACACGTGCCGTGTACGTGAAAGAAATGACAACATTTAGTATATAGCTAAACTCTATTCGAAATATTTCAACTTACTGACGTCGGTTTTTCCATTTTTAAGTACATTTATGAGTGACATTCCACTGCGTTAGTCAATATTGTATAACCGCAAGATAACAACATGAATTTAGTCTCAATAATTATAGCAGTGATTTTTCAAATTATAATGGGACCACCAGGTCCGGCCAGGGTTCCGCAATAATTGACACCACAAAAACTGAACATGGTCTCAATAGGATAAAAAGCAAAGGTGGAAAATCTTTGCAAAATATAAAAGAAAACATATAAACGGTGAAGAAAAACATCTTGAAGAACCTATAATTCAGAGTTATAAAATTAAATACTTTGACGAGAGTTGAAGTCGTCAGATTTTCATAATTTTATTTTATAATAAATAACAAAAATATAAAAATATGTTATTCATAAAGTGTAAAAGCTGTTGGATAAAAAAGAAAATTATCTCTAAGGAAACGGAAGAAGAAACGTTACGGAAGTAAGAGCAGTAAATTTGACTTGATATAAAATGATAAACTTCCTATTTCCTTCCGTTGTTATTAAAGATGGGAACGGTTTATTTATTTTTTCTTCTACTACTAAAGTCGCACTTAGTGACTTAACAAGGAATTAGAACATTATTAGATGCTATTGACATTTTATTATGTACATACATAACATAAATACATAAACACTCACGCCTGTCACCCAGAGAGGTAGGCAGAGACTACAGACTTCCATTTGGCACGATCCTGACACACCTCTCTCGCCTCCTTCACATCCATACACCTACGCATACATGCTCGTCGGTTAAGGGTACTCCTAATTTGGCCAGTTTTCAATAAATCGCCAATTTGGTCAATAAATTTTCACCTAGGACGTCCTTTTCCGACTCTGCCTTTCATTCTGCAACATAAATTTTCTTTGTCACTCTTTCCTCATTCATTCTTTCCACAAGACCAAACCACCGAAGCATTCCTTTCTTAATCCTGGTCACAACATCATCTTGCAAACCACACTCTTTGAGAAGAGTGTGGTTTTATTATGTCCAGTACTAATATTACATAAAGTTACATTTTATGAATAAACTCGATATATTTATGTCTGTAAAGGAACTTTTTGTTTTATATTATAAATATATATTTTTACAAAATTGTAGAATCAAATGAGCTGAAAATCTACCGGATAGTAATTTGCAACTGCCTTCCATGGAGACGTTGCATACAAATAAGCTTGATCATTTGGACCTTATAACTATCTCACTAATATTACATATTCGTGTGTTTAACACAAAATATATACAATAGTCTAGAAATATATATTAGTGACTTCACAGCTGACGGTTTACTTCAGTCTGTGTTTTTAAACTAAATCGATTAGATATTAAAATTTAGTACAATGATTAATTATCTCTACATTATATAAAACAAAATTACTTCCCAGCTGTTTGTAAGAGTAGATATTTTAAATACGCAACAGACTTTGATGCGAATTTGATCAATAGACAGAACGATTTGAAAGGAAGGTTTATATGTATGCATATATTTCAAGCGTATGTTGTCGAGATCCCAAAATAACCTTTGCGAAGCCGGGACGGAACCCCAGTATACTATATCAGTCCATTATTTTAATAGGATATTACGGAAATTTTAACATAGGGCATCTTCCTAATAACTTTAAGTTTTAAATACTACGGCTGCAAGTTTGGAAAAATTTAATTTAATTTAAATTTTTAAGGCTGTCTGTATAGCGTAACGATAGCAGAAAGAAATGTATAATGTATTTCTTGAAATCTTCTTAAACATTATTTTTTTTATTTAATGCCTAAACGTAAAAGTGATGGAATCCACTATCCATCACTTTTATGTGCACTGAGCAAGAATTCCACTATTAAAACTTCGCGTGACAAGGGGCGTTATAATTCAGCAGTTTTACATGTTTTATTTTCAACCTCCGTTAGTACTTACAAACGCATTAGCGGTGGCATCCACGTTCGTTTAACACTACGAGTATATCGCCTGTATAAAACATGCATAAAACTTCGAAGTGCCTTTGAATTTTTTGTAATAAAATTCAATCTTCTAGGCCATTTCAATTTAATCTTTGTTTAATCATAGTTACAAATGTTTCTAAAGTTCTCAAGTAAATGGAGAAAAAAGGTTTTAAAAGAAATAATTTTGTACAGGTGGCAGAAAGGGCAGCATTCCATTAGGTAGTCGACCTGGTAATAGATACAAGAAGTCGATGGATGTAGGTGGCGTGCTCTGTAGCACTCCTAGAAGGTGGCCTCTGTTCTATATATATTATGTGCAGTAGTGCAACTGTGACTGACATTTGGTAGATAAACTTCCAACTAGGACGTCCCTCTCTGACTGTCATCGTAACATAGTCATCAACCTATTTGTACCGAAACCGTCCGATAAATTGACAATCAAACATTTAGGGAATCAATGATTGCGTGTAGCTTAGGACCTTGATTTGTGGCAATATATGAGGAAGGCTATGTTCTGAATTGACTTGGTACTATTAACGTTAACGTTAACAAGCGGTGTAGTAGCGGTTAAGAATATCCACTACCCCATATCTTCCCGTGGGTGTCGTAAGAGGCGACAGAGGGAAACAAGCAGGAGATGGGCAGCAGCATCTTTCTGATATCAGCAACTGTATAAAAAACTGCAGTTGCCAACCCGCTCGCCAAGTGTGGCAACTATGGCAATTTACCCCCCATGATGAGAGTTACGAAGAGAGGGCCCCCAATTCCTGGCGGATCCGCTATTACTGACTACGGTAGCGACCATGGTAACGGCAGGGCAGTGGGTGATAAGAATCTCCGTTGTTAACGTTAAAGCTTATTAAAATCTGCTGCTGAACATAGGCTTCTCAATAATAGTTTTATATGTGAAGATGTTTACTATTGTTGCCACGCTTGGTAGGCGAATTGGCAATGGCAGTTGTTTTATATTTTAGTTGCTATTAGAAAGACGTTGCTCTCTGACCCCTGATGGTTTGTCTTCTCTTATAGCACCAACAGGAAAGTTAATATAAATAACCGCACGACCTCTTTATGCCATCTTTATGAAACTACCTATAAAGCATTACCTATTAAGTTTATATATCCATAAGTAAAATGAAATTGTTCTCGTGAAATTGAAATCCTTCGAAATAATATAATACAATAAAATAATACGAAATGACTGAAGTAACGTGTTTTTAAAAGAAATATTTTATTGAAACGTAATACGTATTTTATAAATACAATACGCGATAATAACTTCACTTTATTTCTTTAACAACTGAAACCTGTGTGGCAATTATTAACGGCTACCCAACAAAGTAAATGGTATCAGAGTTTCAGAAGAAAATTAAATTTGAAGCTATTTAAATTTGAGCTCTTCTTAATATAAAATAGTTCATTTAGATTTTGTGTTTATACATACTGTGATTAATGTTGTGAAATATAAAATGATTAATGCGGTCTACTTTAAAGAGTTCAAAAACTCTAATAATATGTTGTTAAAGGTAAGGTCCCTTACGTAACAACATATTATTAGATGATGATGATGATGATGAAAGGGACCTTTAACATAAATTCTACTGGCCTTAAAGACTGGCTCTCGCAAGTGTTGCAAATGTTAATGGTGGTTATCACTTACAATCAGGTAAGCCTTATGCTTGATTTTTTATTCCATAAAAAAATATAATTACAAACTTTGAGACATTACATATTTGTAATAATTCATGTGTTGACTTCTTCCTTTGTAATTAGATTTACACTAGCCATGGTGGCTCAAGGACTATGAGCTTACCGTATATTTTACAATACTTAAGTAAACCTCTTATCACTACTGAAATTGTCAATTGCATTTTGATTTACTGATTTTACTGGGTTTAAGTAACCACCCTCTTAAGTACAGCTGCCAAGTACTGATTGCACTGTATTTTTTTGTTCAGGTTTGAATGGTATATAGATAACCAGTATAATACAGACTATAAGGCATCTCATATTAGTCCTTAGAAGTGACAACGCATCTGTAGCTTTCTTTGTTTGACGTTGAATTGTACATGGATTTCAGTATTTGTAGTTGCCAATTGATATCAATTGGACTCAAAGTCCTTTTGTCACTTTATTTATAGCATAACAATGAAACAAAATACGCTCTAGAAAACTGCATGTCTAAAGAATAAAATTTTTCGGGGATATGAAAATTCAGGATATACACCCAGGAGCAGTCCAATTGATCGCTAAATAACCCTCTCAGAAATGAAAGTTCAGTGCTCACTTTTGTAATATATTTGGAATATATTTTTAATATATTATTATTTTATAATATAATATTAGTATACTGTGTCTATATATTATAAAACTAACGAATACTTGCTTAATTGTAAATTTATTTATTTTGATTTTGTATCTTGACAAATAATTTAATTGTGTGTCTTGTGCCTTGCACATGCCTTTTGTTGCGCTTTTTGTTGTGTTGGCTTTTTGTTGTGCTCCTTTCCTAAATGCTAACAGTTTTATTTTTATTTTTAAATTGATATAAGAAGTGAAAACACTTACCGTAAATAATAATAATAATAATCAGGGCGTCAAAGAAGCACATCAAATCACATGATGGTAAGTGGATTCTGTAGCCCATAGACGTTTTCTTCAATCCTCGATTGAGAATTAAAATATATTAGCGTTGTCACCCTTGAGGAATAAGATGGAATGGCTCATTTCCAGTAAAAAGGGTCACCATTTCTATAAACTCACCATAAAAAACAAAGCAGAATGAAGCTACCATTTTACGCTGGTATTTTGTGAATGATCCTACCCAAGTTAAGCCGATCTTATCGCGCTACTACCGTAATAATGCTAGAGCATGGGCCAATCACGTAAAATGTGTAATTTTTAAATATTTTGCGCTTTTTTAAAACAAATTACTAATAAAAAAATTGAAAAATTAGTATCAAACTCTGTTCAAAAGATTTTCAATGCAGAAAGTTTCAAAAGCACACGTCATGTGAGTATTTATGGCGTTAACAACTTCGGTGCATAAGTTTTAGCGCTGCATGTGCAAAATACAACTACAAAGAGCTATTTTATTTCACTGCTGAACACAAGCCTCAATAATATATTGACTCTTAGTAGAGATATCCGCTCAGCTGCTACGTTTATCTGGCGGCTCGGCAACCTCATTAAAATATATTAAGTTGTAACCGTATATCGGCGGTTTAAGAATATCGACTACCTCTAATTGTCTCGAAGGTGTCGTAAAAGGTGATAGAGGGAAGTTGAACCAGAATTTTTCGGAAACAGTTCAATATAAAAACTGCGGTTTTACAAACCGTTTGCGAAGGTTGACAAGTATGGCAAATATCCTAACTATGAAGCAGTATATTGTAATGGTAAGCTGTTGTCGTAAAGGTGGTCCATCTCTTGTTAATTTTCCTCTGTCGCCTTTTACGACACACGGGGTTGTTAAAGAGCAGTGGATTGACGTGGTTGACATTGATTGAGTGGACACTCGTTTTTGACGGTATTTTACGCCTTAAGCACGACTTCAGTAGTAGCTAAGTTACTTATTATAACGTATTATATATTATACTTATTAAAACATATACATATACTTATTATAACAGGGGGGGGGGTCACTGAAGTGTTTGACGTACCGATGTCGTAGTTCAGGAAGGATACTTTTGCATTTGTGGTCTATCAAATATAATGTAGTGGCGGGGACGAACTTGTATATGTTAACAGACTGCAGACTTCCCGGAGCGTCGGTATTTTACGGCAGCTATATAATCCTTTACCTTTATAGATCTTTTTATTAGTCCCATGTAAGAGAGACGACATTCACAATCTAGCTTGTCCACAATTGCACCTTGTAAACGGATATCACAATTTATGGATGTAATATCTAACTACTCTTCTTCGGCGGCTTGTATTATTTCCATATGATAACCCGCTCAAGATGTAGTCAATCTTGCCAGTGACTCTTTTTGCACAT
Organism: Parnassius apollo; assembly: GCA_907164705.1. Lineage (NCBI taxonomy): Eukaryota > Metazoa > Arthropoda > Insecta > Lepidoptera > Papilionidae > Parnassius > Parnassius apollo. The sequence goes on from CAJQZP010001514.1 coordinate 4,828,095, forward strand.
GGTAGTACAGCAGGCACATGCTCGAATGTGGCCGTCATTCTGACGGGGGTGCAGGACTCGAAGTTTATTGTACTGAAACCTTCCTTGACTTGCTGGAGTTCGGCGGTCAGGTGTTTACTGTCACATATGCCTTGTCACCATTTATCCAATTTTCGATTTCAAAAAAGCAATCACCAGGCTATTCTTTTTAAAGAAATACAGTCTAGATCATCCCGAGAATTTATTCTTCTGTATTAGTAAAGTTTGATTACATTTGGTTCAGCCATTCTAAAGATTAGCTCGAACAGACAGTCCGATTAAATAAATGGTTAATCATGTCTTATTAGCATGCATACCCGTATCTACCCCTGATCTTAATTGAAACCAGTCATTTCAATTTTACAGGCAGAATTTGTATTTTAATTGTAGGTATAAATTTATGATATTTTTGAATAATTCAATATTTTTACATTTTTAAACATTTTTGTAGAACTTAGGGTGGAATAAATTAACCATTTACAATAGCTAATGTTTCAATATACCGTGAAAGTTAAGCAAATTGTGCAGCGTAAACTATACAATTTATTTTACTGCCACTAAGTCGGTAACCATTGCAAGTAAACGCATTATAGCCACTTGTTTTCATCTTAATCAATTATGAGAAAGTATTGCCTTCTATTTTGTTAAGACGTTTCATTATACTATTTCTACCATGTTTGGATTTCTATTGTTTTATATGACACATTAAATAGCTACCACATACAATTCCTACATCAGCACATTAAAAAAGTGGCTCTAAAAGCGATCCTTAGTACTATATTAATACATAATAATACATCCTACTAATCTGTGGAATTAAAGTCACTAATTCTTTTTTAAATAAAGGCGACTCACGATCAAACATACTGCTTGACTAAAAGTCAGCATTTTTCTGATCTCCAGTTTTTTCACAAACCATAGAGAAACAACAGTGTTTTTACATTACATGGGAGAGCGCCTCCACCACCTGCTCGCTTAGGCGAACTCATCTGTGCTGTAGCCATAATAGAGCTGCGCAGCTAGGCGCAATAATTTGACTTCAATTTCAAGTGTAGACAAGGACAACGGCGTTCGCTTTTGTAGGGAAAATTAGTCCTAAGAAGCACGGGTGTCAGTTGGATTAACGACTGGAGTCCCAGACGTATCACAACTTTTACAATACTATTCGTCGCCAGCTTGAGTATTTTACGCCTGGCTTAAACGACAATATCTTTTATCACTATCTATTGCAAGCTTTAATATTTTTGTGCATTTCTTGTATTTGCTACACCACGAGAAAATTTGGGGTAATGTATTACACGAAGTACTGCCACTAGGCTTTATTTAATATATTATCATTATAAGTCTAAACGGTCGTTATTTTAACATCAAAAAATTTGAATTTAAAAATTATTATGCTTATTTCTGAAAATCAATAAATCTATTCGGATTTAAACTATAACAGCAACACCACCAATTTCCAGTGATAAACTGCAGCGAATACGTGTCAGCAAGAAGAGTAAGTTTCTTTCTTGAAATATAATTTATACCTCAATGATTACTTCATTCCTGGCAATGTTTCAATCACATTATAAAATTTTGAGGCAATCTAAGCCGGATAATAAAATTAGTAAAGCGCACAAAGCGGGAATGGAACATTTTACAGAATAATTTGCGGTCGTTCTTAGTTAACAATGCCTTGATTCTATCAATCAAATTGTTAATTGCAATTTTAAGTGCTGCTTTCACGGGTTTCCGGCGGTGAAATAAAATTCCTGAGGAAAACTGAATGTCTAAGGAATTAAAAAATTGGATTTTATTATTCCTTAGACATGCAGGTTTAATTAAAAATCTAAAGAAATTACGAAACGTTCAAGCAGCTTGAAGTAATCACGGAGATTTTTGCTTGGGTTAAGTATATGTTTGATCATTTATAATGTTTCCTTAATGCTTGATTTTTCACGTTTGTGTTGATTGAATGATTATTTAGGGAATCCTTAAAACATGGAAAGTCTGCACTGCACATGCACTGAAGCAGTGCGGCAGAATATTTGTTCCATAATACTCTTAGAAATGTGTTACTAAAATCCATAATTTCACTTTTAATATACGTCAAATAATAACAAACGATACCGATAACTATATCCCAGCACCAATTATACATATGGGTAGAACCATGTTGCAGGTATATTATGATTGAAGCACGAATGGGTTGGCCGTGACCGTGGAATAGCAATTCAATGCTGCTGTGTTCTGTATATGTGAGTGTAGAGAACCGGAGATCCTTTTAAAGTTGACTAAGAATTCCATATTGCTACACAGGGACTAAAATGCATTTTTATTTATAAATCTGGAAAGAAATAGATGTGTGTGGGTCATAGCATTCACTTAAAATCAGTTGGACAATGTACTTGTTTGTCACCATAATTCTAATTCAAAAATCACTGACATAATTTTGTTTTTTCCATGATAGGTGATCTATTCTTCTCTTCAACCTTTTTGAAACCCCTAGGACGTTATAAACATAAAAGAAAAAAGTTCAACTAACGACTACGTAAATGTGATTAGTTAAGACTTAATGAAAGTTAAGGCAAATCCTACATACAGCAAGCAAGGCGCGTGTTCTTTCGTGGAGTTTTAAAGGCTGATGAAGAAGAAATTAGAAAACCACAGTCACCACACGGTAGTATCATTATTATTCATTACTAATACTGCCTCGACGGTCTAGTGAACGTAAAGGCGATTGCTGTTGATAAGGGAATTAAATTTTGAACTAAAAATTGTTACTGGATTCATCTGTCAAAAAACCTCAGTTTTTTTACGTGGTAGAGTCATGCTGCAGTTATATTAGTAGTATAGTGGTAGCACGAATGGGTCGGCTCGATCGGTGAACGACCACGCTGGCACAGAATAACGTCGTAAAATAGTAGCTTAATGCTGCTGTGTTTCGTATGGTGAGTGTAGAGAACTGGAGACCCTTTTCACGGGTGACGCATCTGCATTTTGATTCGTAATTGAGAATAGATGTAAATGTCTATGGGCCACAGCAACCACTTACCATCAGGTGGACTGTGTGCTCGTTTGTCACCCTATTCTATATAAAAAACCAGCCCGGAGGAAAGACGTCGGTGGTGTTTCAACCTGTTGTCTATGGAATCACACAACACAAATCCGTTGGTCCTGCCCCTGATCTCCCTCCGGTCGTGTCGTTTATTGAAATACGAGAGTGAGGAAGTGATTACAGCCTATCAAATGTCCAGTGCTGAACGTAGGCCTTAGTTGCTACATTTTTCAAGCGGGTTCGTTTCCGCATTTTTTTAATTATCTATAATCAGGATGATGCTACTGCCCATCTACTTGTGAGTTTCAATCTGTCGCCTTATATGACATCCACGGGGTGATTTAGAGTAACTGATATTTTACACCGCCTCTACAGGGTTTGTCATTTCCGTTATTGCTTTATCATTGGAGCCCAAATATGTTGTAAATAATCACTTAAAATTGCAATTAATTATTTTACCATTGCTTGAAGGGTTCGAACTCAAGTATTTTTCCCTTGCCACGGCTCTTGTGTAAAAGATACGTTTATTGGAAATTAAATTTAAAATCTAGAAAATATTGCACGACATGTTGCTATGAGATCATACTATCGTAATTAATTGGAAAACCTCATTTATTAATTGCAAATGAGATAGTAATATTACTTACCTTTAACCTTATTTTTATAATTTATTCGGTATGTAAGGAAATTATATAGATTGTTTCTTTCTTACCATTATTTTACTATTAAAAGAATAAAAGATTAAAAATGAGTCATAAGTCTAGCGCTGAACATAGGCCTCTCCCAAGAAATGCCACAAAGTACGGTTGTCATTTCAGCTTTCCGCAGCATAATCTTCATGAAAACGTATTACGAATAAATAATTTTAATTGTTATCATCCCGCGGTTGTTGTAATATGAGATAGAGGAAAAAAATCAAGAGATGGGCAGCGGCGTCTTCATTAATAATGACTAAATATCTATGAGACAATATAAGAGGGAGGCCAATGTTCAGCAGTGGACTTCAAATGGATATAACGGTATCGTATTAATAATTTCACATGAGGTAGCTCCGCCAATTTATTAAAAATAATTTTTTATAAGAAATTTAACTCAAACTGTGGTTTTTGCACTAGATTCGCCTGTATCGCGAACATCAAAATTCTAAGCTGTTGAATATGAAAGCAAAAAATAAAGTGAAACGTAGTGTCTACAGCAGTACTAAAGCAGATTATATTCTATCTGTATTGGACTCTCACATAAATGTGCAGGTTCGACTGCAGAATTAAATATAAAATAACAATTTCTCAAAGAATATCTGTGTACCGACAAAGATAAATTTTAACACAAGATATAAAACACAATAAATTACTTGATTAATCATTTACAAACACCGAATTTAGATTTAATAACGCAAATTAATTGAATGGTTTTCTTATTAAGGACATGTTTTAAGCTTTTACAAAAGTCATTATTCAAACAATCCTGAAACCGCGTGTTGCGGCGTTGTCAACATCACAAAGGATCTTGGTGAAACTTACTGGCGAAAACTACGCTTTTAATCTCTTTGAGGCTAGCTTGCAGATTAAATTAGGTACCCGTTATTTGGTATTGGATTAGCAATATTTCATTTCATTCCGAGATTGACTTCAATACAATGAAATAATAAAATATTCCGGACCGATACTTAGGGACCTTCAAGATAAATGCCCACTTCTTTCCAATATATCGGCCTGCAGATAGGGCGGTGAGCGCGCGTTCTCGTGTCCAACTATAAGCAGCGAAGGTGGAACATCAGTGGGTTTATTCGGTTCCAGTCCGACCTAAACCGTCCTTGTTCCTGCGAGGCGTATATGTGTAGGCATTTTCCCATGAACAATTAAATAATGCCACACTCTTATCTTTTTATATGCAAATCAGCACAGGGCACACAGATATATTCAGATATAAAGGATAAAAAAAAACAGAATAATCATAGTCGGTTTGCCTGTTGAATGTTGGTTAGACATAATATGGCCATATATTTTCTTATGATATTATGTGAAGACATGTCAAGTCCACCAACACGCATTAGGCAGCGCGGCGGACTTTTTTCCAGCCCTAAAAACTCCTTCTTAGAAATGAAAACATGGTCGGTCAGCTGGTGATCTTCTGGTCTACCTAACTTACAAATGGGCGGAGGCAGTAAAGTCCAAGGAGGAGGCATTGGCCGTTAGTTTGGACATTGCGAAGGCCTTCGATCGGATTTGACACAAAGCGCTTCTTTCGAAGCTCCCTTCCTATGGGCTTCCCGAGAAATTGTGCGATTGGATCACCAGCTTTCTTGCAGATTGGAGCATCAAGGTCGTTTTAGTTTTAGACGGTGCAAGCTCCGATTACAAGCCTATTAATGCTGGGGTTCCACAAGACTGTGTGCTGTCGCCAACACTGTTACTTCTGCATATCAATGATATTCAACAGTAGTCAGTTTGAATTGGGTTTATAAACAATTACTTTACCACGTATAACGAAATATAATAAAAATATAAACGGCGGACTTAATGCCTTATGGCATTCTCTGCCAGTCAACCCTGGATGATTTGAGAAACTGTGGCAGGTGTAACTAATCACTTCATACATAAATAATAAAAATATAAAACAAAATAAAATATACAAACTTACTTAATATATAATATAGGTTAAATAATAAATATATAAGATAACTATACATATATATTAAATATACATATATACATACATAACATATTAAAATACATTATACAAAATATTACTTATAAAGTGAAAGAGAGAAAAAAAAACAATAGTCGGATAGTCAGGTGGTATTATTCTTACGGAAAAACTCTCGAACTAGTCTTTTAAAATAATTCTTCTTATTAGTTTTCTTGATATAAATAGGCAAGGCATTCCAGAGCAGTATAGACTGTATAGTAAAAGAGAAATTAAAGAAACCACTCCTATGTGGTGGAATTTTGAGACAATTTTGGGAACGGGGAACTCTATCGTTAGTAGAATACAAATATTGAAAGTTACCTTAAGATAATAGGGAGAATTGGGGTAATTTAAAATTAAATGTAGTACTTGCAAAGTTCGGGAGCTACGTATTTGATGAATAGAACCATTTAAGCTTAGATCGGTAAACTGCAGACTTACGATTGCGATCATATTCTAGATGGCTCCAACCATTACATCAGATTTGATAGACCACAAATCCTCGCGAAAGAACATCGATTCCTACCAAGGTTGATACGTGAAGTTATTGAAATTAAAAAAACATCCTAATTTCAATAGAGAAGGAGGCTGGGTACTACCACCTGCTTGGGATCCTATAATTAATAAAATTAAAACTAAACCCAAGCATACCACTGCAAGACTTCAAAATACAGTTAGTTCATTCTGCGCAGATCGGACCAAAAACAATAATTAAAAAGCTGAAGGTACTCCGGGTTAACTTTGACATCGGGACGTCAGTCACCTCAGTCCCCCCGTGACCATGGGTGCTTGAAAGCACCCGAAACGTAGTGTATTAAAATTAATATAAATAAAACGCGATAAAATCCGTAAAAGTAGTTTTAATCAATGTATAGTGTTCGCGTAAATATAAGAAAGCATTATTGAATTCCCCAGCTTAAGGTATGGTCTATATGTAAGCCAAGAATTTTGACAGACTTACAAAATGGCAACAATGTTCCATTGTAAAAGACGGGAGCAAGATTAACGTTATTAATCTTAGCCAACAATCTGCTAGTACCTATAACCATTGCTTTGCATTTGGTTGGGTTAACCAAAACACCATGTCTGTACGACCAAATCTCTTATGGCATCGAGGTTGTGGTTGAGTTTATGAATATTATCATTAAGGTTGTTAACATTAGATTGCACATAGAGCTGAAGATCATCTGCATACAGATGGTACGAATAGTTGAGAAATGAAATGATAGAATTTATGAATAAAGAAAACATTATAGGAGAAAGTATTCCGCCTTGCGGCGCGCCTGTTTCAATATCAGCCCATCTTGAGAACTCTTATCATAATCGTACTGATTGCTGGCGGCCGCGAAGATAGGATGAAAATCATTCCAAAGCTGGGATTGAAAATCTAAGATTAGTTAGGAAGGCTATAAGGATATCGTGGTCGACTGTGTTAAAAGCATTTTAAAAGTCAACAAGCACTACCACCGTGAGCTTTTGCTCATCCATTCCCATTCTAATATCATCTGTGACTTTTATCAATGCAGTGTTAGTACTGTAACCTGCACGAAAGCCTGACTGATATTTATTCAGCAGATTGTATTTGGTTATGAACATAGAGATTTGCTTGTGAACACAGGCTTCCAGAACTTTAGATAGGTATGGCAATATTGAAATTGGTTTAAAATGGGTAGGTAATGAGGGATTAGGTATTTTAGGAAGTGGTCGCACAAATGCTTTTTTCCATTGAGTAGGATACTGACCTGAGTCAAGAGAATAGTTAATGATATGTGTGATTGCAGGCAAAAGGCACTCAAGGATCATGGATACCATAACCTTACTAACCTCATCGCAACCAACAGCCTTGGATTTAATAGCTACTACAGATTTCTGTATCTCATTCTCAGTCACAGGTAAGAAGTGAAAAAAGGAATAGGAGGAGATGGCAGGGATTGAATGGAAGCTACTATCGTAGAACGAACTGTGAGATGCAAAGGAGAAGTAGAAATAAAGTGATGATTTATTTCGTCCAGAGTGATTGATGGATCACGATCAAATGTAACGGCCTTACTAATACCTAGTGTTTTAAGAAATTTCCACACATCAGCGGTTGAAAAGTTTGCAAGTTTTGAGTTTACTATGGATATAACGGCGTTTAGCATTTCGTACCATCTGATTGCATCTGTTTCTTAGCACTCTGTAGCGATCCCAGCTGTCCTGTGTACGATGCTTCTTAAATTTCACAAATGCTCGATCTCGCCTAGTTATTGCCAACCTTACGGCCTCAGTCATCCACGGGGCTGGTGAACGATTAACTCTTACTTGATATTTGGGAGCGTGTTTGTTGTACAGACCAAGAACTATAATATTAAGGATGGAGACTTTATCGTCAATACAAGTTGATTTAAATAAAGAGGTTAAGTCAATACGATAGGCGTCACTTTTAAGTTTATCAAAATCCATTATAGAGAAATTACGAATATATAGTACGACGGGTTTGAGTTTAGGAGAAATCAGCTAATATGATATATAAATAAGATCATGTCGTGAAAAAGCAGGAGCCGATAGTTGTCCGTGCTTAATGACATAATCGGGAGAAGCCGTGATAATATGATCAATCCATGAGTCATCAGTGTCAATGTTGTGGTGAGTTGCCGCTAAGGGGGAGAATTTGGAGATCGACTGACTCTATGATTGAATGAAATTTTTGAGAACGAGAAGAATTTCTCAACAAATCAGTATTGAAGTCACCCATTATTATACAGTGCGTGTACTCCGATGAAGTGGAGGCGAGGGCGCTTTCAAAAGCATCGAAAAAATTAACAGCAGGTGGACAGTATACTATCCCAAGAATTGCCTTTACACCTTTGATATCAATTTCCAGAAAAAGAGACTCCGATGAGGCAGAATACGCATATGGAGAAGCTAAAATTATTTTGTAAGGGATGTTTGCTCTAAGGTATATGGCAACACCACCTCTTCCTTTTTCAATCCGATCGTTACGCACAAGAACAAAATCATTTAGAGGATATAAGCTGGACACTAATGATAGCTTTAATCAACTTTCTGATACTAAGATTTCATGAACACAATCTGTAGAAAAAACTTCTTCAAAATAAAAGTAACGACTTGGAATGCTTTGAGCATTGACATGACATATATTAAGCAATTTTTTACAAGGAGTAAATAAATTGATCATCTCATCGCGGAGGGAGGGCTTACTATCACTACCGTCACAAGACTTGAACGAGATATCTGAATCATGGGCAGAATAAAAAGATTCATCATCCGACATATCTATCATTAATAATAAAGATATAAGAATAATAAATTTTAAATAAATAAAAAATATATAATAAAATAATATGTTATTAGATAATATAATAATATGTTATTATTGTTAGACTAACTACAAAATGCGACTCAATACATATTATACATCACCCAACAGTTGACTGATTGCAAAGGAATATCTATAGTTTACAATGATAATAAGAATTAAAAAAAGCAATTAACACTAACCTACTTGATCAAAGCGTAATAAGACAAAGGTTTAGTGTTAGTTAATCACTAATTTAGTCACTTAATTAACAAGATAACTTAATAGATACTATTTGACAACAAAATTCACCAAAACAAACAGTAATGCAAAAAGAACATATTTTTAACAGTGTGATACGAAAGAACTTAAATTTTGCTATAGAGCAAGAAAGTACCACACAAAAACAAAAAGAAAACAAAGAAATATGATAAAGTTTCGAAATACAAGATTAATAATGTACAATTTAGTTTTCGGACACAGCTTATTCTATCCTCTATACAAAAGCTTACTCCATAAACATAGTGATTATATACTCTTTGTGTCGAACTGTCACTGTATGTTTTATCAAGCAAATAATGTAAATAATACAATTACCGCCAACATATGATAACAAACAATGACAACAAACAAATGAAAAACCAAAGGAAAAAAAATAAAAAGAACTGAAGATAGAATACAAACTGCCGATAGCAGAGGAATTATTTTTTTGGCACAACACGACGTGTCTTCTTGATCTCCACACTTTGAACCGTTTGGATGACTTATCTACGCCTGGCCTCACCTTGCTGACAACTGGCTTCTAATGGGCTTTTCTGCGCAGTGACAGAAGGAGAATTAGGCTCGAGCCATTTAGTAAGAAGGATATCAAACTCTTCCTCAGTGGAAATTTTTATGCGGCTACTATCAGAAAGCCTAATGTTTATGGTTCCATCAAGAGTCCAAACATTCACCATGCCGAAATGTGGTGATGTACTCTGTCTCATTTTAGTGAGAAATTTCGATACTGTGTATGGTGTATTCTTTAATTTTGCCTTAGATCTCTAGACTTCAGATTTAGTAACGTAACTTTGGAAATGAAAAAGTACAGCTCTTGTCCGATCACTGCCCAATATCAATCGATGACAGCGCTTCAAAGAAGAGTTGCTTATATGTGAAAGGCCCAATTTATTATGAACAATTGCAAGTACCTCCTATACCACATTTAATCCAGACTCTTCAGGAATACCATTAAAAAGTAGTACCTTACGCCAATATCGCATATCTATTTCATCCACTACCTTAGTACACCTCCGAAACTGTTGCTGCAGTAGACTAAATATGTTGCTCACTAAGTCTTTAAAAGCACAAAATTCCTCACTTAGCTGAACCAAGATTGGATTTGATGGGACTAAAGCAGCTTTTAAGCGTTTCTCAAACTCTGACATCTTTTGCATCCAATCAACTTAAAGTTCCTTCTGCACCAGATCAACCTTGGTGACATTTGCCATCATGCGTTAATTACTTTAAATGTATAAATATATTAATCACTTGTAAGCTAAATGGAGCTGTAGGGTGATGCAAGTAAGTCCTTAAATGTTCTTTAAACACATATGTTTATAATAACAATGTAAACAAAAATGTGTTAAATCACTAATTTGAAAGTAATGGAACATTTCCTAGTAAGCGGAAAGAAGCTCTAATAATACCTATACATAAGAGTGGACCAAAAAATAGAATTGAGCACTACCGCCCAATCTCCATATTAAAGACATTTGGAAAGGTTTTTGAAAAACTTATCTTTATACACATCAGTCCCATAATCTTAAAATCATTACCAACTATATGAGCATGGACGACAGGCAACAGGTCGATGTAATATACATGGACTTTGAAAAAGCATTTGAACGTGTTGATCATGCCATCCTTTTACGTAAACTTTACAGTTTGGGTATTCATGGTGATTTGCACAATGGGTAACTTCATACATAAATAAAAGAAGGCAAGCAGTGTTACTGGGTAGTGCTCGTAGTGATTTTATTACGGTAACATCTGGTGTCCCACAAGGCTCAATACTCGGACCTTTGTTCTACAACGCCTATTTATTTGAAATCGGTGACTGCTTCTATCATTCAAACTATTTAATGTTCGCAGATAACAAAAAAAATTATCTAAAAATAAAAACAATTGATGACTGTGTTTGATTCAAAACGATTTAAAAAACCTAAAAACTTATTACAGCAAAAATAGAATTACTATCAATAGTGAAAAATGTGTCAAAATAACCTTCATTCGCAAGAAACAGCTCATAGATTACAAGTATTCAATTAACAATAAATCCATAAAGAGTGTATCATCAGTTAGAGATCTTGGTATCAGGCTGGACTCAAAATTAACGTTCAATGAGCATATAGATAGTATTGTTGACAAAGCCTACAACAAATTAGATTCATAAAACGCGTCTGCAACGATTTTAGAAGTATTAATTGCATTAAAGCTCTATACTTTGCATACGTGGAGTGTTCTCGAATACGCTAATACAATCTGGTCTCCAAGGTATGTGAAGCATAAGCATCGAATAGAATCAATTCAAAAACTGTTCATTAAGTTTATCTCATCAAAAGATTATAATAGTTTTGCTTCATACGAAGATGCTTGCAAATTTTACCGCTTAGATACCTTGGAACTCAGAAAACTTCAGCACGATATGTTTTTGCTACACGGTTTATAGTCTGGTAATATAGATTGTCCAGACCTATTATCTAAAATATCGATACTAGTACCTAAATACCGAACTAGACATACGTCATTATTTCACGTACCACGAGCAAACACTAATTACGCAAAAAAATTCTACTTTATATCGTATTGTTCGAAACTATAATAAGTTTTAAGCTGACTTGGATAAACTATCTAATCGCATAAAACGTTAAGTTGTAAACAAAAATAGGGCATAATCACACACACATTTGTTGAATCTACAGTACATAGCAATTCGCAGATAAACGTCCGTACGTCGATATTGCTATTGAGCCGATGTATCAGAAATATATTGGTGCGGAAGTCGTAAGTAATATATTCATAGTAGATTAAAATAAAACTCCATTCCCGTGGTTTTCTCGTTTTCCACATTTATGTATTTTGCTGTATAGAACGACTTTTACAGTTTTATTTTTATGAATTACTCGTTTATATATGTCTCAAAAGCCGGTTTGAGAAATAATCAAGAACGATTAATGCTCTTTTAAGCTCTTTTAAATAAAAAAGTAAGAGAATCCATCACAATTTTCTGTCCTTTGGATGTATGAAGCGAATATGGAATATGTCAGAAATCTTATGGTTTCTGAAAGAAAGTAGTATAGTTTTAGCAGGATTGACTCGGCTCGACCGGGGAAGAACCTCGCTCTCACAGAAAAATAGCATAATAGTACACACCAAACCTTTTTACAACGAAGCATTCCATCTTAGTCCTCACGGGTGACAACACATCTGCATTCTGATTCATAACCGAGGAGAGTTGTAGATGTCTTTGGGCCACAGCAAACACTTACCCTCAGGTGGACCGTGGTGGTGGTGGTGGTGGTGCTCGTTTGTCACCCTACACTATAAAAAAATAGTTGGTAACTTTCATTGAAAATAAATAATAAATATGTATTTAAACGAATTAACTTTAGATAGATAAAAATGTGAGCGCTATACTGATAGAGGGAAGCAGTAGTCGTTTTATACTGCGATAGTAATGATTTAGACACATCCTCCATATAACAGGGGGGGCCCGTGTCTAGTAGTAAGCTTAATGTTTATTGGCCCTTCCCCAATGAAACAAATGGCGTGACTCTGAATGACATTGAAAGAAATTGTGTATAAACAGAAAAAGTAACATAAGTTTTGAGTTTTAACCCACTACGTCCCACTTCTGGGCACAAGCCTCCAGTATTTTTTTTATAGAAGAGGGAGCAAACGAGCATGCGGATCACCTGATGTTAAGTGACTACCGCTGCCCATGATCAACCGAAAGACCAGGGGAATTGTAGGTGCGTTGCCGGCCCTTTAGAAAGGAGTAAGCTCTTTTCTTGAAGGTCCTCAGGTCGTATCAGTCAGGAAAAATATCCGATGGTAAACTATTCCACAGAGAAGTTGTACGCGGAAGAATACTCCTTTTGAAACGTACAGTGGTGGACCGCCAAGCATCCAGGTGGTGTGGATGGTATCGGGACGTTGCCGTGTAGTGTGTTCACGAAATTTGGCGGCGGGGATTAATCCGAACAATTCCTCAGAGCATTCCCCATAGTATATTCGAAAGAAAATGCAAAGAGATGCAACATCTCTTCGCAGCGCCAGTGAATCAAGCCGATCGGAAAGCACTCAGTTGTAGACAATTCGAGCCGCTCTGCGCTGGATACGGTCAAGTGGAAGGAGCTGGTACTGGGGAGCCCCAGCCCGGAGATGGGGACAGTATTCCATGTGCGGCTGAACCTGCGCCTTGTAAATTTGCAGGCGGTGTACCGGCATGAAATACTGTCCCGCTCTGCTGAGCACGCCAAGCTTTTTAGAGGTCAATTTGGCCTTCTCTTCCAAGTGACCACGAAACTGCACGTCACTATATATACTGGCTTAGGCAACAAGAGGAGTGCCTTGAAACTGAGGAGATACGACAAACGGGTTATTTTAGGGGTTAACGCGCAAACTTGTGTCTTCAGGGGGTTTAACTAGAATAGATTTAGTCGCCCCCAATCCGAGACTCTGTTCAGCAAAGACTTGACTTCAGACACAAGTTTGTCCCGGTACTCGGAGACGTTTTCCCGAGAAATATTGGCATGGCCGGTGTAAAGAGCATCACCATTGCCGTCATATGCATAGCAATGAATGTTACGGGTTTGCAACATATCCGCTTCCGACTTCCGCACCAATATATTTCTGATACATCGCCTCAATAGCAATATCGACGTATGGACGGTTTATCTGCCAATTGCTATGTACTGTAGATTCAAAAATTTAAAATGGAGATAATTCCTATAGAGTTTCATCAAAAATAAAATACTGTTCAAAAATTAAAACTCATGTTATCTATTTACGTGATAAAGTAATTGTTTATAAATCCAATTCAAGCTGACTACTGTTGAATATTAAAATATAACAATGGACACAATGAACACAATAACTAGTCATAATGAAACCTCATCTGGTTTTGTTAAATTCGGTCTCATTCACTATTGGAAAATTTCTAAATATATTGTTATGAGTAAATCCAAAAGCAATTTTTCGAATTTCTTAAAACTATGATTTAATGGATTTTTTCATAATATATTATTTTTTATCCCACAGAACGAAGTATACCATAATTTTGTAATGTTCGTTTCGAATTTCAGCCATTGTTTGTGGTTCATTTTTTATTTTAAGTAATGTGTATTTTACCAGTATTAAATTTAAAATACAGAGTTTCATATAATAATCAATATAAGTACAGAACAATATGGGATAATACTGAATGTTACGGTTTTTCACTGAATACACCAATGTAAAATCGGTACTGTATTTTATGAAGAACACCTACAAGTAACTTGCGATAGTGAAAAAAATGCGAAAGTGTGTTTGTTTGTTTGTTTATCCTTCTTTCACGTTGCAACAGAGCGGCGACATGGCATGATATTTGTATGGGGATAGTTCGGTGGCTGTAGAGTGATATAAGTTACTTTTTTCCGCAGAAAAACGTCTCATTCCCGTGGGAAAATAGAATTTGTTGCAAAAGTTTGTCCTTTTTTCACGTCGCAACATGTCGGCATGGCATGATATTTTGTATGGAGATAGTTCAGTGGCTGTAGAGTGACATAGGCTACTTTTTTCAGCGGAAAAACATATCATTCCCGTGGGAAAATCGAATATGTTAAAAACGCAACGACGGTACGATGGACGAACACAGAAGGTCAGAATATCTAGATTATTATGTCTTTTTACCAAAATTAAGATAAAAATGTATGGATCTGTATTTTTCCACGCAGGACCGGAAAGATAGCGATAAAAAACATAAAATTCACCAGCTGATTTTATTCAAACGTTTTGGTGAATTGTAAATCACAGAATAGGATATAGGATAACCTCGCAGACGATATTAAGTAATCCGTTGATGCTCTGCCTACCCCGCAAGGGTTACAGGCGTGATTATAAGTATGGATCAGAAATACTATCACCACCACCCTTAACTATTACTTAACTATGGTAGAAACAGTTCTTAGTAAGCCTTATTAATAAGCCTTAGTAATATTTATTGAACGGAAATGAATACAGTTATTATATGTGGTTATGAATGAATCGGTATTACAATAAGAAAAAATTGAGCAAAATTGCAAGAAAAATATTTTTGAGAGTTCTTATTAACTAACGTATACATAGTTTAAATTGATTCCGCTAGATGTCGTTACTATGTTTTTAAAACGCGGTAACGAAATGTTTCCTGACATGTACTTAACTCCCGCCGTTGAGCCGCGCGTCAACTTATAGTGCATACGGTACCTATACGCTTTAATTGTTTCTATTTCGTAGCTTATTCGACTACCTGCTTTCGATTTCGGTTGTTTGTTATTTGCTTTGTGATTTGGTTAAGGTTGAATGGATTTATATTGGCTTTCATTTTCGGATTTGTGTATTTTCTTGGATCGGTTTTGTTGATTTGGTTTGTATTCCTTTATACATATTTAGACTCTGGCTTTGATTTTGGATTTTGTTTATTTAGAATCTTGACTTGGTTTTCGTTGTTTTAGGTTGTACAACAATATTTCAAAGGAATATTAATAGTATAGATAGTGTATACAGTACCTATACACTTACTTTTTTTTCGTTGGTTATATTCATATTGCTTTCGATTTCGGTTTTCTGCGATTTTTTTTGTGATTTGGTTTAAGTTGTTTCGATTTTTTTTTTGGATATCGTTTCGTGTTGTGTCTTGAATTGGTTTTGTTGTTTTGATTTAAGAAAAATATTTAAAAGGAATATTTATTCCTTTTAACTATTTTGGATTTGATTTAAAAAAATATTTAAAAGGAAATTTAACATTTCTTAAACAAGCAGAGCGTCAATTAACTTTTAGAGCTATTGAAACACCTGCTCAAAGTCAGCAAAGGCTATTCGAACAAGCGGAACGTCAGGCCGCCTTAAGAGCCGCGGAAACACCCGATGACACTCAACACAGACTCATTGAGCAAGCTGAACGTCAATCTACTACAAGAGCATCTGAAACACCAGAACAGACACAGACGCGAAGAGATGCAAATGCACAGTTCCAAGCTGAACGTCGACAAAATTTTCAAAGAAACATTTGGTCGGTTTTTGATGACGCAACATTCAATTATGATCCGCTGATTGATTGTAAAAATCACAGGTTAGTTGTTATTGGACTGATGGACAAGGCGTGTCGATTTTGTAGCGCTTTAAAATGGAAAGATGGGACTGCAGGCATGTGCTGTTCTAATGGAAAAGTGTCTCTTCCGTTACTTGGGGAACCAGAAAAACCTTTGAAAATTCTCTTTTTATATGATGCTAATGAGTCACGGCGCTTTTTAAACAGGATCCGGAAATATAACTCATGCTTTCAAATGACGTCCTTCGGAGTTGACCGGGAAATAATAATGCCGGGATTTTTGCCTACATTTGCGGTGCAAGTGCAAATTTATCATAGAATAGGTTAACTTTTTCCAGCTAAAAGGGAACAGCACAAATTTTTACATTATTAGACCTATTAAGCTCAGTTTCCTTTCAACTCAAAAGAATGCATCTCTGACGGATCTTTTATTTGGCTCAGTTTCCTTTCAATTCAGAAAACTGCATCTCTGATGAATCAATTTAGCTCAGTTTCTTTTCAAAAGTCTGCATTCCTGACGGATAATTATGCTCAGTTTCCTTTAATTAAAAAGTTGTCCTATTTCCATTTGGAATTAACAAGCTATTTACATGCTTTCCTATACGCTGCGTTTCAAAACATTTAAATAGGCTGACGAATCAATTTTGCTCAGTTTCCTTTTAATGGCTGCCTCTCTGACAAATCTATAAAACTCAATTTTCTTTCAATTTAAAAAGCAATGGATAGTTCATTTCCCAGTGACCATGCGCGAGTAACAGCTTGTCTATCCATAACGTTTTATTATAGTCGGTTAAACTATTCCTAAGGTTCGCTGAAACAGACAGACAAGTTTAAAAATGTTGGTTGTGAATGTCGGAATGACATATAAATAAACCCTTACCTTAGTAAAAGTGAGTCACTACGATATTATCGATATTACAGATATCAACTTTTTATATATAAAAATAACTAAAGATACAAAAAGCCAGCACTAATCATACTAATATAGAAATAACATTAGCCCTCTAATAACTGTCATCATCGATGTTTATATTCCATTATTTTTACGAATCTAGCATTTTAGATGCATGTGATAGCCGCATAACGAACATTGTGTGACGCTGGTGATTAATGCCGCTTGATTTATTCAGCATCGTAGCACTGCCATTTGATTAAAAAGTTGTTTAGTATTGCATCATAAATATTGGTAACTGCATAACATCAAAAGCTATGGTCGAATCGCATTCAATAAATTTCATTTATGGATGGCAGAACAAGAATTTCGGCAAGCGTTTCGTCATTTTAAAGGTAAGTTTTAAAAAAGGTAAAGTCGACTTCAAAAATTAAAAGAATAAAACAATTTCACATTCTGAAATCACCTCTATTTTGCCTTTCTTGGGCTGGACATTTTTTAAATACGTTTATGAAATCTATTGAAAAAATAAATAATCAAAATCGTTTTACGGTTGATGAAAATGTTGCGTACCAAAAATATTCATTGAGTTGAATTGTGCACCTCCTCCATTTTTGAAGTAAATGATTAGTATGAAAAATATTGTTAATATTTTTCATACTAATCATTATATATAAATATACGAGTATGCACGTATTGTACTACCAATGCGAAGTAAAAACTGGCGAAGGAATGAAAAAGGTGGAAAAAACGCGTTGATCTAACGGTTTTTGTTCACGCAATGGTTTTATGTCGGTTTTTATTCGATTTAATACTTATAATGGTAGTGGATTTCCGTAGCTTACTTGCATTTCTTCTTGTTCTTGTACTTGTACCCTTTTTTCCTCTTTCTTTTGTGTTTTAATTTTTTTTTGTAACAACCTGTTATTGTTTTGATTATATTATATTTGATTCCGTCGCTGTCGTACCATTATTGTTTAGATTTTAAGCTTAGTAATTTTAGAACACAATTCATGTATAGCCTAGAGTCTCGTTTTTTTTTCTCTGATTGTTTGTTTCATATATTATTACTTACCGTTTGGATTTATTTATAATATATTGATATGGACCATTGCTAGAACTACTCGAAAGAGACGAAACTGGCCACACTGAAAAATAGCGGCTGTGGTTCTTAATAATACCCTTAGAAAATAAAACAATTATGTACAACGTGGCGTTGTGCCTATGTGGCGAAATAAATATTTTTTTCTTTCTTTCTTTCTTATATGAAATAATATAGATATTTGACGAAACTAATTTAAAGTATTTTATCGTGTTTAATTCATGCTTTTTAATTGTCGAGCTTTGGGATGGTTTACAGATAAAGTGGTCACGGGAGGCGAGAACCGAGGATTTTGAAGTCCCGATGTCATAGTGAGCCCGGCTTAATTTAATTTTGGCATATATACTGAATTATATTTCTAACGTCTGAAAAAATAAATTATCATAATAATAAAGCCTATGGGATTAATATTTTCCTTTTTTTGTTTTTACATTAAAATAATATTATGAAACTGAACGATCGTTAAATAATAAATCAATTAAAAACTATTGAAATTAAAATAGTGCACACCCCATTATTGGTATTTAATTGATATATCAATTTCATAATATGTTAATGAAAGAGAAAAAAATAGTAAAATATCAGTGCCATAGACTTCTACTCCGTTCACATGTTACACTCTATTTTTTTCAGACGGTAAAAATAATTCGGAATACATATATAATCTAAAATTGAAGTTAGCCGAGCTAACTCTGACATTGGGATTTCAATTCTAATACCTCAATCCCCGCCCCCCTCCCATGATCACAGGTATCAAAATAATCACGATCAAATTTAAACGCGATAAAATCCGTTAAATTAGTTTCGTCTAATAATATATAGTAATAGATAAAGAGATAATAGTATAGAATAATACATGCAAATAAGATGAAACAATACATAACGATGACTATGATGGTTAAGATGACGATATGACAATGGTACAGCCACGCGGCCGCTATGCTGTTGCACGTATGGGCTGGCTTAAACTGGGGTGTTACCACGACCTCAAAGAATACCAAAGTAAGTAGTGAAGTAGAAACTCTGCTTTCGCGTTTCGAATGGTGACTACCGGTGACCGAAGGCGCAATTATGTGGTCTATCAAATCTGATGTAATAGTTGGGGCCGTCTAGGACATGATCACAAACTGCAGAATTCCTAAAACGTTGATGCTTAACATCAGCTATATGTTCTTTTACGCGGATTCTAATTGACCTTTTTGTTTGTCTAATATAAGAGAGACCACATCCACAATCAAGCTTGTACACTCCTGCATCCTGTAGAGGTATATGACACTTGACAAATGGTGAGAAACGACTAACCTTCTTCGCTGGCTTGTAGAATGTTCTAATAGAAGCTCGCTTCAAGATGTAACCAATCTTGTGACACTTCTGATATATAGAAGTACAGCAGGCATACGCTCGAATGTGGTCGGCTTTACTTGGTCACTGTGACGTAGGCGCGGGACCCGAAGCTTGTTGTCGTGCAGAACCTGCTTGACGTGCTGAAGCTCGGCGGTCAGATGTTTGCTGTCACAGATCCCTCGTGTTCTCTGAAACCAAGATTTGCCCACGGTAGCAAACTGTGAAGGATGGTGGTGAGATTCTACGTTTAAATATCGGTTTGTATTGGTCTTTTTTTAAACAAAGTGGTGGTATTTTGGATGACAAACACGTCTAGAAAATCCTGTAAATTATTTGCCTCTAACTCCATAGTAGATTAAATCTTAGAATTAATGGAATAAAGATGTTCTAAAAATTCAGTTACATTGTCTGATGGTAAATTTGTGAATGTATCGTCTACTTACCGCTTGTAGAACCTTGGAGTAACTGATGCAGTAAGGAGAGCTTTCTCCTCAAAGTCTTCCATTAATATATCAGCGACAATGGGAGACACAAGTGAGCCTATCGCAACACCATCTACTTGCTTGTAAAACAAGCTTGTAAGTCAATGTCTGAGTAGTACTGTATTTTCTGCTGGCATGTTATTTTCCTCTAGTTTTCTAGTTATAATTGAGATGCAGTCTTCAAAATTGTCAGAAAGCCGTAAGTTTTCTATATCACTGAAAAAATGGTATGAATCCCTAGTGTGTGGAAACTCAGGACATAAAAACGTAAACCAGGCATTCCATCTTAATCCTCAGAGATTAAAACGAATTTTTGTTCATAATTCTGGAAAGAAGAAGATTTGCATGGGTCAGAGCATTCACTTAAAATCAGGTGGACCATGTGCTTGTTTGTTACCTTATTTTATAAAAAATCACTGCCCATACTGTTTAAGTTCACTATTTTACCAAATATAAAAACAAAGCCTTGCTTCAACATTTTTCATCCCTTTGGGTGTGGTAAGTAGAAAAGAAAAACGTCCGGCGATCGACTAGATAAACTGATCAGTTAAGACTTAATGAAAATTAAGGCAAATCTACCTTACAGCAAGTGGGGCGCATGTTCCGTAGTAAACATTCAGGTTTGATATAGAAGAAGTTAGAAAATCAGAGCCACCCCACGATATTATTGTTATAATCATTTATTAATAGTCCACCAGACCTCTTGGGTGTAGTTGTCGTAAACGCGATTGCATATAAAAAGTATTTTAAATTTAGAACTAAAATGAATTATTAAGAGAATCTCAGTAAGAGCCCCGAGTAAAAACGTCGGTGGTGTTTCAACCCGTTGCCTCCGGAATCACAGAAAGCCGTTGGAGCCGTCCCTAATCTCTCTCCGGTCAAGTCGGATTACCGCCCCATTGAACTATGAGAGTGAGGAAACATATGTGCATGCACGTACACTTGAGTACTATAATCGCGTCTTATACAGATGGCTAGTCTTTGTTGACGCTGACCACGTGACGTGACCGAAATTCAGACTTGTGGACATTATTAGTATACATTACTATTACAGCCTATCAAAAGTACAATGCTGAACGTAGGCCTTAGTTGCTACGTTTGGCAAGCGGGTTTGCAAGCGTATTTATTTTTACTCAGCTATAATCAGGATAATACTGCTGCCTATATTCTTGTCAGTTTCCATCTGTCGCCTTATATGACACCCACCCACGGGATGATATGGAGTAGTTGATATTTTACCGTCTCCACCAGGTTTGTCATTTCCGTTATTACTTTATCATTGGACCATGAATACGTCGTAAATAATCACTTAAAATTGCAATTAATTATTTCACCTTTTCTTCAAGGTTTCCAGCTCGTGTGATTTTCACGTGCTCTATTGAAAAAGATACGTTTATTGTAAATTAAATTTAAAATCTAAAAAATGTTGCACGACATGTTGCTATGAGGAACTATTTATCTTAATTAATTGGAAAACCTCATTTATTAATTGCTAATGAGACAGTAATATTACTTACCTTAATCCTTATTTTTATACATACATAAACACTCACGCCCGTGACCCAGAGGGGTAGGCAGAGACTACAGACTTCCATTTGACACGATCCTGACACACTTCTCTCGCCTCCATCACATCCATACACCTACGCAAACATGCTCATCGGTTAAAGGTACTCCTAATTTGAATATCTATGAGACAATTTAGGGGGGAGGCAAATGTTCAGCAGTGGACTTTAAATGGATAAAACGGTAACAAATTAGCGTGAGGTAGCTCTGCCAAATATAAAGTGCTGTAGTCTTCGCACTAGGTAAGCCTGTATTGCGAACATCAAAAGTCTAAGCTGTTGAATATGGAAGCAAAAAAATAAACGTGAAAGAGATTAACGTAGTAGGGCCCCATTATAGCAGAACTAAAGCAGAAAAAAATCTATCTGTATCGGACTCTCACAAGAATGTGTGAGCTCGACCGCGGAATAAAATATAAAATTACACTTTCTCAAAGAATATCTCTGTAACGACAAAGATATTTTTTTTCTATTCTGTATTTTAATGACGAAAACTGAAAACTATTTTAACTAGTAACAAGACATTTCATTGTAATCATTTGTGGTAATAAGTCAACTGAATTTTAATTTTTAATCAAGGGTAGATATTTAGGTGTCACATTTCTATGTACAAGAATCAATTGCTGTACGTTAATCACGCTTAAACTCGACTCTCGAACGACTTTCGTGATTTTTTTATTTGCATTTGAGTGGATTCATGAAAGATTTAAATTCATAATTTAACCCGGTAGATGGCGCTGTTGTCGAGATCCAGAAATAATCCGTGCGTAGCCGGGTGGATTACTAGTTGTGTATAAAGAAAGGATTATTATATTAAATTATTAACACAAGATAAAAAATATTTATAAATATTTTAAGATTTGATAACGCAACTTAATTGAAAGGTTTTCTTATTATGGACATGTTGTAAAATTTTACCAAAGTCGTTATTAAAACCATCCTAAAACCACATGTTGCGGGGTTATCAACGCCACAAAGGATCTCGGTGAAACTTACTGGCGACAACTACGCTTTTAATCTCTTTGAGACTAGCTTGAAGCTTAAATTAGGTGCCTGTTATTTGGTATGCCTGTTATTTGGTATTGGATTAGCAACATTTCATTTCGTTCTGAGATTGACTTTAATACAATAAAATAATAGAAAATTCCGGACCGATACTAAATGACCATCCAAAAAAGAGCTCAATCCTTTTTAATAGGCCAGCCTGTAGATAGGGCAGTGAGAGCGCGTTCTTGTGTCCACTTATAAGCAGCGGAGGTGGATCACCAGTGGGTTTAGTTGGTTCCAGTCCGACCTAAACCTTCCTTGTTCCTGCTAGGCGTATATTATGTGTTAGCATTTTCCCATGAATAATTAATTGATACAACACTCTTATCTATTTATATGCAAAGCAGCACAGGACTCACCGCTGTATTCAGATGTTTTGGTTAGACGTATTACCATTTAACTGCCTGGAACTGCCTTTTTCATTTAATATGTGTAGACATGTCAAGTCCACCAACACGTATTGTGCAGTGCGGTGGACTTTTCTCAGTCCTAAAAACCTTTTCAGAAATACAAACCTGTGCCCATACTCTACTTAATAGTTAAGTAACTTTTTCTCTTTATACACAATTTCTCACACTGTCATTCATTGGTTTCATTGGTGAAATGCCCAAAACATTAAGCTTGCTTTTAGACACGGACCCCTCCCGTCACATGAAGAATGTGTTTAAATCATTACCATCACAGTATAAAACGACTACTGCTTCCCTCTGCCAGTAAAGCGCTCACATTTTTATCTATCTAAAGTTAATATATTTATTTATTGTTTATTTTCTATAAAAGTTACACCAACTTCATTTTTTCATTGGATAGGGTGACAAACGAGGACATAGTCCACCTCACGGTAAGTGGTTGCTGTGGCCAAATAGACATCTACATCTACTCTCGATTATGAATCAGAATTCAGATGCGTTGTCACTGGTTGTTGGACTTAGATGGAATGCCTCGTTTCCAGTAAAAATGGTCTCCGGTTCTCTACATTCACCATACGAAACACAAGAGCATTAAACTATCTAACGCTGGTATTACGTGAGAGCGTGGTCTTTCACCGGTCTAGCTAACTTGTACGTGCTACAACTATACTACTTTCAGAAACTATAAAATTTCTGATGTTATCCATATTTGCTTCATACATCGAAACGACGGAAAATTGTAATGGATTCCTCTTTTAAAAAGCTTAGAAGAGCACTAGCTGTTCTTGATTATTTCACAGACCGACTTTTGAGACATATCTGAACGAGTAAGCCACAAAAATAAAACTGTACGAGTCGTTCTATACAGCAAAATATATATAAATGGAAAACGAGAAAACAACGAAAATGAAGTTTTATTTTACTTTACTATTAAAACATTTCTTCCGACTTCCGCAACAATATATTTTCGATATATCGGCTCAGTAGCAATATCGACGTACGGCCATTTATCTGCGAAATGCTATGTACTGTAGATTCAACAATTTAAAATAGAGGTAATTCCTCTAGGGTTAAATCATTAACAAAATACAGTTAAAAAATTTAAATGTATATTATCTACTAACGTGGTAAAGTAATTGTTTATAAACCCAATTAAATCTGACCACTGTTGAATTGTGAAATATCACACTGGACAAAATGAACACCATAACTGGTAATAATGAAACATCCCTTTTTTGTCCTTTATATTTTATTCCTCATCTGGTTTTGTAATCGGTCTGAAACACTATTGGAATATTCAAAAATAAATTGTTATGAGTATATCGCTTTTGAAATTTTCCAATTTCTTAAAATACTCGTAATGATTTAATGGATTTTTTCATAATATTGTTACGAGCTTAAGGTTCGTGACAATAAAAACTGCCGATTGAATTACCAAAATTCGCACTTTTATTACTGAACACCAAGTAAAATTTAAAAGGCATTAATAATTAATCACACTGATTCACTTTATTTCGCTCCAAAGCTTCGCTTGTCGCGCCAAATTCAATACTGCCCCGATCGCGGTGTGCAGCGGCTTTAAATACACCTTTTCCACCGAAACATCCAGAATTTTCCAGTAAATACGGGCGCCGACCGACCAGGTGCAGAAAGTTTGAGTGTGTGGCTTCTAGAAAACTTAATTGTTCTGTTCAATAGTAGATGGCGCTGTTGGTGGAAAGTTCAAGATTGACATTTTCTAGGAAGCCCTCCTCGCTCTGGTCCCCGACACTAGATGGCGCTTGTGCCATGTACCAGTCGTCAACTTAGGCGCGCAACACTATATTATTTTTTGTATCACACAGAACAAAGTATACCAAAATTCCATAATGTTCATTTCGAATCTGAGCCATAGTTTATGGTCCATGAATTATTTAATAATAGTGTGTATTGTAGCAATATTAAACTTCAAGTACTGAGTTTAATCTAATAATAAATATAATAACAACACACAATAATGTTACAAATAAAAATCTGTCAAACGCCATAATATGGCGTCGAGTGATAGCAAACTATTTGTAACATATATATGATATATATAACATACATATATATAACATATATATCTGTTATGCATAATCTGATAGCTTATTTAACCCCACGGCTCTGACAGCGCGCGACATGTTATACTCCCGTTCGCTCGGGACCTAAATGGCGGGAAAATTTGTAAGTTAGAAAATTTTTTTGCTATATTGCAAATTTTGCTATATTTTCACTTTGAGACAATATTTATGTATAAAACTTACAGGATTTCTTGGTGAATGTATAAACTATCGAATAAAATTATTTTTGGTTGCTAGAAATTGTAATAAAATACATAAATTACCCTGTATAACATAGTAGTAGCATATACTTCAATTTTAGTGACAAAATTACTACTAATTTGAATTCTACACTTTTGTTTTTGGAGAAATTTATATGAAAATGTTTGGAAATATGTATATTTTTATGTTTTATATGTAAACATAATAAAATATTAAAAAAATTAAAAAAAAAACAATAATAATATTTTATCTGTGTGACATTTAGAACAATATTTCAAAAATAATTATGTGTGAATTTGAAATAAATACAACGTCAAGTTATTTGAAATATGTAAGAAAACTATTTTTACTTACATTTTACACTAAAAATAAATGAGAATTTGAAAAATAACACATTTATGACCCAACCGCCAAAATGGGTCTTTCAGATTTTGAAGTACTTTTGGCAATTTACTTTTCACTTTTTATACCACAAATTATATATCTACGTGTTCACTATATTACAAGGAATATAAAAAAGTATAATACTTTCGTTTTTAGTCCAGACACAAATATAAAATTCTATAAAAAAGACGGAGCACCTTCATCAAAACGACACGTGGAACGCCGAAAGTTCAGAGTGATTTCTTTTTTTTTTCTAAGAAACATTGCCAGGTTAGGGTTTAAAATAAAAGAGAATATCTTTGTCTTTGATACTATTATCTATTGCATATTGTCTTTGGTTTTGTTTTAAAGGAAAAAATAGTTTTTTCATAAGGCAGTACTTCCGATCCGACCTGATCTAATTCGATCCGTACCAGAGCCGACGTAAGGTAGGTATTGTACGATCTGATTAGATCGGTAGCCGAGTCAAATATTTTCTTTGGTTTTGTTTTAAAGGAAAAAATAGTTTTTTCATAAGGCAGTACTTCTGATCCGACCTGATCTAATTCGATCCGTACCAGAGCCGACGTAAGATAGGTATTGTACGATCTGATTAGATCTGTAGCCGAGTCAATGGGTTAATAACGTTTCCATTGATATATGATTTCAATATACTTATTTAGTGTATATATATATATATATATATATATATATATATATATATATATATATATATATATATATATATATATATATATATATATATATATATACACTTAGTATACTTGTTATATACTAAGTACTTCGGAAAGTGCTCGACTGATACGCGTAATATTGGCAAAAATGACCCCGACATTCGAGTGGATAAGGGATATTTCTGAATGGTAAGGTTTTTAACTGAATCCACCAATGTAAAATTGATGGTGTATTTTATGAAAAATAACCTTATAAATAAATATATAAATTATGGCCTAGATCCCTTCTGGTATTACTCGCTATCTGTCCATAAAGTTTCATCACAGGCGGTTAAGCTATTCCGAAGATTCGCTCAAACAGAGACAAGTTTAATAAAATCGGTTGTTAATGTCGTAATGACATATAAAGAAACCCCTAGCTTAGTAAAAGTATGTCACTTGATATTACCTACAGAAATTATTTTTTTAATAAGAAAGTAAATAAAGATTACTAAACAAATACAGTAAGCTGGCACTTCTCCTACTAATGTATAAATAACATTTAAATACGAATCTAGCATTTTAGACGCATGTAATAGCCTCATAACGAACATTGTGTGACGCTGGTGATTAATGCCACTTGATATATTCATCTTCGTAGAACTACCATTTGATTAAAAAGCTTTTTAGTATTGCATCATAAATATTGTTAACTGCATAACATCAAAACCTACTGTCGAATCGCGTTCAATAAATTTCATTTATGGATGCCAGAACAAGAATTTCGTCAAGCGTTCCGTCATTCGAAAATTAAGTTTTAATAAACAGTTTAGTCGAGTATAGGTAGAGTCGATATCAAAAACAAAAAGAATAAGATAAATAATTTCACATTTTGAAGTCAAAACAAAACAATGCCAAAACATATTGTATAGAAAAATTAAAGCCCAGACTTGAAAATTTCTAATGATTTTGTTATTTTTATTTATTTAAAGTGAATTTTTTTTATTGAAAGTATATCACGATCTAAATTTCTCTTAAATAGTACTTTAAAAACTTCATATTTTGCTACTCTTGGGGTGGATATTTTTTAAAATTTGTTTATTAAATCTATTGAAAAAACTAGGCATCAAAATCGATTTACGGCTGACGAAAATACCAAAAAAAAACGAAGTACCAAAAATGTTCATCCAGTTGAGCACCTCCTCCTTTTTTGAAGTCTGCTATAAAATGTTGCACATATTGTTCATATAAATCATTTTGTGTTTCGAGTTAATTTTCATAATTTTCGGATAATATAGAAAGTTTGACGGTTCCTTTGGTTTAGTGACTTAATAATGAGTAGCAGCCCTGAAGGCAGCGGGTTCGAATCCCATAAAAAAAAGTATTTGCATGAATCACAAATAATTGTTTCGGGTCAGGATGTTTGTTCTTGTTTAATTTGTGTATGTAAACTGTCCCTGCGATACAGGGGAAAAGTCTAATGTAGTGTTTAAAAAATAAAAACAAGAATAAAACACTTGCAAAACATACAGGAGAGATTATAAATACCTTATTTAATTCAATCTATGTCTTGTACATAATCTTGTGGGTGGATTATTTGTTTTATTAAATGAGGGCTTATTGCGTTTCCAATCGATTTTCGTTTAGCGTTTTGCCTGGTAAGTAAACGATAATATTTTATGTTATTATTACAAAAGCAATTACGTATTATACATAATGTTTACTACATTGTGGAAGGTTATATTTTTAAAATTATATTTAATAGGTTTTATCCAAACACATCTATACTTTTTTAATTTCTCGAAACTCTCGAACCAAACATTTTATCTAATTCTTGTTGATACTAAACTGCTCAGGGCAAAGTATTGGTCCAGTCCTGTGATCAGAATGTGTGGTATGATAATTAATTGTGTATTATTAAAGTTTTGACTTTATTTGTTTTCAATATCGCAAAATGAAAGCTCCAATCTTAACGTTGCTCGCGAAATACAACTTGCAGTATAGGAATGAAAAATAAAGGTAAATTTTAATAAAGACCGTTACCTACGTCAGTGATGACAAACCAATGACCCGAGAGTGACACATATTTTTTAAATGACTCGCGCGTTGATTTTAATGCTTATATTAGTGGTGTATACATCACAGGTTTACGGTAAACCAACTGTTTGATTAATAACTTGGACTTATTTAGCTATATGATAAAATTACTTATCCTAACCTTTTTTTTTTTTTTTTTTTGCGGATGGAAAATCATCTAATGACCCCTTTCGCTCTGGGTGGAGCGTAAGGGAGTGTCAGACTTTTACTGACTAAAAACCATACGTGTTCCTTCAGTGCCCTTACGTTCCGGAGCCGCGGTATCTCTTTCGAATAGCCCGCAGCCCCGGCAGGCGTCGGCCCTTGCGGGCCCCATCACGCTGCTGACAGCTCTTTGAGGCGCGCGTGGAACAAAACGCGCCGTCGACACGGCCTGTCGTCGTTAGACGGACGGACGACGAGCTACCCATTGCTCGCCGTCCACAGGCCCGCGCCTACGGTGGCCGGGGGCCACGACGTAGCCCCCCGACGCCCGGGGCGTCTCCCGCGGCGGCCTGGGAGGAAAGCTGCTGCTCTTTCCTTCTCCCGCTCCGCCACCTCCTTCGCTAGCATCACTGCTTCGCAGAAGGTGGTGACGGCATCCCATTCCGTCTCGCTCCGGACCATGGCTTCGACCAGGGCCGGACGCGAGAGGTCGCCGCCGCCTATCGCCGCTACGAGGACACGGCGGTGCTCCGCCCAAGCAGGGCACACCTCCACGGTGTGTTCCACCGTGTCCTCCGGTCCATCCTCGCAGTGGGAGCACCCGGGCGTTTCCTCCCGCCCGATTCGGTGCAGGAACCTCCCGAACACACCGTGTCCGGTGAGGACCTGAGTCAGGCGGAAGGTGAGGATGCCGTGGCGTCTCTCAAGCCACTCCTCAAAGAGGGGTCTTATCGCCGCTATAGTGGCGTGCCCAGCACGGGGTTGCGACAGTCGCTCTCTCCATGTCGCCATGAGATCGTGCCGGAAGACTGTCCGCTGCGCGACAACTTGCCGCGGCAGCGGGGTTTCCCCCCGGCATAGTGCCTCCGTAATTACTTATCCTAACCTAACCTAGCCTTTTTTAAATGACAAAATGCCTATGCATACATGCATTGCTGAGGCAAGGACGGGTTATGTCGGACTGCCATCGACTAAAGGTACATGGTGTTCCACCTTAGTTGCATATTGGTAGGTCCACGAGAACGCTTTCGCACACATCCGCGGCCCAACCAGTCCTGACAGCCCCATTACGTCTCCTCCTAGGTTGAGGAATAGTCCTCTCCCATCCCCTTCTCAAGCAAAACGCACTAGAACACACGCCTTTCGTGGATTCCATCTTTACCTGAGCAGCGGTTGCCATTGTCTGGTTTTTCTCAGGTTTACGATAAAATGAAGCAGTAATTTTGTCTTCCTTCGGTTCTTATTCAAAAGCCTAGATTTTTGATCAAAAACCAGATTTTACCATAAATCTGTGGCATATATAAAATGCACATATAAATGGTAAATCTATTTAAAATAAAAATAATTAGTTCAGGGGCGACTGCAGACTGGGCACCACGTGGTGTGGCAATTCATGTTATGATCCCATTAATGCAAATTATTAACAGTGACATTCAATTTACACCCTTCACCTGTTAAAATATAAACAAACATAACGTTATTTTTTATGGAATTTAAAAGTTATTACTAAAAAACGTAGTTTTTACGATCTTCTCTCCACCTACACACGGAGCCCATTAAATAATACTAAAAAGATAATCTAAATTTGACTTATTTCTCAAAAAGGCTTGCCATCACTGTTCAGCATAATTAAACTCCATGTGACGATTATAGTATTATATCAAAAATAATATAATCCTTGTCTGTAAATAAATATAACTTTAGGAAAGATCTCTTTTAATTTCTTATCACAATAAATAAATTTATTCTATACAAGCGAATCGCAACGGCTACGCCAGGATAGGATCTATTATTATTTATTTTATCACTTTTCCTATTTAAAAAAATTACCATGTCAGTCGGATAAACAGATAAAATCTTACCTGTCTGTTCGTGAAATTTTATCAGGATCGCTCAAGCCATTCCGAAGATGATCCATGGCAGACAGACAGACAAAGTTTAAAAAATGGTTATTCATGACTTAAATGCAAAAAATTTACAGTTCAACTTAAGGCGTTATTTGTTAATATTACATACAGTTCATATTTATGTACTCGTATGTTTAGATTTAATTCTATGACACACTTTAAACAGGGCGGATACAAATTATTGTTAATCTCAATATGATATATAAATAATATAATGAGGTGTGAATAATGAGGTGAAACTTTTAAACTTTTTATTTTCAAATCTGTAAGTAGAACAACGTTCGTACACTAATATAAAATAAATTATACGAGTATGCACGTATTGTACTTCCAATGCGAAGTAAGAACTGACGAAGGAATGAAAAAGGCGGGAAAATGCCCCGATCTAACATTTTTTATCACGCAATGGTGTAATAATGCCGGTTTTTTCTTTAGTTTAATACACTTATAGTGGGTGCGTTTGGCAGAAAAAAGCGCTAGCAAGCGCTTGTAAGCAAAATGGCGATCGTAAGCGGTAAACGCTGTCAAATCGTAAGTAGCTATTTTCCTCCAGGACACGATGTTAGTTTTAACCGGGGAACCTAACCTAATTTAAATATATGTTTGTAAAGTATTCATATAAAAACTTACCAATCATGAATTTTTAATAACATGTATATGTCTATTCATGTCATTATATTACTTAAAACTAATTTTACACAGAAAAACTTAAAACTCTACTTCAAAATAAACAAATTATATAATCAAAATGGCGGATTGTGTCAGCGCTACTGAAGTAGTAATCGTGTCCTGGCCGAAAACTATTTTAGCGCTTGTAAGCTCTAGCTAGCGCTTTTTTCTGCCAAACGCACCCAATGATAATGGATTTCCGTAGCTTACTTATATATGAAATGAAATAGATATTTGAAGAAACTAATTTAACGAATTTTATCGTGTTTAATTTTAATGTCTTTTGGGTGCGTGGGAGGGGGGGAGGGACTTAGGTGTTTCAAGTCGCGATGTCTTAGTTAGCCCAGCTACCGTCAAGTTAAGAATATAATATACTGAATGATTTTTTACCGTCTAAAAAAAATAGAGTGTAACAGGTGAAATGAATAGAAACCTATGACACTGGTATTTTAAATTTTATGAAATTGAACTATCGATAAATACCACTAATTAGAAATAAACTTACGGTATTAAAAAATAAAAACAAAATGTTTTAACTAAATAAATAAATCATATAAAACTATTTAAATTAAATAATACTCATCAAGTTAGTAATATGTATTGATAGAAAAAAACGTGGTAGAGCCATGCTGCAGTTATATTAGTAGTAAAGTTGTTGTGTAAATCACTCTCTCACAGAACACCAGCGTCAAATATTGGCATAATGCAGCTGTTATTCGTATGGTGATTGTAGTGAACCGGAAACCCTTTCTACTGGAAAAGAGGAATTCCGTCAAAGTCCTCACGGGTGAAAACGCATACGCAATTTAATTCGTAATCGGGGATTGATGTAGATGGAGATGAGCCACAGCAACCACATACCATCAGGTGAACTGTGTACTCTTTGGTCACCTTGTCCTATAAAAAATAAATAAAAAAGATCAATTTCATAAGATGTTAATTTAAAAAAGGTAATTTTATTTATTTATGCTTTATTTGCACACCGAGTACAAAAAGTTGGACTTAATGCAACAAGGCATTCTCTTTCAGTCTACCTCCAGGCTAAGCAGAGAAGATATTGTGGGTGCAAAGTGCAACTGACTTAAAATATCTTTAAGTACTTATATACATTACATATTGCATTACATTTTATAAACATAATTATACACATATATTATTATATAGATATGCATACAATATATATAAATATATACATATATATGCTTAATGCTGCCCTAATATGTATATATATATATAAATAAATATATATATTTATATATATATATATATATATATATATATATATATATATATATATATATATATATATATATATATATATAAAAAAAAATATATATAAACTGAAGTGGCACATTTATTTGATGTACTTAAGTGTAAGTAGCTTGTAAGGAGAAACGTAACATGGCACATACATAATGACTTACATACGTATATTTCATTTTTAACGTAGCATTTTTTAATTAAAACAGCTTTTTTACGCGCCAGTACTCGGCAAGTAGTACGTTTTAACCTCTCCAACTCCAAATTTTTAAATCCGACCACGGCGATATTGCATCATATCCGAAGTGGTCTGATCCGACCACACCTACAGCACTTTAATTCATAAACACTTATATTTAGAGACTATTTTTCTATGAAGGAGTTAACATTATAGAACAAATATGAAATTTACTATTCTCTAGTGCAATAAAAAGTCAATAAGTCTATGAATATTTTTTAAAAATCTACGTTCACTACGTACGCCATATTCATTTTGAGGTTGTTGTGTCGATTTTTGGACTTTTATAATGATTTATTAGTGTTTTAGTATATTTTTTTAATATATAATTGGTATTTAAATTTTTGTGTTAATATAATTTATCTTTTTACGTAAATAATTTGAAATAATACTCGTATGCCACAAGTAATGCCAAAACATCTGTGGCATACTTGGGGGAGGCCTATGTTCAGCAGTGGACTTGTGAAGGGCTGTGATGATGATGATGATGATGAATACTCTTATATAGGAATAATAGTGATTTTCACGCTGCCGACACCCCCTTGGTATGTGCCCGTTTTTTGTTATCAAAATACAATAAATTATTTTTGTAATGAAGTAAAACCTGACTTTTGTTTAGACCATAGGATAGAAAATTTTGTATAGATTTTATGATACCAAACTTCTTTATAAAAAGTGGTCTCTAAATATAAGTTTTAAGAAAGTGCTGTGGGTGGATGCGGTCGCAAGCGATCGCTCGGGATTTGACGGACGCATGCGATTGCATGAGATTTAATGGGGATTGAAGGATTAACAAAATAGTTACTACTTGATGCCAGCATCTATTCAGATATTATCATGAGCGGTCTAATTAAGGGTACTGCACAGGTTCCAATCGCACTAAAAACTAAAATGGGATGTATTTTATAAGGCAATGTAAAGAAGTTTCACTGTCACGTTATCGAAAATAACACGGAAGATCTAATCAAGTTTTGAGAATTAGAAGATATCAAGGAGTCATCGATCTTGGTCTTAACGGCAGAAGAACAAAACTTTATAGATTTTTATCAAGCTGCTATACGACGTTTAGAAAACGGTAGGTATGAAGTCACCTTCCCTATGAAACCCGATTTTTAAAAGCATCCAGGCACATCCGAGCCTAAAGCAGTAGCAAAATTCCATCGGTAAGAGCGATAAATGTTAAAAATCCATATGTACTCGTAAAATACAAGCAGTTTATGCAAAAATACCGAGACTTTGATCATAAAGCAGACGTCACCCACTAATCCGTGACGGCTAAGTGCTCCCTACAAAACCATGGAGTCTTAAAATTACTTTTGACCACTACATCCCTAAGAACCGTGCTTAACGCGTCCTTATTACTATCAACCAGTTATGGCCTCAATAACTTGATGGAGTGTGTCCCTAACCTACAAGGGGAAAATGGTAATAAAGGCGAGTAATAAACAAATCAAGATCGATAGTAGAAAAAATAAAAATAGCACCACACGAAAATAAAACATCACTGCCAAGAATGCAATTACTCGGTGCTTTATTATTATCACAGCTAACAAATAAAACAGTTGATTCATTAGCTGTCGAAGATATTAAAATCAACACATGGACTCCATGGTGGTCTTGGGTTGGCATCAAGAAGATTTGTCAAGTTGGAAGCAGTTTGTGGCTAACAGAGTTAAGCAGATATAAGAGATCATACACTTAACAATTAGATGACAATGAGGTATAACTACTACACAGCTGTTTAGTCATTCTCTGTGGTGCCAAGGGCCAGAATGACTACTTAAATTCAACAGTGATGACATTATTCCCATTACCTACACAATCCAATGAATTGAAGAAAAGAAGCCCAGTGTAACAGCAGCTGTACAATCAAATACACCTTCATTCGTTATGCAATTATTAAATGACAATAGCTCTATCACCAAGGTTATTAAAACAATGGGCTGGGTGTCACTAACCAGTTTGGTGAAAACCAACTTAGACAGTAAGCTGAGCGATTGCTTTATGCTTCACAGTAAATAAACAGCCCGAGTTTTCACTGATTCTCCACATCCTTATGGGTTTGTTAATTTACCATGTGTGCGGCAGTGTCAGAAAACATGAATAGTTTGAGTTATAAAAATTCTATTATATATTTAGCCAGCCAACAACGCGGCGAAATAATTACCCAATAAATTGTAAAAAAATAAAAAAAGACCTATGCCCAACAAAGTGACGTTGCAAATTTACATAAAAGTAAAGAAAATATTTAGAAAACTCAAAAGTGCACACCTCAAACACTCATATAATATTTTGAATAATCAATTTATTTTTATTTATAACCGAAACAGGCGTTTCGTTTAAAGCTACAAAAATTGTTTTTGTTTAATTATTACGAAATTTATATTGACCGCTTGATAACGGTGATTCGTATTTTGTTATCGAAAAAAAATTTCAAATATGAATGGAGGGGACAGTTTACATTAACGAAATTCAAAAGGTTTCCTAAGGATTGAAATCTAAAGCTAATAAAAATCAAAGTAATAAGTTCAGTTTTTTTTTTAAATATATCTTGTTCACATTCATACTGACCTACTGACGTCCAAATGATTTTTTTTTTCAATTATTTTTTTTAATAATAAATAAAATAAATAATCTTATAACTAAGTCAGAAGTAATATCGGAAGTCTTTTCTTGCTATTGGTGTACTTTTTTACTATATAAGTGCAATATAAAGCTTATGGAAGCTATATAAGTTGACTGAATCACGATTTTTTTTATTATGTTGACAATCGAGCACTACATTTCATCATCAGCTTTGCATTTGATGTGGGCAAAATAATATTTTCTAAATATTTTTTATAAATACCTTAATATAAATAACATATCGTATCATTAGGAATTGAGTAAAATATGAACTTTCGTAAAATATCAGAACATTTGTAATCATTCAATTGCTATTCCACAGTATTTTATACCAATTAGGGATATTTTACCGTTGTTTGAAATTACTTTAGATATAGGTCATACGTACTTTATAGTAATTCGTAGTTACATTCGTCTAAGCCGACATAATTCAACAAAAGTTTCTTTCGTACAATCCGCAACAAAAACGGTACTGGCAAGTCATTTAGAAGTTTTTCTTAGACCGGCATGACAGTGACGGATTGCCCGTTCACAATGTACCCAGTGGCGTATACTTTTTATCGGGGTTCACTTCATGAACTTTAACTACTTGAAGTGCTATAAATTTATATTTCATTATCATATTCTTATAATAATAAAATTATAATATTAAAAAAATCTATATAAATAGTATTTTATACATGAGGAGCAAACAAGCATGCTACTTTAGATTTAATGCTTATTGACACTCGTAAACAATAATAATATCCTCAAGACCGTCAACTTTCCGATTCCGTGCTGCTCTGGGTTTTATTGGAAGGAAACCTCAATAATTGATTTTTGGACCCATCATGAGAGATTATTGTCAAGCGTTAAGATGATGTTGAATGATCCAAATATCGATCTGCTGCAAAAATAGGCATTTTTATTAAATACTTAGAAACAACACTTTACACAGTTTACATATCCGAATAAAGAGTCAGTAATTCCTTCATCCTATGATGAAACGCTTTTACAACAAAATCCCAGAAAATATGGGACCATAAAATGAAATTTTTTTAAGATAGATTCTAGAAGTATTTCACAATAGTATCAAAAAATTTGCAAAGTTTAATTTTTAAAAATTGTCTCGCGAGTTTATCCCGAGACAGAAGTTTTTTTTTCTGAAACATTAAATAATAGCATAATGAAATTTTATAACACTTACATATTATAATTTATATTGGATAAAAGTTCATTATTGTACTAAGGCCTTCCCCATAGATTGCCCCTGGGGTATATATACTATGGCACCCACATTTGGCAGGCGGGTTGGCAAACGCAGGTTTTATTCTTCCGAGTTTGGAATCAAAAAGATGCTAGGGCGCTGACTATATTTTTTTTAATTAACCTTTGTCGCACGTAACGGTATGTAAGAGGGTAGCGAGTAGGATTGTATGCCGTTGTATTTAGCAATTTTTTTTTATAGAAGAGGGGGGCAAACGAGCATGTGGCTCACCTGATGTTAAGTGACTACCGCCGCCCATGATCAACCGCAACACCAGGGGAATTGCAGGTGCGTTGCCGGCCCTATAGAAAGGAGTAAGCTCTTTTCTTGAAGGTCCCCAGGTCGTATCGGTCCGGAAAAATCGCCAGTGGTAAATTATTCCACAGAGAGGTTGTACGCGGAAGAAAACTCCTTTTGAAACGTACAGTGGTGGACCGCCAAGCATCCAGATGGTGTGGATGGTATCGGGACGTTTGCCGTGTAGTGCGTTCACGAAATTTGGCTGCGATTAATCCGAACAATTCCTCAAAGCACTCCCCGTGATAGATGCGATAAAATACGCAAAGAGATGCAACATCTCTTTGCAGCGCCAGTGAATCGAGCCGATCGGAAAGCACTCGGTCTTCGACGATTCGAGCCGCTCTGCGCTGGATGCAGTCAAGTGGAAGGAGCTGGTACTGGGGAGCCCCAGCCCAGAGATGGGAACAGTATTCCATGAGCGGCCGAACCTGCGCGTTGTAAAGTTGCAGGCGGTGTGCCGGCATGAAATACTGTCCCGCTCTGCTGAGCACGCCAAGCTTTTTAGAGGCCAATTTGGCCTTCCCTTCCAAGTGACCACGAAACTGCACGTCGCTCGATATGTCGACGCCGAGGATTCCGATACTGGCTGAGGCAACAAGAGGAGTGCCTTGAAACTGAGGGGATACGACAAAGGGGTTCTTTTTTAGCGGTTAACGCGCAAACTTGTGTCTTCTGGGGGTTAAACTGGACTAGATTTAGTCGCCCCTAATCCGAGACTCTGTCCAGCAGAGACTCGACTTCAGACACAAGTTTGTCCCGGCACTCAGAGACGTTTTCCCGAGAAATATTGGCTCGGCCGGTGTAAAGAGCATCACCAGTGCTGTCATCTGCATAGCAATGAATGCTATGGGTTTGCAACATATCATTGATATGCAGAAGAAACAGCGTTGGCGAAAGCACGCAGCCCTGTGGAACACCAGCATTAATAGGCTTGCAATCGGAGATTGCACCGTCTACAACGACCTTGATGCTCCGATCTGCAAGAAAACTGGTGATCCAATCGCAAAATTTCTCGGGAAGCCCATAGGAAGGGAGCTTCGAAAGAAGCGCTTTGTGCCAAACCCGATCGAAGGCCTTCGCAATGTCCAAACTAACGGCCAATGCCTCCCCTTTGGACTCTACTGCCTCCGCCCATCTGTGAGTTAGGTACACCAGAAGATCACCAGCTGACCTACCACGGCGAAAACCGTATTGGCGGTCACTAATCAGCTGGTGATCCTCAAGGTACCTCATGAGCTGGCAGTTTACAATGGACTCCATTGTTTTGGAGAACAAGGAGATGATGGCGATAGGCCGGTAGTTGGACGGGTCTCAGCGGGCGCCTATTCTAGGGATCGGGTGGACGAAAGCCGTCTTCCATGATTTTGGGACTACGCCTAGGGAGTAGGAGTACCGGAAAAGACGCGTTAAAACCGGTGCCAATTCTGGAGCACACGTCCTCAGCACAATTGGGGGGATTCCGTCAGGCCCACTCGACTTGTGGATGTCCAGGGAGAGGAGTGCTTTGCGAACCGAGCGCTGAGTGAACTGCAATTCCGGCATGGAGCACTCACACCGCGGGATGGTCGGCGGCGTACTTCCCCCGTCATCGAGATTCGAGTTAGACGCAAAGAAAGAGCCTAGAAGATCGGCTTTCTCCTTTGCGGTGTGGGCCAGTGAGTCGTCCTCCCTGTGCAGAGATGGAAGAGATGGCTGACATAAATTCCCCTGGACAGCCTTGGCGAGAGACCAGAATGCACGGGTTCCAGAAGGAAGACGAATTAGTCTCTCGCCAATTCTGCCTATGTGCTCTGACTTTGCCTTGGCAATGACTCTTTTGAAGGACCTAGAGGCGGAATTATACTTCTTTTTTAGAGCGCTGGTGTTTACATCCCTGGACGCTGATGCGTCAGCCCAGGCTCGGTAGCACTCCTGCTTATAGCATGATGCTATTTTACAGGAGCGACCAAACCATGGCTGAGATTTGCCTCCAATGGGCACCACAGAGGAAGGAATAAAAATTTTCATACCCTGAAGTACCGCATCAGCGACAGAATCCGCAACAACGTTGGGATCGTCCGGCGAGAAGCAAACCCGCCCCCAAGGGTAGGATGCAAAGAAAGACCGCATCCCATCCCAATCGGCTGACCTATAGTGCCAAACACGGCGGCAGCCTGCAGAATGCAACCGAGATTTTAGCGTGAGTGGCACCACACTCCGGACAAGACAATGGTCCGAGGAGCCTAAAGGGGCGTCGACGGAAATCTGATATCCGTCCGGGTGAGAGGTCAGCAGAAGGTCCAACAGGGAACGTGCATGATCCTCCACATCTGGAATCCGCGTAGGCGAAGTAACCAGTTGTGTCAGACCATATGCCAAGGCAAAATCATGAACAGATCTCCCCGCATGATCGGTTAAACGTGAACCGAGCCATTCGGCGTGATGGGCGTTAAAGCCGCCGAGGATCACGATCTCTGCTGTAGCAACGAATCTGCAGCCATTTGGACGTGGTCGAAGAGTCGGTCTGTTTCGGCATTACCGCTATGGGACCTATAGAGGCACCCGTAGACGCGCGGATGGTCGTCGCTGTCTACGCGTAGCCAAAGGATGGACAGGTCCGAACCTTCAAGTCTGCCGAGGCATCGAGAACAGATGTCCTCTCTGACGTAAACGCAAACTCCAGCCCGAGGCACAAAGGAGTGTTCCAGTTTGTACCCCGGGCAGGAGAGATACGAGACATCAGCCGGAGAGGACACCTGCGTCTCGGTCAGAAAGAGCAGAGCCGGCCTCGCCGTCTCGAGATGGTAGTGGACGGCGTTTAGGTTAGAGTGAAGTCCCCTGATATTGCAGAAATTCACGGACAGCGTCGCAGGGGTCGCCTTGGTCTTGTTGCTCCGTTTGCCCCGAGCAGTTTTAGTCTTGAGCGGAATTTTGCCCCCCCCCCCCCCAGAATACGCGGCGCAGCCTGAGCACCCACGCTCAGAAGTGGAGAAACATGGTCGTGGATGCTCAGCGAGGGATTCTCCAGGGGTGCTGGTACCCTCCTGGGGTAGTCTATCATTTAATTCCGCTACCATGTTGATGGGGGGGATTTGGGCCTCCGGCCACCTGCACTCACCAGACGAAACGCGGAAGCAGAGCTTCCACTTCACGCCGATATTCTGTGAGGTCGTGGTACCACCCCGGTTTGAGCCGGCCCATACGTGCGACAGCAAAGCTGCCGCGTGGCTCTACCACTGTTAAATGCAATTAAATTACTGCAGACCACTAATAACTATATTTATCAACACGTAAGTATAAGTTAGAGGGAAGCACAGAAAAGCCATTTATTGCTTTTTTGCGCTCAGAAGCAATAGTAAAGAGCTACGCTCCGGGAAGTGGCGGAGGAAGGTAGTGAATGCTCTAAGCATACCACGCAGCGGTCTGAGTGGTTATGTGGAACTCACTGAGAAGCCTAAGTGCCTACCCACCAAACACCACCTGAGGCTGGCTTTGGCCTGGTAAGGCCTTTTTGCCGTATCAGAAGCGACCCCTCTTAGAAAAAGGGGGCGCAGACCATTTATTGCATCCTAAACATTGCTTATATAGCAAAAATAATTAATAATAATTAAAATTATTATTATTATTGCTTATTTAATAATTTGTAATATTACAGAAAAACATTCGAAACGGTTACCCATACATGGCTAAAGAGGGTCCTCGAGCTGTACAAGATTGACTGTGCAGTAAGAGACTACCTCGAGCAATGTATTGGGCAGTAAAGTACGATCTTTTGTCATCTGGGTGAGCGGATGGCGGTTGAGGAAAGCCGCATAAGGATAGGAAGGGTTATCTTCCAGGGCAATTGTCTTAGTACAATCTGGTTCTGCCTCTCTTTAAACCTTCTCAGTACTTTACTGGATGAGTCCGGGACGGAATTTTAGCTTCGGAAAGGAGGTACATAAGTGGCCTACCTTTTCTATATGGATGACCTCAAGTTATTCGCGTCAAGTCGCTCCCATCTTATGGAATTCCTAAACATCACCTGTGAATTTCGAAATTCTATTGGAATGCAGCTGGGTACGGATAGGTGTGCGGTCCTCTTAACGCATGCGGTCAACTTAAGGACCCTTTCCGAGGCTGAAACATACTGATACCTGGGTATGTCACAGAACATCGTATCGATGAGGCTGGTATGAAACAGTCCATTTGCGACGAGTTTTATGCACGCTTAACCAAAGTGCTTAAAAGTTTTTTGTCCGGTGTGAATAAGACACAAGCATATAATGGTTGGGTCATGCCTGTACCTTTGGCATACTTAGGTAGACCCAGACTGAACCTAACGCCATGGATAGAAAAGTCCGCACTACTATGACGTCCCATAGGATGCATCACCCGAGATCTTCGATTATGAGGCTGTACTTGCTGCGAAATTATGGTGAGCATGGCTTATTAAGTGCGCTTACCATGCATAATTGCGAAGTGTGCAGCCTCCGTAATTACTTTCTGATGAGATCGGATGATCCATTCTGTAGGAACGTCATTTATTGTGATAAAAGGCTTACCCCTCTACCCTTAGCCAACGAGCAATGGCAAGACCCGACATTACATAGCATATCCGACAAGGAGACCGTATGGAAGGAGAAGGAGCTCCACGAGAGGTTCCACAAGGCTCTACATGAGCCTTTCGTTGACACAGTTGCCTTCCTCCACTGGCTACCTATTGGTAACCTCTTTAGGGAAACCGAGGGTTTCGTCTGTGCGATTCAGGATAAGGTTATTAAGAACAACAACTATCGGAGATACATCCTAAGGGATGGTACCTATGACGTCTGTCGAGCCTGTTGCCATCCCGGAGAGTCACTTAGGCATGTGATCTCCGGTTGTTCGGCGCTTTTTAACTCCGAGTACTTGCACAGGCACAACTTCGTAGCCAGAATTCTACACCAGGAGCTCGCTCTAAAATACGGTCTCGTGGACAGGAAATTGCCGTATTACAAATACTTACCGGATGTCGTGCTCGAAAATTACTGCTCCAGGCTCTACTGGGACCGGGCCATCATCACAGACAGATCCATTCTTGCGAATAAGCCCGATATTGTGCTGTTGAACTGGGCACAGTCAAGGATGTTTTTGGTCGACATTACCATTCCGTATGACGAGAACCTCGTGCAAGCCGAATCAGATAAGCGAACAAAATATCTGGATCTGACTGGCGAGGCGACCGACATGTGAGG
This sequence comes from Parnassius apollo, assembly GCA_907164705.1. Lineage (NCBI taxonomy): Eukaryota > Metazoa > Arthropoda > Insecta > Lepidoptera > Papilionidae > Parnassius > Parnassius apollo. The sequence continues at coordinate 4,870,335 of CAJQZP010001514.1, forward strand.
TAGCCTGTCGATCAAAATTATACCTGTAGCCGTTTCTGCAAACGGGTTAATCCCAGTCAGCCTCTTGGGTCATATGAGGCGACTGGGACTCCGTGACGGACCGCTCCGGGCTCAAGTGCAGAAGGCGGTGCTTCTCCAATCCTTCTCGCATTGTTCGCCGGTTTCTTTTCTTTTACCCTTCACCCTCAGTCGTCTGGTCTCCCTGCTGTCTTTATTTATTCATGTATTTTTAAGTATTTATTTTATTTTATTGATATTTATCTATATTTGTCACACTCACTTACAATTATGTATTTATAGAACCTAACCAGATGAGAAAACTATGGAGATACCCCATAAAATTTAAATTTCAATATGCTGTGTTTGTCTTAAACTACGATCCGATTGGTCGTATTCATAAACAACCCAGTACCTGCGCAGGCGGTGATTTGAACTCCGCCCACGCCGCCATCGATAAGAACAATAGGTACACAGGAGGCCATTGAACTCTGCTAGCGCTGCGACCAATGGGATCGTATGCGCCCTAATGAGCGGGCGTTATTACCCGGCAACGTAGGACATCACCTGATGTACGTCGTAGTGGTTGCGTGATCTTTAGGTCCGTTCTGACTACTAATTTACGCGCTACGGGTATGTACGTGTGTTTGGACGTTCTTACACCGGTACTACACGGCAAACGACAACTATGATGTGAAATGTTTTAACTGTCATGTATAGCAATTACAAAAAACAATACATTATTTGGTTATCAATGTTTACTACAATCTTCCATTTTGCCCGGCGTATGTGGACTATGAGAAATCCTTTGATTCCGTCAAAATATGTGCAGTACTACAGTCCTTTCAGTGGTGCCCAGTTGACTGTCGGTGTATCGAAGTGCTGATGTGCTAGTACGGTAGGGCTACGACGGCCATCCGATTACGGAATCAGAAATCGAAACCTATCAAACTGCAGAGAGGTGTAAGACAGGGTGACCTCATATTTTCGAAACTCGTAACCGTTGTATTGGAAGAAGTTTTCATGCTACTGGACTGGAAAGAATACGGTATTAACATCAATGGTGAGTACATCATTCACCTCCGATTTCCAGACAATATAATACTTATGGAAAAATTGCTGGAGGACCTAAGCACTATGCTCTATGACCTCAATAGTGTCTCCCAACTGAGAGGTTTTAAGATGATCATGGACAAAACAAAGATCACGTTTAATGTCCATGTCACACCTATGCCGGTAGTTATAGGGAGCATTAAGCCTGAAGTTGTTGACGAGCACGTTTACTTGGGACAAATAGTCCTACTAGTCCAACTTCGACGAGGTCAATCGACAGATTCAAGTCGGTTGGGCAGTGTTCGGGAAATTATGACATATCTTCTCGTCAGGTATACCTCAAAACCTGAAAACTAGATTATACAACCATTGCGTGTTTCCAGTGATGACTTACGGATCTGAGACGTGGGCCTTCACTGCTAGTCGTATGAGGACGCTTAAGGTTGCTCAGCGAGCTATGGAGAAGGCTATGCACGGGGTTCCTCTGCGTGATAAACTTAGAAATGAGGATATCCGCAGTAAAACTAGAGTGACCGACATAGCCTAACGGATTGATAAACTTAAGTGGCAATGGGCCGGCCATATAGCTTAAAGAACCGACAACCGTTGGGGAAAATAGGTTCTCGAGTGGCAGTCTAGTACTTGTAAGCGTAGTTAAGGACGACCCCTAACTTGATGGAGTGATGACCTGATAAGACACCCAGGAAGTTGACATGCATGCATCCACGCAGGTGACTCAGAACCGTACTCTGTGGGGTTTCTTGGGGGAGGCCTATTTTCAGCAGTGGACTTGTGAAGGGCTGTTATGACGATGATAATTATTTACCATAATTTCGCATTTCATCACTACATTAGTTTTTTCGTTCTACCAACCAGAGTTAGTTATGTACACATCTACCAACATAAATGATAAACTAGCATACACCTGACCTTTGTCGATTTAAATTAAAATGATGCCCTCTAGACCATACCGAAAATTTTTAAAAACATTCTGAAGCTGTGAAACCAAATGATAAATTTGATTATTTCTCATCTTTGGACAAACATGTCTACAAGCCACCCGATGTCGCATAGACACGTACATCTATTCTCGATTTAAAAACCAAAACGCAGATGCGTCTTCACCTCTGAGGACTAAAATGGAATGTCTGGTTTTCAGTATAAATATGACCTCTAGTTCTGTAATCACCGTATAAATATAGCTCTGATATTTAAACGTGAGAGTGGTTTGTGACTGATTTTTTGACTCCTACTATAAAAGTAATTATAAGCACCATTTCTTTTTCTATTAGTTTCTACTAATAGAAAAAGAAATGGTGTTTATCAATCAGATTAGTAAATAATTTGTCTTTTATAGAACAGCTACTAATAAATTTAAATAGAGCACGTATAAAAGCAATAAATTTTAAAACTACCTAAGTCTTGTTACCGTTACACTAAACCCATAGTCGAACAATGGACCGAATTAAGCCCATTTCTCCTTTATGGTGCCTAGTTGGTGAACTAGTTTTAAATTATCGAATTCTCGCTAGAGCAGGAACTAAGATGTTGGCTGTAGCGCTGTTATTCGCGTATTTGATTCCTGGGTGGAAACTTCTTTTGTATGATATACAAATAACATAAAATATAAAATATTTATAACAGAAAAAAACCTGCACTTAAAGTAACCGTAAAATCCTTCTTCTGACAGTATATAACGCTGACTGCGTTTCCTCCCTGAATAGCTATACTTAGCGTTATTGCGATAAAAGAACCAATTCCTCTTTAAACTTCATTACACATGAACCTTACGGAACGATAGTCTCTAAAGCAAACAGCACAGTCACAGATGAGTGTAGTCTTCTGTGAGAGTCTCAAATTTGCTTGATTCACTTAGTTCAGCCACTTCTGATGTCACCCCGGTACGAAAAGTGGTACCCCTGAGATAAGAGATCTCTAGAGTGTGTCCACGCAAGTAGCGACCCATATGGATTTTCACCTTTCCCAAGCAACCTAAGTTATACCTTCTGGTATACCGCCATCGTGTCTTCATTTTTATAACGAAGAAACATGTATAAGACAAGAATCTTTTCTTATAGAATAACAGTCACAAACGAGCAAACAATCCACCTCATAGTCAGTGGATTATGTGGCCCATGTACATCAATATTTATCTTCGATTAAGAATCAAAATGCAGATACTAAGTCCGGATAGCAACGTGTTCATGAAACTGAAACGGTGCAAACTACCAGCAATTTTCTTACATTATAGTCCGTGAAGCCCAATTTCATCGACTTCGCTACCACGAGGCTAAGAAAGGTCGCTTCTAGACTGGTTTCTACGGCTATGCGCAAACTTTTCTCTAATTATGTGTCGAGATCACTTCATGGTAAAGCGTGTTACCATCAACATGACTAGATATTTTCTTGATCGAAACAGCTAGAATATTATGTCATTAACACAAATAGCTATTACTCATAATATATATAAAACGCCTCCTCTATACTAGAGAAGCTCTTTAAGAGATTGTGTATAATATATGAAAAATCTTTAGAAATATTGAGATATTATTTTGTTTAAAGAAAATTAATGACACACATTTTAGTTCATATGTTGCATGCTCCTTCCTCACTTTAAAAAGTTGTCACTGTACAAGGCTGTCACTCAGGTTTATTTCCCATCTTACACATCAGTTGTCACTAAAATATTATATTAGGTCTATGTTAATACTAAATATACGTACATTTTAAAAACGAACATCACTTTTAAGTATAGGAATTTAAAACTGTTAATGAAGTTTTAAGCTATCGTATAGTGCATGAAATCACAGCGAGTTCTTGGCAAATATTCAAAAGCAGTTACAGAATTTTATTTTGTTTAATGTTTTTGAGATAGTGATTTGTATTTTCTTTTGTTTCATTTATAATTTTAGATCCGAAATTATAAAAAATTGTATATATGTATATTTGTTTCGTTTGCTACCAAAAATAGGTTAATTTAATAATTATTATTTTTTACACGTGGCTGAAATATAGGCTAAATAGGAATCATTAAATTGAACAAGTTGAGATTCAAAAACAAATTAAAATTATAAATTCATAAAAAAAGTTGATTTAGTATGATGATACATTTGAAATGTTTAATGGAATGTGTAAATCATAAATCTACAAAAATAAATAAAATGGAAGTATCTGTTTGTAAAGTCACAATAACTTTTTACTGAATGCATGTGAAAGTATATACGGTACTTCTAAAAAAAAATCTACTTTAAGTTTTTCTCTACCTGTTTGTTTCGGTTTATCCACGAAACGGCTGGATCGATTTTTTGGAACTTTTTCTGGCAGATAGATAATGTTATACGAAGCAACTTAGCTTATTATTTAAAAAAAAAAAGAAAAAAATTAGGGTTTCGTGCAAAAAATTAAAACCCTTCATGGGTTCTCCGTTATCCGATCCAAATGCGGCCATTGCTAGTTATAAATAAATTTGAGATTAACGAAAACGTGTCCGATGATAATTTTTTAATAACATATTAATGTTTATATACTTAAAAATACAAGGGTGTTGTCGTCACATCACTTCTCTTCCCCACGTATCCACCTTGGATTTAGAAGCGAACCGCGGCGAAGTGAGGTTGGCCCCACAAAAGACAGAGTGAGCACCTAGTAAGTGGACTTGTAATTTGCTGCAACGATGATGATGATGATATTGACATAAACCGTCAGTGCCCTCTAGAATAACTGCATATGATTTTTCTACGTGAAGCTGTAAAAATTGTTTCAGTAATTATTTTATTTTATAAATTTTCATATAGGTACTATACGTGCACCTGACGTATAGATAAATTTGATTTATTCAGCAAATGAAGATACAATTTATTTTTATTTTGAATCAAATCTCAAATGTTTTGTTCTCCATTTATTTTTTCATTTAATCATTTTTGATTAATTTATTGGTAGAAATTTTTTAACCTTAAATGGAAATTTAAATAAATTAAATTTTTCAACATTCAATTTACTGAAAAATTAGTATATTTTCAATTCGAATCACACAAATACGATTTCATATGTTAACATGCTTTTGATATTTGATTATCTTTTTAAAGATTGAAATCTAAATGAAATTTATTTAATAAAAGTCGAAAATTACTTGACATAATATGTATAATTTATTTTTATTCGCTAACTACACGCAAGTAGTTAAATAAATTAAAGGTCAATCCTGAAAAAATAAAATTGGCAATTTATCTTTCTTTTTTTGAATCTATCACCAGTATGCAGGATTTATGACTATAAGTAGCACACAAAATCTTTGGTTGTCAGTTTGCCCAACAGTCAGGTGACGTTTTTGAATAAAGGTTTACAAATCTGTAATTCAGTTATAACTGACGACTCCGTGGCGCAGTGGCTTAGCTATGAGTGGCTGCGCTGGGGTCGCGGGTTCGAATCCCGCACGGATCAAGTATTTGTATGGCCTACAAATAATTGTTCCGGGTCTGGATGTTTGTCCTTGTGCAATTTATGTTTGTAAACTGCCCGACGATACAGGAGAAAATCCTAGTGTAGGGGCAACGTCTTTTAAAAAGAATAAAAAAACATCCCAACAAGTCAAGTTAGAAAAATCCATATATTTATTAGATTCTCACGTATATTATATTTATATTTTCTATACAGAGCGGGGGGGGGGACGTTACAATGTGTAGAGTCGCAAGGTATTGAGAGACTCATTGTTGGTTGTGTCCGCCCCAGTTGCCTCTAGCTAGATTCTAATTTTTCATTGGCTGCATTCGCCAGTGTTGAATAGCAGACTTTTTTTATCTAGACTGCTTTGACGAAAGACCAAGAACGTCCTTTATCATTTAGTTTCGCAGAGAATTTTGCGCTAGTGTATTTAAAATAGTCAAAACTGTTATCTCATAGTGCTTTTTTTCGGAACCTGCGGCTTGGTTAAGGATGCTATTGTTATTACTAACATCTTAAACTTTCCAATTTCGAACATAGACATATACTATCAGCTCGGACGTATTCGGTGTTTTAATAAAGACAATCTATACTACCGATGGGGTCCTTTCACATCGGTAAAAATCTGGATGCATCTCATTACAATCTGCTTACTTGTATCGCCACAACCCCCGCACATCTATGAAATCCTAGTTATGTGAGGAATATAAGGAAATAGATCCCTCCAAATATAATAGACAAGTATCTCGTATCTTAAGTATCTTGGCCTTATTGTTACTTAAGACTTCAAAGATGTCACTAATGTAAATGTCAATGTAGATAAACGAACGATGGAATAATTTATTATATTTAACTCTGTGTGATATGATTGATATAATTGCGCAAAATTAGCAATATGATTGCGTAAAAATTCTGCAAGGCGTCGCCAGACGTGAAAATTACACTATTTAAACCTTTCGGCCAATTTTTTTACATGTATCACTCTGGGTTGACTATAAACCGGTAACTTGTAATAATATTTTTGAACTACTAAAGGGATTTAATCGCTATTGTAGAGCTTTTGAAATGTACGTGAAAACCCGGGTTGACTATTGTTTATTTATCTATCTTTTAATTCAATAATATATATATATATATATATATATATATATATATATATATATATATATATATATGTATAATGTCGAAAGACAATAGTATCATTTATGTCCAGAGTTGGCCTGTGTAAAAACGCTATTGTGCGTAGTTTGGCAGATAACCAGAAACAGACTGCAATGTACAGACGCTGGCTGAAGACTGCTGGGTGACGATAGACTTTTGGAAATATTGCGTGTGAATATTTCTTAAAAATCTGGATGCATCTCAACACAATCTGCTTACTTGTATCGCCACAACCCCCGCACATCTATGAAATCCTAGTTATGTGAGGAATATAAGGAAATAGATCACTCCAAACAGGCTTATATGTAGTCAGTGCCACGTATGCAACTATATAACTCATGCATTCAAATTATTTTATGTTTATTTTTTGTTTTAATATCAGTATTAAAATTCATTGTCTATATTATTATCTATACCATAGTCTGGTAAGAAGTTCTTAAGTGGAGAAACCCTGGTCAACGAACTTTTACCGATTGGTTGTCAGCAGAATTTTGAAGCAGTTTAATTATCCAAATTTTTCTAGATCTATAAAGACATAAATCATCTATTGATTGAAGTATGAAAATATGTAAGATATTCCAAATTTAAGAAGCAAAACTATCACAGACCCTTACCATATAATTTGATTAGAATCTGTAAGCTAAATTTTCTATAAAGTCTCATATATACACATTGTCTGCAGACCCTTGAAATGGCAATTGACTCCTTAATAAGGCCAGTTAAAATTTTAAGAAAGTTCTTTTTTTCCTCTTGATATACGCTGTTTTAATAGTTCCTACCCTTTTCACACAAATTTGCTTAATATTATTAATCATATTAACGCTAATTATCCTATACGCGGCTTGTTTCTAAATATTTAAGTTGTTCGTGGATAAATCATAAATAAACACATCAGTAGATCAAAAATTGTTAGTCTCAATTTTCAGTGCTGACTTACCACAAGTTAGTCGGTGCAAGAAAACATTGTAAGGAAGTCTGAATGTTGGAAAATTAAAAAAAAATCAAACCTTTCAGTAATGAGAGGCGGCCGATGGCATGTAGTGGGACGTATATAAGCTGTAACTTTAACTAAGATCAAACTACTGGATACAGGAACTTCGCATCAGGCATGAATGCGCTGCGTTTTGGTGAACTAACAACTAGATACAAAATCACCAATGCAGGAAAGAGTACATCACGATATCCCAGTCAATTTTGGCGGACTTGAAAATGTCATGAAAATTTTAATTTTGCAGTTAACGAGACAGACCCATTCACCGTTGAGTACGAGTTAAATATAATAAATTATTCCATCGGCGCCTTTAAAAGTATAATAATTTATTAAATTTAATGGAATAAATTATCATTATCATTACAGCCCTTCACAAGTCCGCTGCTGAACATTAGCCTCCCCAAGGAATGCCACAAAGAAGCACGGTCCCGAACTACCGGCATCCATCAACTTTCTCCATGACTTACCAGGTTATTATTCCATTTAATGGTGTAATAACCTGGCATCCCACACTTTGTCTCTTCATGCGAGGCTGCCACTCGAGAATCTTTCTTTCCCATCAGTGGTCGGTTCATCGAGCTATGTGGCTACCCTTCGCCACTTTAGCTTAATAATACGTTGTACTGTTGGTTACTTTGGTTCTACTGCGGATATCCTTATTTTTAAGTCTATCACGCAGAGATACCCCAAACATAGCCCTCTCTACAGGTTGCCGAGCGACCTTGCTTTCCTCATACGGCCATCAGTGAAGGACCATGTCTCAGATCCGTAAATCATCACTGGCAATACACACTGGTTGTACAATTTTTTATCAGATTTTGATGTATATCTGAAGAGAGAATGTGTTGCGAAAGCTGCCCAGCCCATGTTTATTTTCCACTTTTTCCATCAAATATAATATGGTATATATTTTTTTCAATAATAAAAAAATTTATCTTTTTTATATTTAATTATATGGAATGATAAAAGATAAACTGAAAATCTGAAACTACAGCGGCACCTTTAATTAAAATTTAATTTTATACCTTCAACAAGGCAGTAAAATTTTTGCCCCTGTGTAAATTCGGGCTTTGCAAGAGTCAAATTTATAACAGTAATTTCCTTCATGGAACCCTTTATATCGTAGGGTTTCTTACTATTTATGAAAGGTGTTAATTTCACTTTATCTATTCCGTAAATTTTGGTTCATGGTGACAGTGTCTGATGGCTATCGAAAGTTCGCAGGTAAGTGCCGCTACAAGCAATTTGTACAGAAAGAAAAATATTTTTCAACCTTTAATGTTTTTTGTCGTTGCCTTATACGATAGCGTCCTAATATAATTTAATATTTTTTATAGAATAAGTGTAACAAACAAGCACACAGTCTAATTGAGGATAAGTATATGCTGTGGTCCATAGACATTTAAAAATAATAATAATCCTTTATTGCAGACACAGAGAACAAGTGGAAAATAAACATGGCGACATGCTTCTTGCTCACCTACTGGTGATTCTCTCACCTCAAATTTACAACATCAGAAGAATAACTGTGAGTAGGTCTTCAATTATTGGCTAGTTTCTTATCTTGGAAGACTAGACAACATCTAACAATAGTAAATTATACGATGTGATAGTGCATGGCAGAAAATAAAATTATTTCCCGTAATTATTCCAGTCTGTCGAACCGATAGTTCAACCGACGGGTTCAGCTCACCTGGGCAGCTTTCGTAACACATTCTCTCTTCAGATATACCTCAAAATCTGATAAAAAATTGTACAACCAGTATGTATTGCCAGTGATGATTTACGGATCTGAGACATGGTCCTTCACTGATGGCCGTATGAGGAAAGCAAGGTCGCTCGGCAACCTGTAGAGAGGGCTATGTTTGGGGTATCTCTGCGTGACAGACTTAAAAATAAGGATATCCGCAGTAGAACCAAAGTAACCAACAGTACAACGTATTATTAAGCTATGGTGGCGAAGGGTAGCCACATAGCTCGATGAACCGACCACCGATGGGAAAGAAAGATTCTCGAGTGGCAGC